>KK499772.1:46746-251338 GCA_000688715.1 Glossina pallidipes | reverse complement strand
TCTATCTATCTCTCTATCTCTCTTTCTTCCTCTCTCTCTCTCTCTCTCTCTCTCTCTCTCTCTCTATCTCTCTATCTCTCTTTCTTCCTCTCTCTCTCTCTCTCTCTCTCTCTCCCTCTCTCTCGCTCTCTACTGTTAAACTTGCCTTATTTAATAACTAATGGAAGAAGTAAACCTTTGGATTTAGAACAATTTTAATAATTTAACGAAGAAGAATGATTTCGTGGAAGAGGCTTACAGATCATATTTCTTCGATGGTGGAATGAATAAGTATGCGCTTAAATTTTTAAAAACATTTTTTAATGTATTTGTTAGGGTTTGTACCTTCATCTATGAGTCTGTTTATAATTTCAATATTCGGAAATGGACTGACTCCACCCATAAATTCTCCTACAAGAGCTTCATTTTTAGGGGATTATTAATGGAACGATAGAAGTTTTTACAAAATCTCTTTAAAAGCATAATCACTCTTTAGTCCTTTGATTTTTTTACCATTCTATGCTTTTACATTAACTAAGAGAGGGAAGATTACATTCTCTGCTCTGAACTAACATAACACTATGTTATTATTTACGGAGAAGAGAAATTAAAAGTAATGCAAGCAATTAAATAAGAAGCTCTTCACAAAAAGCTCTTTGCTGGTAATAAAATGAAAACCTCTTTAAACCTACCAACCATTGGTCTCTTCATCTCTCTAAATTGCGACGTTTGAAATGCACTGGTTAGCTTCCATTCTATGACGCATGCTTCAAATGTAAATATTTTCTTTATGATATGATGTGCAATAAAAAAAAAAAAAAAAATTCTGTACGAACTATCATTCACCGTAGATATGCAAAATATTTTAGAGATTTTGATATTATTCGATGCCGAGGCCATTCAAGCACCGGAAATGTCACATGTTAAAATGTCCCTTTCTCAAAGTCTTTCTATTTTATCAAATGCTTTGTTTGGCATTGAGACGTTGCTAGAGAGCTATTTTGCTGTCGATAATACACGAAATCGTAACTGAACCACTTATAAACGTCACCCTCTCCGTCGATATATAGATTTAAAACATTACAAAAAAATTAAAACCAAAATTGCGCCCATAAGTCATAAACAAGGCTATACACTGCTGTACATTTGTACTACATGAGTAATAATACATATCAAGATAGTAATACGTGTAGAATCGTAAATTCTATATTCGTATAAATACTCGCATCGCAATCTCATCTAGAGAAGCAAGCTTGGTCGCGAAATATTCTTTTTTTGACGTCCTTACGTTTAGAGATCTGGTCGGAGCACATAATAAAAAAACAAATGGAATTTATTTCTTTCTATTAATCTGCATTATATATGTTTGCTTACTTCTTTGCTATGTGGGATAGCCATTGAATTGGCCCAAGAATTACGCTGAATATCATCTATATGAAGGCCACAATATGTGAATGCAGTCGCTTTTCTTAGTTTAGATAAGCACTCATTAAGTACTCTGTACTTAAAGTACTCACTGTTAATAATAATCCCGTGACTTTGCACAATCGGGATTAGGATCATATTGAATAAAGCAAAGAATATATGACTTTTTTTTTTTTTGTCATTTTTGTAGCAATGCAAGGCGAGGATAAACAGATTCAATTCGAAAGGTAACTCAAGCCGAACTCAACGTTGCTGGATTGTATTTTGATCGTAACTCATCCAAGGTAACCTTTCTGGATTGTATTTGATCAGAACTCATGCAAGGTAACGTTTGAATATATTTGAAATGTGTTCGTCTCTGCAGGTAAGCAAATGTCATAAGGCAACAGGCAGTGCGACATCTGTTGCTTTCTGTAAATATGAAATTTTAAAATTCAAACAAGCTGTGATGAGTTCACAGTTTAAAGGTCTTAAGTCTTAGAATCCTTGTAATTTTATCTACAAAGGTTTTTAAAAAGCTTTATTTGAAGAAAGCTTTATTTTTATCTAAGCCATTTATTTATTTTCCTTCTCAATTTTGTAATCTTTCCGTTCGCCACTCGAGGTCGCGAGAACGGCTTGCATTGACTTTGTATTTCAAATTTCATAAGCAAGCAAACCTTCTCATCCCTTCATAAAACGCGCAAATAGCTTTACTTTCCTTTCCTTTCGAAATCCATTATCCAGCCGATCGCTTCATTTGTTTATGATTTTTCATTCTTCAGAAATTAAAAAACAAAAAAAAAACAAATATTGCGCCTAATTTGTCCTTAACAGGCAAACGGAAAAAGTAATATGAAAAAGCAATACTTCAAAGACATGCTCGTCTCTGATTAAGGGATTCAACGAGATAAAGATTTTAATTTGGGTTTTTCGTACCCTTCACCGCTTTTGGTAGGGGGTTATATTAAGATTTTGCGGGTTTTCTCAAAAGAAGTTAACATAGATCCACTTTTCGTTAAGCTTACCGATTCGCAATCGTTATCGGCGGTTGGATGATTTAAGCTTATCTGTCCACTTGTCTGTCTATCTGGCTGATTGGTGACAATCTATGTGTCGCAATATTTTGACGAAATTGGGTAAATTGGTCTTTTTTACTTGCATCTTATTAAGAATAATTTTAATTTGGATAAATTTTACCGTCACTCTACGTTCCTAACGCCTGATTTTGAATAAACATTTGTTTTAAAAAAAAATTTAAAATTTTCAAAATTTTGCGACAAACTTGGCTGAGTTATGATATTCGATCATATTAAATTCAGGAAAAAAATTGGATTGAATGAGTTGATGTTCTAACCTCCCTCCCATAGAACCGCTTTTAGGAAAAGTAAGTCTTTATATGACAGAAAAGTGTAATTTTAAATGCTTGGTAATGCATTTAGGCAAATAATAACAATTTGACGTAAAAGAATTAACAAGGCTTCGATGAAGCAGGTCTACGTTTTGAATCCCATATAAGTGCTCCCACGAAAACTGTACCTTTGCAGTTTTTTTGTTCTCGAGAATAAACTCAAAATTGAATTTCTTGATGAGTGCTTATGGCATGTTCTTTAGAGTTTGAAAAAATGCCCCAGCCGATCCAAAGTTTTAATATCAATTTAGAATGCCGACCCATTACTACTTAGGAACTTTTGCTGAGAAATTTTGAGAATTTTTTCCATAGAACAACTTTTCAAAATGGAGCGTTGCATGGGGAGTGCTTGATAAAGTGGCCCAACCCAAACCATTCCCAATAGCGTTCGTCTTAGGCTCAAAACACCTCAATTACGACCTATAGCTTACACAATAGTTAACATGGCCAGACATCAGAGAGACACAGGGACAGATAAGCTAGATTCTGAATCGATCGATATAATAAAAGGTGGGTATACCTTAAGCCTTTCTGTGTTACATAGGTCCGCATAAACGTCGTATACACTGTACCACAAGAGGTGTAGGCAATTTTAGGCAGTTTGTGTCTGGAACATCTCGTAAAAGTATTTCAACTAATATCTTGAAGCAGTAATAGATCGTAAAAGGAAATCCGTGCTATAATGAATGATTGCTAAACTTTAGTAGAAGAAGAAGAAGGGAATGACACGGACTAGTTAATTCAAATCTATGAAGAAAATGCAAGAAAAGCATTTTGTAGTCTTCCTATCGATATGTACATACAATCCATAAAAGCAAAGCTTTTTATTACTGATTCTGCTTCTTTTGTTTTTTGGGAAACCTATAAATTTTTATTTAGTACCTACAGCTGAATTTGCCTGGTCTTAAAGTTTGCATAAAGCTCAGGAAAACGAGTGCTCTACTAAATTATAAAAGTATTGAGTGAAATAAATTATGACGAGAGCTTTTAACTGCAATCCACAAAAAAGCTACTAACCCCAAGTCCTAACGAGAAATAAGCTTTCTTTTTACAAGCTTTCACGGAAGTTAAAGCTTTTTCGAACTTTTTCTGTAAACGACAATAATAACAAATTTTACTATAAAATATGCTGCTGTTGCTGCTGCTGTTGTTATTACAGTTTTCCGTAACATTTTCCCCCATGTTACGCGTGTAGAAACTTTTTAAAGTAATATAAGTTATCTTAAAGAGTTTTTTCGATTCCCATCTAAAACGTTGTATTTTCATATCGAGCACTAGCATAGCTGTAACATTTTTCAGACATAAATGAGCTTATAAATGCCGTCTTATATGTTAAGCAAAATCAATGGTCTGGGAAAATAAGACAAACACACACGTATACAAACGCGTATATTTAATGAATCAATCAATAATTTCCCGGACTGATGCATAGATACAAGTCTCTAATAAAAATGCATTGTTTTTTTTTTTTTTGCCATTGTAATGATGATGTTAATAAGACATTATCGTTGTGTAAAGTAATTGGGCCTTAAGTGTTTTTAGTTATCGCAGAAATATTGATGAGTGTTAGTATAAAGCACTGAGAAAACCCTCAAATTTGTTACAGTGTTGACTACAATCGTATATTTATATATTTATGTATTTGATAAAAAGTGACTACATCGCTTCATACCAGATGGTGGTTAAATGTGGAACCGAAAATTGTACGTGTTTTGTGTGGATAAAACACGTGAATTGTGTGACCATGGTTAACAATACTGTATTCGAAGTATTGACCGTCAGTGACCATACATTTTTCCCCATCTCTCTGACAATTTCTCGATATTATGCCAATAAACATTGTTACTCTTTTGAGGGAAACGAGTCATCGAACTATTTTCGTACATTTACATAAAAAGTCGAGCGTCACGGCCGGCAAGCACATGTCTCATCGACGCAAACTAGTAATCGAAAGACCTCGATCTTGATGAGCAAACATGGGCTAATATTTCGCAATTGAATACCTTCAACTTATCGAGAATCGGTTTTGCAGTACGGATGGATGGACAGCTATCATGGGAAAAAATGATCTAGTGTGACTTTTTTTTTTTACTTGCAAACCACTCAAATAGATTCATTATTGTTGATAATCGTGTTCGCCAGACTTTAGCAATTAATAAGATGACGCTCCTTTAGTCCCACTAAACAGCGAATATCGTTCTCGTGTCAAAGTGATTCAGTTTTGCAGTCGATGTGGATGATGCGTCTGAATGTTACGCCTGGGATTCTCAAAATACATTCACTTTTCATCCCCAGTTGGGGTATGATAGGAAGAAAAAAACTTTTTTTTATATCGTTCGAGCAAAGAAGAAATGCGAACAACGCTCGACATCGTTTTGTCGTTACATAAAACACGTTTACATTGCGATATGTAACCACCAATGGTTATTGTTTCTAGATGTCCTACATACATATATATACATTTACATATATATATATATATTGAACACAACTCCAGACATAAATGTGCTCTACACGTAATGTTAGGTTCGTCTGTAGACAAATTCCAGTTACTGGTACCTAATAACACTTTCATACTGAAAGCGATTGAAGTGATTGCGTAGGTTTCTCTTATTTGAACTAAAAGCATTTCGAGTTTTCTTTTAATGAAATCAAAAAAATATTTTTATTTCATTTATGTTTCGTTAAAGTTCAAGAGCTTATCTCTCCTTTCCTGTACGCAATCAGCGGACGATAATGCAATCCTATTGCATTTTTGATTGATTTAACGCAGCGACAATGGAACAGAAGTACTGCACCCTTCTCTCTACTATGCATTCGTTTAATAGATGAAATTAATCGTTTAACGCTTTTAAATGCTAATCAAATTGTCAATGATTTCAAGTGAGATTAATCTCGATGGAATTACCGAAATCACACCCAATGTAAACGCTTTAGTGAGGGGTGGTGCCATTGTAAAGTTTCCAGAAAATCAATATTTTATTACATTGTTTAAAAGTCCCCTTGAATATTATTATTCCATCATCTTTCCTTTCATCGCGAAAATCGCCTTTTTTTCTTTAGACTGTAGCATAATCTCTCCCCTTAAGAATATTATATCATTTTATACTATTATGCATTAATATATTCTGTATCTTTATTAGAATTAGTTTTCAACGTATAAATTATGTTTGATTTTTGTAAGCGTTAAATAACGGCTCTAGTCGATTATAATCATAGAGTAGATGGCATGGATGGGGATAAGAATCTATGCAATGAAATTATGCAAACCTGCTGGGCTTGTTTGTACCTTTTCAAAACTACGAAAACGCAAAGCTTTAAAAGTATAGATGTTCACGTTTAAACAAGCAAACCATACTATTGTGGGCCATTAAATAATCGACATCACTCCAGAGTTATTCGTGAAAAAAAGGGGTTATGTAAGAAGTGGTTGAAAAGTGATCCGATCGGAATCGATCAGTAGCATTCGTCTTGGGGGGAAAAAATCATCACGTCAACATATTAAATTTCATGAAAATAGTTCAAATATTGCGGAATATAGGTTGAACACGAGAGGACAAAACGCCGCGACAGACAGACAAGCTCGGTATATATGAGTACAATAGAAAATGGATATGCCAAAATGACAGACGGGCGGACATGCTTGGTATATAAGAGTGTAACAAAAAGTGGATCCATAAAACGAACAGACGGACAGACGCGCTTAACATATAAGAGTATAACAAAAGGTGGATCTACAAAATGGACAGACGGACAGGGACTCTTGATATATAAGAGTATAACAAAAGGTGGATGTACAAAACGGGCAGACGGACAGGCAAGGTTGATATATAAGAGTACAATTAACGGTGGATCTACCCCAAATCCTCGTGAATGTTGCATACGTCCGCGCGAACTTAATAATACAGCCTTCCACCCCAAGTGATATAGTGGTTATAACAAATATTATTTAATTGGTTCATTTTGTTAGGTAAAGCCCACATTTGACGAAATAAGTTCGCAGAGAAGTCAAGTTCTAAAAGTGCTTCATGCAACAGCAGCTAGCAGAATATTTAACGGAAAAAGAGATTAACGCAAATATGTCACAATGAATTTAGGTACCGGGAACTCTGGCTTGTAAAAGGGTATATACGTCGAATACGTGCGAAAGGCTCAGTTAGTCAAGACACTTGGACTTGAATAGTGATAGTCAAACAAACAAGACGAAGAGAATCATTGCAAATAAACAAGTTCCTGTAGATAATTTGTAAATAGGTTCCGTAAGAATTGAAAATAAAAACCACGTTAACCTAAAAAACACATTTCTCTGGCACGAACTTAATCTTAAAAGGAGTTGGACATAAAGGCAAAATCGCAAAGAGCATTTCACGTTACAATGCCGAATGACGAGGATTATCAGCTTTGTTTTTATTTAATTTACAAGCACTTTTTACATGCACCGCGTAAGAGTGAGGAATGCAGCGCACAACTTCACGATAATCTATTATGTAAGTTATAACGCATAATGCATCACACGATAGATGAGAAAACTACATTTCCCTTGCGTTTTTCATATTTGTCGTGTCAAACCAATCCGTAGGAGTTGTCTGAATATATTCTTAATTACTCTGACGCAGATAAAGTAAACTGAAATGTGAATAAGTAGGAAAATTGTATTCGGCTATGATCGAATCATTTATACCCACCATTTCGATCTTCAAAGAAGAGGAAGGAAAACTAACGAAAAAACTATATCTTCGTACTCTGTAATATTGGGCGGGCATGACTGACTTTTCCCGTTTTTGCCGAAATCTTTGTTATACGTTTGTTGTAGCTTATGTGTAACGAGCAAAAAAATCCCGAAAGCCGAGATGTTCCTACTGTATATTGTACTACGCTCGTATCCTTTCACCGATACGGTCCATGTTTAATATCAATCTACTTTCAAAGACTTTTTATTACTCACGTGTACCACATAAGATTAACGATTAGACGGACTGGGGACGGAGTAGGGCTGGGGGACTTTCTCTATTTTTGCAGATATATAGCAAGACCACCCATAAAGTATACGTGCATGTTTGTACCGGTGTATCTCGTGTAGTTCGTAAGTAATAAACAAAAACACATTTTTGTCCTTTTGGAAAGCATAGGTGTTCCAGATTCAATTAGTACTGCACTCGTGTCCTTCGACCAATTTGGCCCAATTTCAATAAAAACTTGCGCGAAAGAAGTTGCAATGTGTCTGCCAAACTTGCAGTCGATAGCTTCATTTATGTGACCAGGAAGCCGAGTATGCTTAAATCGATTCAGAATTAGATGCTGATCAAGAATATATAGACTTTATGGGATCCCTAAAGCTTTCTTTTGCAGTTTGCAAACGTTTTCACAATAGAACATAGCCCGCTGCCTTCGGTGATGGGTGTAAAAATGCCTTTGACTTTATAGCTTCTTAATAGGAAAAATTGTCAAGATTTTGCTTTTAAACGTGATACCTAATGACAATATTTTATAAACAGTAACGATCGACTATGATGAACTTCTGAAATCAAATTCGAATATAACTGAATTTATATTTCAGATGAGCGTGAATAGCGGACTCAGACTTAGACATATGTCCGTCTGTCCGTCGTTTGTTTCTTTCTTAAATTTTACTAATTACTTGCATTAAAATACAGAGCCTTGCTCTTCAACTTATTTTGCTACGAAATGTCATGGAGCAGTTACCGCTAGGTAGTGAAACATTTGACTCAAGCGAAACATAATTTCGTTTTTTACTTTAGGTTATTATAAACGCATTATAAAAATAAAAGTAAAGCTTTTTAACAATTACGCTCTGACAACTTTTTATAAATTCCAAAGCAGAACGAAGTAAAAGTTTTCCGTTGTAAGGACTTGCTTGCACCAAACACTGTCTGCCGCTCTAACACTAACAGATGGCACAAACTCTCACCATTATTGCGACGTCATTATCGTTGCCATTGAAATATCCTTTGGTGGTGGGACATGCAAGGCAATGTTATTTTTAGTTCAGTATGCGGACGTATGTATACATTTAAAATACGCATCGTCGGCTATATTAACCAAATCGGCAACGTCAGACACTAACTTTAGAAGTCTCTTATTAACAGTGACGAGAGCGTTGCTCTACTAGCATTGCCTCGTTAGTTACTTTTTCCACAATACGTTTTAATTGGCTATTGACAATTGTTTTTGTTGTTGCTGAATACATTTACTCGCTCATATTTGATGATTTCCTCCGCACTATGAGATAACCTGAACTTATTTCTTCTTATTGAGAAATGTCAGATACGTGGGAGTTTAGTGTAATAACCCAAAAGATAAACAGCAACTTTCCAATCTTAATATGCTTTGTTGTTTTTCGGAATATTCTCATTTCAGATGGATAGACCTTTGCGTCCTTTGGAATCATTTTCCATTTCATTCCCCTTGAGACACGCCAAAATTATGGCTTTTGAATCCATCAACGGGTTATTGTGATCATGAAACGCGCTGTCTTGGCGTGGACTGGACGGCTGATGATCAATTAACTCGATATTTTGACTGTTTAAATGGTCGGTTGTTGAACGAGGCATCCAAAGGACCTTGCATTGTCATGAGGAAGATAATGCGACGGCGTTTAATTGTTTTCATTGATTTCACCAAAGACCTCCGGAAATCAAATGATTGTTCAGCATTCAGAATTGATCGTTTTACGTTCGTCTAAACGCACCGATGTTACACATGACGAGTATTTCCTTAAGAACAGGCGATCATTTGTTTTATAGTGCTTTGAGCGGGAACCAGTTTTGTTTACTTTGATTTATCTTGAAATACGTATAGAATGGACTACTGTTTACTTTCCGGTTCATGCTCATAAATCCACCACAATTCGTCCATCTGCCCGTCTGATGACTGCCCAAGTGTTTGCGTGTTCAACCTATATGTTCCAATTTTTTGATGAAATTTGGTAGATCAACCGATGTTTTGGCTCAACGTCGAACACTATTGAAAACGGTTCTGATCTGTGACCACTTGTTATATAACGCCTTATATTGAAAAGTCATTGTATGAATAAATGGATTAAGTGAAGTCGTGTAGTGGGACTCAATGGTAGACAGCGGTCGATTACAATGCTTTTACTTGTTTAACTTATTTATTTATTGTTTTATAGCATTTGTAATAAAGTAAATCCAAGGATAAAGGCGTTGCAACTTCAATGGAAAGAGATTGGGAAAAAGTCAGTACATAACAGTACAATAACTGTGAATTTATAAATAAATAAATAAACAAAACGTAATAAAAATGTATCTTAATAGTCGCAAGCACAAATAGACAGACAGGTAATAAAATCAAACTGTAAACTAATTACTTTTACAGCTTTAGATTAAAAGCAAAAAGGCAAGAAAGCAGAAAAAGAAAGTGCACGGGAATAAAAAATTTCAATCTACATTGTCAAGTATTCGCATTTGCATGTGTGAGTGTAGGTTTGTTTATTTATTTGCGTAACAGCAGAATTTATTGTTATATCATTTGGCACTAGCGAGAGAAGACGCGTTAAATGTGTCGGTTACCTCAAGTCATTTATTTCAATCAAATGTTCGTTTTACCAAACAAAGTGTCAGTGCGACATTTATATCTATGCAAACATTATCCGGCACAGAATGACGACGACAACAACAACAAAAACAATAACAAAAAAGTAGCGTAAGCTACGCGTTTATCGTGCTTTATACAGAGGCCTGACTGACATATTATCTATCTATTGTGGTAGACAAATTTAAAGGCAAACAAATTATTTCAAACCATATCTTGGAGAGACGACAAAAGTCATGTAAACGTATTTGACTGCTTAAAGGATAAGCATAGGATGAGTTATATATCTGAGTTTTTTCGGTCTTCCATTTACGCTTGATTGGTTTCTACCATTTTGCTATTGTTGTCTGCATATATGCAATGCTACGGGCAACAGAACCCCTTGACCATTCAGATATCTATATACACACATATATGTGTCTATATATATGCAAACTTCCTTCCTTCCTTTTTTTTTTCGTTTTCTGATGGGTCTTCATTATCACACGACATGATAATGGTTATCCAGACAGGAATATTTCGTTAAAAATGTTTTTTTTTTTTTTTTTTTTTTTTTTTTTTTTTTTTTTTTTTTTTTTGAAGAACGTAAAAGTTTAAGATGACCACCCCGCTGCGTGCAACTTCAATGTGACGTTACTAATGATGACAACGACATCGGAGATAATGAGCAGAATATCAGGATAAAATCGTAAACTAGTTGACGTCAGCAGAATTACTAAAAGGATTCATTATCATCATCATCGTCATCATCGTCAGTTTCAAATTAAGTTGACGTCATATTGTTCACACTTACAAAAGATTGAAGAAATAATTTTTAAAAGTATGGAAATTTCATAAAAATATTGAGATGAAATGCCACAAAAGGGGAATACTGCAGACGGATTCGATTGGAAAGTGCATCACGTCCGCCATCTTGGGGAAAGCGGCATATATGTATGTAGGCAGGTTCGATATTGTATTGATGTACAAGAACAATAATTTCACTCAATAAGTTCATAGGATTACATGCATATACAGGACGGATTGACGAATCCGAAAGGATCCAAGAAAATCGAAAGGAATCCAAAATCGAGAAAGCGTTCTATATATAGATACACAGGCACAAATGTATAGTAATAACACAATAATATCACTCAATAACATGCATATACAGGACGAATTGACGAATCCCTATGACTTTCAACTTGAAAAGAAATGCATTCACATTTCCTGACATGTCGGCTAACAGTTACAAATAACATACAATTGCTTCAATGCCACTACTTAGAGTTATATGTTATTCTCATTAATACTCGCGATTATTACACATCTTCCCACGAACTTATTGATGGATATGTTATATGGAAAGTTTCTAATTCTTTTTCGGGACTACTTTTTGTTTTCGAGATATTGCCGATTAGTTTGACTTGATTTACTTTTCAAAATTTATCAACGAGATTGCAAACGAATAGCCAGAATATAAATGGATTCAGTGTTAATCTTTTTTTTCCTCAATTCTGGTTGTTTTGAAAATCACAATAGTATTTCCTGTACATGATCGGATAACAGAGTTTCATATTAATTAAGATTTCTTAATTATAAAGTATTATTGAGTGGCCATAAGGTCGGCACATCGCTATCGATTTGCAGAATATATGGCGAAATATATTAAATCGCTATATACGTACGAGTTGCAATGTTCTTATGCCAGAGAGATAGTCACCAGAAATGAAGAGGTATACGTCCTGTATAAATTCACTGCGTTCAGCCAAATTAAAGAAGAATAGAATCATTTTCCACGATAAGATCCAGTATTATTAGCCATGTAACTAAGCAAACTGTCAATGTTCGGTCAATTGAGCTATTCAAAGTCCCTCCGAGATCAACCACAGATCAAACAATTGTACACTTTTAGAATTAAGTAACACAGTGCAGGCAATGCATTTTTATAACATATTTGGGTAAAAAAGAAAGAGTGTTTACTAACTTTATTAAAACCACTACCGAAGGATGAAGGATATATTCATTTTGTCGAAACGTTTGCAACGCCCGGAAGGAAGCTTCGGAAGTATGTGTTTTCTTGCATAAGCATTAAATTCTGAATCGATTTAACCATGTCCGTCTGCCCAACTGGCTGTCTGTCCCTCGCTGTAAATGCTAACCCGCAGAGATATCAACCCGCGAATACTGAGTTCGTACCTACTCGGCTGCTCTTGAGACCGCTACGATATCTTAATGCGAAAACTCTAAAAAGAAGTCGAGAAAATGACAAGATTTGAAAAGATATGAACGAAAACTTTATACAATTGCAACATGGTTTTTGGAATCAATCTAGGAACCGGTATTCCAAGTAAAAGCTTTACTTTCCACTTTTTTTTTCAATCGTTTCAATACATAAGCAGGATTAAATCCCTACATACGCGTTTTTTGTTTTTAAACTCCCATTGACGATCACAAATCAATGATAGTACGTCCAAATAACTTTTGTTTGTATTCCTTGCATACAAACAACGTTCAACGAATGGGTAAAAATAAAAGAATCCAACGCTTAAGCCAACAGCAAAAAAAAAAAAAGAAGAAAATATTGAAAATCAACGGCGGCCATATTTAAAATGTTTTCGTTACTCACTTTTACGAGCTTCTTATCAACGTGTGTCACACGCAATTTATTTAATTAATTCTCACTTCACATGCTTTATAATTAGAATCTTTTTTTAGAAAATTTAAATTCAACTAATTATTCATTTGCTGACATATTTTCTGAATCGAAAAAAAAAAAAAAAAAAAAAAAAAAAATATATATATATATATATCTATATATATATATATATATAAGCAACAGCCGTACTTAACACTAACACTTCTAAAAGCACTTTTGCTACCAATGCAATGAAAAAATTAAGAAAACGAAACCGGAAACTTCAAGCCTTTAACGTTTCGACATTTTATACTTTAAACGCTTTTGCCAATAATTCTACTCACGAAAGAAAAAATGCCAAGGAAAAAGAAAGCTATTCCCAGTAAATTAATATGAGAGCCGTAGCACTACACGATGGTATTAACATTCGTGGTCGGACTGATTGCAAAAAACTACCATATATTCAAAAATTGAAGCATAAAATACAAGAGGAAGAGTTTAAAAAATATTAAGAAGAATTTTTAATTGTCTTTAAGTGAACACATGTACGCATATTTTATATATTATACAATATGTATAAAGATCGTCTAACGCTTTTCTAACATTTCAATGCTTAATACATCACCGAAGGATGAGAGGTAAATTCATTTTGTCAAAACGTTTGCAACGTCCAGAAGGACGCTTCGCAGACCGCACAAAGTATATATTTTCTTGCATAAGAATCAAATTCTGACTCGATTTAACGATGTCCGCCTGCCCATTTGGCTGTCTGCCCTTCCATGTAATATCTGTTGTAAACATTCTCTTGGCTGAAAAAATGCAGCGGTCGACTATAAAGTTGGCGGGAACATTGGAAATTTTGCACGCAGCTCGGTATTGACGATGCGCGAAATCGGTCGGACCACGCAATAATAACGGATAACTAAAACTAAAAACCACATTCGCACTTGCACTTATTGAATTTTATGCTAATCGCACGATTTTTCTCGCTTTTGAGATGAAGCTCTGATTATAGAAAAGGAAAATGTACGAACAGTGCAATTCAAAACGCAGCAAGGCCTGGCATACTGACTAAAATTTTGTCGATACGAGACAATTTGTCGATGATTTTGTCGCAAAGACGGACACGGATGCTTTTTATCTATTTTTTATCAATTACAAGATCTTTGATACGTATTTTCTATGCGTACCCATTGCGGGGATTCCTGTCATGACATTTTCACTTCTTCTTTAAACAAACTCGAGTCCCTTATCTTTTATAATATACCGTGTATATGTATATGTATATGTTATTCTCCGTTCTAAGCTTGACAAGCAACGTGTTGACTGCAGAGTATTACGTTTTATAAGTTGCTTTGTAAATTGCAATTAAAAATCTGTGCTGAAGTTTAAATGTTTTGCACCCATTCAACTTACTTTCTATATCATACAAATCAACCCTTCCTTCTTTGTTTTTTTGCACAACAACCACAAATAAAGAATGAAAAATAACGATAGATGGAACAATGAAAGCACAAGTACTTGAATTTATGTATGATATGTTTTGTATGTAACTGGACTCTCTCTCTCCCTCTCTTTCTTTTCTCTTATCCACTCTTCAATTGCTTAACCATTTGCTAGTGTAATATATGATGTCAGCTAACGCTACATGAGAGGTATATGCTGATGTATTGTATTAAAATTATATGATTTTTCTTAGGTCTCTTCAGAGTAAAGTCCCACACAAATAATGCAATGAATACTACAAACAGGCATTAAAAGGGGAACATTTGCAAGAACAAAACTACATAAATTAGTTATTAAGTAAGCAGGAAATCTAAGTAAATAGCATTTTGTTTATTTTTATAAAAATTCGATTAAAGATGTGATAAGCAGCCAGTCTAAGAAGATGCGTTCATGATATCATTCCTTTATTTGATAGTGTTTTTGCATATTATTGAAAAGGGAACTTAAAATTGCTTAAGAGAAATTTATGAAGGTGTACGTAAGAAAAAACATGATCCTATAAGTTGAGCAGGGAACCTCCTGGGAGTATTTCATAAATATACCGAGCAAAAATAGTCCAAATTTAACAAACTAAGTTTATATAACGAATAAATTCTTCGGATTTCATTACAAACTAAGTAACAAGTAATATACTATAGAGCGACATGAGTTACCATTGAAAGCCGTACACCATTTCGCTCGATACAGCTATTCATATAACGACTTATTGGTGTTGGTGTAAGGGGTTATGTGGGAAGTGTTCCGATCTCGACTGCTTTCAGTAGCCAATTCATCAGAAGCCAATTTCATCAAAACAACTCGAAAATTCGATAAACACAATAGACAAGACAGACCGACGGACAGGCAAACGTGGCTTCAGAATGTGATTCTGAATCGATCGCTCCAATAAATGTTGCCGGATCTATCTCAAGAGTACTTCTATCTCTTGCATACATCCGCACAAACTTAATATACCCTTGTAGCACCCTGTAGTGGTCGAGGGCATGAAAATTAAACCTTATATGATATCGGTATTAAGGTTTACTTCGAGCGAAAATGTTAATATGTATGGTTTTTTGTGAGAAAAATATTATTATTAATTATGTAATTTCGTTGTTCATCTCAATATGTTATACATGTTTATATAAAAATAAGTTAATTACGAAGAAAAGTTCTGACCAGGTATCGTGCTGTGTCATAATCAATTTTTAAGAACTGATTTATTTTATTTGATGTTGGAACGCGGTACCAAACCAAACCACTCGGTTTGAAAAGCCCTTGTCAACTTGTATGCACCTACGGGTATCTCAACTGGATCCGCGTAGAAAAGCTTTAAGGAAAGCAAAGCTGACTCTAGTTGCTTAGCCCCCAACAAAGATACTGAGATCTTTAGGGAATCATAACAACCGGGGTGCGATGGATTTGATGCTTAGCCCGCAACAAAGATACTAAGATCTTTAGCAAATCACAACAACCGGGATGCGATGGATTTGATCATATTTATGAATCTTCCCAATAATGAGAGGAGAACATCGCTTACAAATGACATACAAAGCATTCACTTGAACAAAGCAAAGGTGGACCGTTCGATCAAGACAATACCTACAAAGCAGTTTTTGAAACGAGAAAATTAAAAAAATTTGAAAATGTTTCGCTGAAGCGGACGTTCCCCAAGCCATTTTCTTCAAACCAAAAAATTGTAGCCTCTTCAGATTCACTTCTTCGAAAATATTTATAAAAATTAAGCAAGAATGCGCTGAAGAAAGTTTCATTCATTAACTTGCGTTCTTTTCGTTGTTCTCTTGTTGTGCTATGAGATTTTTAATGACTGCATCTCAACTGTTATTTAAGGGCTATGAAGAGTTGAGGGCCTAACTCTGTGTGGCTCTATAAGCTCTGTATGTGTGACAGTAGAAAAAAGTCATTCATTGTAGGTTTGCTATTCAGCGTAGCAGACTTTTGCTATGAATGGCAAGAAACTGAATTTCAATGCTATGACACATATATGTATTCGATCAGGTCATTTGTGTGGATCTAGTTTCCAATAAATGACTCGTATCGTTTCATTGCTATGTTTTGGTTGCATTTTATTCGTTTTCGTATGCTTGTACAGTTTTCTCATGTCTAGCGCGATCCCGTACACGTTGAGACTTAGTCACAAGTGCTATACATATGATTGCACTCAAGTCTGAGTGTATATGTCCAAGTTTCCAATACTTAATTAGTCTTTTAGTGCACGATTACCATAACAGTGTACATCCAACTCTTTTTTAAATAAAAATAAAGTCAATCAATCAAATACACTTTGTCTTTGTCGAAGGTTTTGTTGTTGTAGCACGAATTCCAAACGCATTTTTTTTTAATTCTAATTTTTTAACAGTGTCTTGCAGAATCTTATGTAGACCAAAACACCCTACAATTAGGGGAATGTCGTGATCAGAAGTCGTTCGGCTTGCGGCCCATATATGTGTCAGGGACTTGGTATACTATAGGCAATGCCCGAACTTTATGATAACGCTTTTCTTTATCTCGTTATACTTGTTCAAGCTGAACACATAAATTCTGTTGATGAGAACTGATTGCTTGCGAAATTGATTTTTATTCTCAATTTTAATTTAAAATTTTATATGGACAACACACGGACATTATGGAGTGAATTTTCACTGTACACAAATTTCAATTTTCATTGTTTGTGTGATAAAAATGAATTATGTTTGTCTTATAGATTTGTATAATGAGGTTTTTCATTACTTTTTTTCCACGGTTCTTTGGGAAAATATAATCGAATTTTTTCATTTTACACGATTGTATAAAGTTGAGGAACTAAACTTCCAAACTTAACATATCTTGCATGTATTTTTTTACACAATTTTTTTTTTTTGCGCGGTTTTCGAAGGAGTACATCCACCGTGCAAAAAAAGAATTGGATGTATGTATTGTAAAGAATATCACATATGATAAAATAACTCTACAGAAATATTCGCTTTTTGTTGTTTTTAATATGATCAATTATTCAAGGAATGTCGCCTACAGGTGTAACATGATGATGGCCAGAAAGAAGTGGAAAAATTGGAAAGAGTGAATGAGAATGACGCTAGCGTAGTGAGTGTGTGTCTAAACGGTAAGTGTTTTATGCCTTTACCGACTGACTGCTCATTATATGGCTGTGACTAAATATGCTCTCTACCGTGTTGAGATTTGGACCTATAAACGGTGACTTGGTAGTCGCGACTGCGGAAATTCAATTCAAATGAAAATGTTGAGGAGGCAAATAAAACCAAAGAACGATTTTTGATTCTTTACCTGCCGACGTCATAAAATAAAGGCAACTCACGCAGAGGCGATTGGCAAAATTAACATAAAAAAAAAATCACAAGAAGTTCAACAGGCAAAAGGATTAACCAAGAAAAAGGAAAAAAAAAAAAGAACACATCAGAATGAAATCTGGTATGAGAGATTCATTTTCACAAATGTACAGCAGAGCAGAGGAGAGGAGAGCAGAGCAGAGCAGAGCATTTGCTAAGAATCATGACATTTGAAGAACGAAATTGAATAGGTGGGGTAAAATGGTGTTAAATAAAAGTTGTTGCAAATAGTTGAGAGTAAAGTTTATATGCAGTGGCAGGAATCTAATCGCAGAACGATCTTATATTGAAATGGCGAAATTTTTGTATGTGTAACGTCGGGCACGATTGAATATAAAACTTGATTTAATTAACGAGAGAAAAGGCAAATTTTACTAAGAAAACATTTAAAAATCTAAAATTGGATTTTCTTAGTAATACGCCTCGCATACGAGGAAAGTTTGTTTAAGCAACTAGACGAAAATACATACATATTTGTTTCTGAAAATTCCGTTTACAATGTTGTCACTAATGCTGCTTAACAATGACAAAATGTAGTTTTGTGAACATGGTTACGTAGATATGTCGAATCCTTTAACCAAACGAATGACTTAAGCTGCAATTTGGCAAATGCTTGTATACGTTTTCGAGACTCATTTTTTCTTTGTCGTTGCTACGTGTTTTTTTTCTTTTTTTCATTTCCTTTGCTCTCTGGCATATTGGGACTTTAAGAGCTTTCATCATCATTTTTCTACTTTCCTCGTTTTATTTTATATCCTATATACCTCCGTACACAAACACACATATATATATATATATATATATATGTACACATGTATAATGCGTTTGGTTGTATGTGCATTCATTCAATTGTTCACACATGAATTCTCTTATGACAAATGAAAAGTTTTTTTTTGTTTTTCTCTTGCATTGGTATGAAAGTCCATAAGCATAAGCTAAAACCCTATTACCACTTTGATCGCCTTTCTCGCTCATGCATTTGCTTTTTTCCTTACTTGACTCGCAATAGCACTAATGCTTTGAATTGTTGATACTAAGAGTTTCGTTTTGTCTTGTCCTACCATTAAGCCTGTTATTTATCAACTGCAGATGTTGCTACTTCATCTACGAGTGTACAGGTTATTTCCGTGATATCAGCAAACGACAAAACCAAAATATCTTTACTAACAACATATCTTCCTTCGTATACACAACACAATGTATTATTTTATTCTTACAATACAGTACAATGCAATGAAATGTATATATGTGTGCGAGTATCAGTTAACCCCACCAGAATGACTGATTGTTTTGAAAAATGTTTATAACATTGGCTTTGGCTTTTCGTGTTTATTCTTATGGAAACAAATTTTCCCTTGCATCAGAAAATCAACTTTGTTTACAAAAATACTTTTCTTATTTTTTGTTTTTGTGTGTTTTTCTTATTTTTTTTCTTCAAAATGTATTTTATTTAGTTTTAATATTGCATTTGTGTACATTGTGGACATGTTATCAAAAATTGCAAAAATGTCATTTGGATATGAGTTCGTTATATTTTTTATCAACTGCTGACATCCTCTCTTAAGAGATTTTTAAATGTATTTTAAAATTGTTTTACATTTTTTGATTTGAATGCAAAATATTTTCAATTTTTTTGTTTTTTTTTTGTTTTTTTAATTTAAAAAAATTATTTATTTCTTCTTTTTTCTTAATTAAACATCCATGTGTTTGCATATCAATTAGAATATTTATAAATTATGAAAAAAATTCTGAATTTATTTTTCGTAAAGAAAGAAAAAATGTTTTTTTCTTAAACAAAACATTTTCAAAAAAGTTTTCTTTTTTTTAAGTGTTTCTACAAAAGCTTTCTTTCTATTCAGATCAAATACGAAAGTATTTATATTATATTGTCGAAGAATTCTTAAAAGTAAATTATATAGAAAAATAGTTTAGTTTATTAAAATAAATGCTTATTTAGAAAAGGATTTGTTTTTGTAATTTTTTTTTTCTCTTAGAACATCAAAATTCGCCTTCTATTCTCTCGGGTCTTTTGAGCATAGCAAAAGATTAACTGCACTATATAAGTGTGATCGGATGTGGGGAACGGATAAATTCCTATGATCGCCAAACTCTTTGAAGTGTATTAAAAGTAGATGTGTATAAACGGTACTGTTGTAGGTAGTACGTAGCAGGTACCACCAACGACAATGATTCGTAGGTGTGTATATAATTCAATCAAGAGATGAAACTTGGTCTTGATTGATATTTGAAGCAAAATAAGGAAATTGAATTGGCTTTTGACTATGAGCCTACTTGTAGAACAGTTTCAAATCCTCGCGGAATATATCCATAAAGCATCTGAACAGTAAAATACCAGCCGATTGCTTCAATAATGTTGGGGGTGGAAATCTGCTCCTCTTTCTCTCTCTCTCTCTCTGCTCTTAAACTCCCTATAACGGTTCAATTGTGGTGAGATCTGGCGATTGCGGTGGCCAGGGCAGATATTTAATGATACTCTGATGCCGCTCAACTTCATGTGTGCATGGGCGCACTATCATCTTGGAATATGACAGTATTTGGCACTAATACGCTAACCATAGCAACAATTTCATTGAAGATATTAAATTTTCGTAAAAATCCTTATTTAGGGTAGGATACCAAAATAGAGAGAGAAATGAGACGGACAGATGGACAGACAGGATTAGATGGATTCAAAATAAAAGGCGGGCCCAAGTTAAGCTCTTCGGCGTTATACATAAGTCCGCACAAATTTAATATATTCTCTATCACAAGCGGTATAGGGCACAATAATGAAGGATTGGAATTTATTTTTCATTATTCAGTGAATATCTGTAAGGAGCAGTAGGGGCGATAGGAAATAAAACTAATTGTGCATCATTTCACCCGGAAAAGTCAAGCGAGAACACTTGCTGCTGTTATCGAAGGTCTTTGCAAAGCTATCATCAGCTTTGAGTCGACAAAGTGCATGTCTGGAAGTTTGGTTTCATAGAAAATAAAACTAAGAATAATTCATATTTGCATTCATTTAAGCTTTAGTTAATTTCAGTTAAACTTTTCCCGCAAGATTATTTACAATATCGTACATATATTGTCAACACGTGAATTCCTGTTGCTCAAGGTTGATAAAGCAATATATAGTGCAAGTCTAAGTGTAGTTTTGTTATTATGCTTAAATCGAAAGAGTACCTTACTCGGTAGATTTACGCTTATTCTTGAGCTATTCTTTTCTTTCTACAGCTTGGTTGGACTCTCTACCCGTCCTATTTACGTCTATTAGCATAGTAAGAAGCTCTTAATGCTTACACACATATCCACTTGTACGCACGTGCACGCACACGAACACGTATACACACACGTATATACATATTTTAAAATACTTTTTGCAATAACTATAAACAGTTGCAAAGAATTATTTTGCCAACTGCCAACTTTTGCTGTTAATATGAAAAGTTGCTTATATTACAGAAAAGAAGGAAAAAAATTTCTCAAAGAAAAACGGAAAATAAACTGTAGAATAGGAAGATATGAATACATATATACTCACATGAACAAGTGGTAAAAAAGTTTTGCTTTTCTGCTTCATTAAATAAAATTTTTACAGCATGAAAAACGACTGCAAAAACTGAATACATTCAGAAAGGCATTATGGGAGAGCATTACTATAAAGCAGCAACAACTAAAATAAGAAACGAGAATACGATTAATTTTAAACTCCAAGAGTCATTCCTTCGATACTCGTTCTTCATCGATAACTCCATCGTAAAAGATGGTTGAGATTTGTGCACGAAACCTGCCCCGGATGTACGTACTTTCTCGCAATTGAACACAATGATGTTAAGTTTGTGCGGATGTATGAGATATATATATATTTAGGCTTGTCTGTCCATCTTTCCATTTTGAGTTTTTGTGTTCAGCCCACTGGTCGTAATTTTTAGGATATTTTGGTCAGATTTGACACACTAGCGTGTTTTGGCCCAAGCGCCACCGCTATTAAAAATAATTTTACTCGGACCACCTGTTCGAGCACTTCCCATATAATGACTTATTTTGAAGAGTCTTGACAAAGAATAATTGTTGGGTGGTGTAGGGTATTTAATGGGACGTCGTGACATACTAAAGTGTCCTTGTCTGTTTTTACTTTGATAATGGAGTGTAAGATGGCAGCTTTGTAAAGACGAAGGTGATGGCAACGCCAAAATAATGAACTCATGCTTTATCTCTATCTTGTTTGTCCTTTGCTTCTGGCCACATATCTGCCAATATTGTCGCTTTGCTCATATAAATATAGATTAAAAATTAAACTAAAAATTGAACTTGAGCACACACACACATAAAATAGAATAAATTAAATTGATATCATTCGAAGAGATCACGATTTTAGAAACATTGCTAAATGAAAATTACATTAGTTTCACAAGCAAAAATGTGTATACAAAGTAAAACTTTTCATTTTAATCGTTAGATTAGGAAGAGGGTCTGTGAGTTCATGAGCTAACTAATCCAAATCTAAGCTCCCGCAGAAATATGGCTAAATTGAGTAAAATCGAAAAGCTGTGATATCCGTATGTTGTACATAATGCTGTTACATTGCACAACACTCGCCGACACGGGTTGTAGGTGAAAAACGATAAAGCCTTCCTTCTTATAATCCTTATCAAGGTAAAGAGATATCCACAAACCGCATTCCACTGCAGATAAAAAATGCATTAATTACGACCACCGTGTTCGCGCACCTGCAGTGGACGTTCGATCACAAAAGGCATTACGTTAACCGATCATGTACACAACTCAAGACTGCGGTCGCACTTTAGTCCTATATTTCTCCATATCTCTTTTCGTGAAGTTTCTCTCGTATCAATAAAGCCGCTAGATATCTGTTTCTCTTTTGAATCATCTTGCAGACATATACGGGGTAATTATGCGCAAAGTATTTAGGCTTTTTGCCAGTCCTTTGATCATCGTGAGAACTGTAATGAAAAGCATTTGATATGCTTAAATAGACAATCGAAAAAGGCGAAACCGAATACGAATAATGTCAGATTTACGATGCACGACGGAATGACAGCTAATTTTTGCTATATTTGCATTGATATGCAAACGCATGAAAGATTCGCTAGGAAAGAGCTGATAAGTGCTATTGCATATATCTATATACACGGAGACTATTGGTTACTTATTCCACACTGTTTTTAGTGTTCGTCTAAGCTGCGGCATTTCTTCGAAAGATTGCCAGTTTCTCATTCGGAAAATGTTTTTTTTTTCGAAAGTTTCTACGTTACCTTATGCGGCCTACGAAAAGTTTTAAAAGTCATGTCAAAATTTGCGTTTATGTGCACAAAACCAACTTCTTCATGGATTAAATTCCAAAGCAGATGAAAAAACTTGAGTAAATCTTGGGTAATAAAGTTCTTTTGTTTCTTTGGAGAAAACACAGTGCAATTAGATTACCTATCCCCACATCCCACATAGATTTATTCTAGATCGGTAGCGGTAAACGGTAGCCTCTGTATAAATGCGAAACTAAGTAGAATTTCTTAAATACCATTAAAGTGAAACTTGAAAAAATGCAAGTGTCAAGTTGGCCTCGCCACCACGTACGGATAAAATTGTTTCATTTGCAACAAACAATTATGGGGGTACTTATCAAACTTTTGCTTTCACATAGAGGCAAATATTTACGTTTAGATACAGATTCTCTTCAATTCAATCGAGTTCGTATCGAAAAATTCAATCCTAATAGAATCCTTCTCTCACATTTATCATTTCTTTCTCTTTCTTATAACCATTCAATGTCGAGAAAGGAATAAGTTTCTTGTTTGTCCCGTTTTCACGAAAATCCAACGCATATACATGGATGTGTATGTGTCTGAGGATCCTAATTGAAAAGTTAAAGGTAACATTTTAAGAAAGCTAGAGTAAAAGAGCTATTAAGTTTTCTCACAGATGTATGATTATGTAAGGCATTAAAGGTATACAAATTTATACAAATCTACACAAATATGTTGAAAATATGGTATAAAATATTAGCCAACTAAACAGTTCACTGAAATGATTGCTATGAGAAACAAAATTTAATAATTAATTTTTAACTATATTTAGAAAGTTTCTTTCTTAATCAGCAACAATTCTTATCCTGTATCTGCTTAACATATTCATAAACGAATATTTTATTCCCTAGAGTTGCGTTTACTTGCAAGTTTCCATGGTTTACCGAAGATTGGCTTGCATCCAAGATAAATTAAAATAAAATGTCTCTTAGCTAGTTTTCAAGTGATTTTGTTTGTTGCGCACGACCATCATTAGTTAGTTATAGTTTATGCCAAACAAACTCGAAAAATATGCTGAATAGACAGACAATTACGGAATCTATGAGCAGCAATAGTAAGTCTATTGTACAATATGTACATGGAAGGGAAAGAGATAAACGCAAGCAAAACATAAACAATAAGTTTTGCCTCGAAGCCAAATAAATATTTTTGTAAGAGAAATTTTCTTGCACAAGCACAATTTTATACGAAATCATTTCATTTTTGCTCCTTTTTTCTTCTCCTTCTCCTTTTTTTATTTTTTTTATATATCTTTTTTTAGTTTGTAATAAATTTGTAGAATAAGGTGATAACAGATAGATAAAAGCGTTAGGTAGAGATAAATTAAATCTATTATATCAATCCGTCATCATCTAATGAAGATGTGAGAATTTCTCCTTTTGACTCCTCAATAACTTTTTGAAGAAAATCACTCCTCCCCTAAAAATTGCTAAGAATTTTCATTATGAAATCGTTCATAAAAGGTAGAGTTAAGACTAATTCATCAAATTGCATTTATTAAGGAAATTTTTAATGATTTTTTTATGTTCAATTCATGAACGCCACTTTGAAATGCATCGGGTTTGGCTTATTATACCGACTTCCGAAAAGATCGGGTGTATATATGCATTTTACCAAAACGTACGCCACACCCATAAAAGAGCTTATATATGATATTGATTAGTACTGGCTGAACTCTTTTTCTTTCTCTTTCCTCACTTCTTTCTACCCATCCCCAAGGTACACGTATAGAAGATGTGCGTATGAGTAAGAATTATTCCGATTGCGGAACTTAAAATATCAGCTTCCAATGTTTTTGAAGGTTGATACTGAAAACTAGGAGTTCTCTTCTAATTGCCAAGTATCAACTTGTTGCAATTGCCAGGAATGTTTATTGAGATCACTATCTAGTTCTTTCTGTCTGTTTTCTGAGAGAGAGCGTAACTAGTAGCGTAGGATGCTGAATAAAACTATGACCACTTGTTGACTTGAAGGTACTCTCTTTAAGCTGTACGCAACTGTATAAATTGTTACATTAAAGTGTACAAACTACAGCTTCTTGGAGTTTCAAATAGGAGTTGTTCGATGCGAAGATTATGTCATTTTTGGGAAACATTGCTCGATTAATTTTATAATTGCAAAACAGTTCAAAAAGCCATGACGCAGAGTAGGCGAACACTAGTTAACAATACTTTGATCAATCTGTTCATTGTTTTTTTTCGGAAATAAATGCATTTCTGGCCGCAAGCACACAGATGGATTTATTAGGCAAAGCAACGCGTGTGTTTCTTAATAGAACCAATATACTATTAATCTTTACTAGCTGACACCTCCAGTTATCTGTTAAATTGCGCGAATTGTCATTCGTTGTCAATTATTAAGTGACGCCATCCTATTATATTAACCATTATTAAATTGCTCACTTCTCGACCTAACTAAACATTAAATAATAAAAAAAAAAAAAATATATCCCGTTTCTTACTTAAATTGCTGGCTCACTTAGATAGATTAGAACTATCTGCCCTCTTAAATAATTCGCTTTTTGCCACAATTTTTCAAAAAATAAAAAAAATTGGTATCAATTCAAGGCATTCACCAGAAGATGTTTTTACAAAGCTAGAGGAGGTAGAATTGCCAAACCATTATGTTAGCGACAAGACCAAAAATTTGATTATTTATCAAAAAAGAAAAGAGACAATTGAAATGAATTGTCTATCGTTCGTCTATCGTTTCCTCTCCTCCAAATACGATTATCGTGTTGTAAAGGTTTTCGCACAAGAAATTCAAGAAATTAAACTGAAATCTTCCGTTGTTTCGTTAATTAGATTTTCATGCATAAAATTCACATAAACGATTTGCATGTTTTAATATCATCTAAAATAGGTAAGACAATTCAAATATAAAGGGCGTGAGATACAAATTGTTTCACATAATGTCATTCGTCAGAAGTGAATGTGTGTGTGTGTGTGCAAGGTTGGCCATCTTGATTTAAGCAGCAACACATAACCATCTGACAAATGTAAATAATAATATGTCACATCATTCAATAAGTGTCCGTCCTGACGTATACGTGGTAACGCTATTGGCAAACCCATACTGTTTCTGGATAGCACTGACTTTGAAAATTTCACGATATTTCGGTTATTCGTTTACAACTTACAATTATTTAGGTACATTTTTGATCGCTTTGGACGGCTTTCACCGGTTACTGTCCACTTGGCTGACTGTCGATATAACTCTGGAGTCGCATGTCACATAAGAAAATTGTCTTTTTATTACGTTTAAAGAGCGCCAGATCGCGCTTTGAGTCATCTACACACTGTTGTCAAAAGTGAGCAGAAACACTGCCTTCTAAAATCTTTAAGGTGTCAGCTATCTTCACTTTCAAATGCTATCTTGTTTGGAGGTCGATACTATCTAGAAACCGTTTGGGTTTGTCAGCTGTCTTGCCATAAATGCTTCAAATGAGAGACGAAACGAGCGATGGGTTATTTTGAAGATTTCCGAGAATTTCTTAGCTTAGATTAATTTCGATCCGTGATTGATTCCAAGGTACAATATTAAAAGTAAAACGCACCAAATGGCATTTAATTTGTCTGCGTGAAGTGTATGATGACGATACTAACCGTACACCTAATATATATAAAAGCTAGAAGTTCAGATACACTTCCTTTTAAATCATTTCAATACACTTTAATGAAGTTTGAATTTTATAAAATTTTCACACACATCAAGCGACTGGAAGCATAGAAATCTTGAAAAAAAACCCATCAACTGGCGGCCGCATACTGAATCCATCTAGTGATAGTCTGTTCCCAAAATATTTCCTCTTAAGGTTCTATGTTAAATGCTTTACCAAACGCACGCGCTCGCACGCAGAGATAATTAATTTCGCTATAAATATTTCTGTACGAGTGATCCACTTTTTAATAATTTCTTTAGCTATGTTTCTACTATAAATTTAGCGTTCAAGCCATAATATCCTTTGTATTTAAAACATTGGCCGATGCTATTACAAATTTCGAATTTCGCTGCAGAGATTTCAAGGAAGTGCGAAGGATTAAACTCTAATCTATGCTCGTATAGTTTTGATTATTAAATTTGCACTTATATTAGCAAAAATATTCAAACTGAAGGTGTGGTAACCGTATTTGGATTTAGAT
Source organism: Glossina pallidipes (assembly GCA_000688715.1). NCBI lineage: Eukaryota > Metazoa > Arthropoda > Insecta > Diptera > Glossinidae > Glossina > Glossina pallidipes. The sequence goes on along the minus strand of KK499772.1, from coordinate 224,036 downwards.
CCGAGAGCCGCAAAACTACAGTACACAAGGATGTACTTATTAGGAGGCACTTATTTTAAACTCACGTTTAATTTGGTGAGAAACTGGGTTTTGTAGATGACTGATACTTTTAAGTTACTGAATATAGGCAACACTCCGTGCGACGCTTATCAACGCTTGCATGCAACTTTAAACATTTGAGCCAATATTGGAAATTCCGGCAACTGTCATAAAATGCATACGAAATCGCACGTATATCTCACGAAGGAAAATTTCGTACACTACTTCTGTCTTCCCGGAAAATAAAAAACGCACGGCAAGTTCGCAAAAAGATGTAAGCTATTTTCGCGACAGTTCGTTTTGGGAATACTTTGTTTTTCCAGATGCTTCTCAAATACTTTTCGTTTATCGAGAATAATTTTCAAGCATTTTTCTAGAATGATAACCACTTTTTTTCAGCGTCCACTACGTTCATCATTATAGCTGTTCGTACGTCCTCGTTTAAAATGAGCAAACCCTCGATAATTTGCCTTTCACGACTGAGAAACACACACACACAACAGTTGTCAAAGCAACGCTGAACATAAATGATATTTTTATAGCCTATACTTTTTTTGTGTTCAACTTACAGATTAAGGTTTGTTACACCGACGTGGTTTGGCCCAAGGACGAAACCTATTGAAAATGTTTCGGTTCGGACAAATGTTTCGCAAAGTTCTCTCATATAACCCTTTTCTTTAGAAATTCGTTGTACCAACAGCTGCTCTAAGCGAAGCGGTATAAGGTATAAGATGGTGGGCTCTGCCTACCTAAAGTGTTTTCACTAATTTCCTATCAGAAGCGACGTTAAACCAATGCACATAATCCGGATTTGCCCCTTCTTTTAAAAACAACAACCATAGCGTTACTAAAATCATTGTAACTCGTAACCCAGTCATCGAAATGATATGGAATTTTGACAAGCGTCGCCTGAAGGTTGACAATTTTTAAAACTAAAGCGGATTGCTAGAGACAACATCTGTGTCATAGTCCTGAGAGTTATTGATCCATATGATAGATTTATTTATCGCCTGAGTTGAACGTAATTTCCCCTTTGTATTAATTTATAAAAAAATGCCTCTGTGCAAAATTCCTGACGGTTGAATTGTTTTATTTTGCTTTATTAATAAACAAAAAAAAGGAGAAAAACAGCAGAAAAAAAGTCAAAAATTCAATCAACCACACGTTCATTGCTTTGAAAAAAAAATAAAAATTTGTTGAGGAAAAACTAGTAAAATAAATAAAAAATTCCTATAAATTTTTCGAGAAATGAAATCGAAATCGGTGCATTTTATTTGCTCGACAATCGTACATGAAAAACAACAACTTTAAAATTTTACACAAACAAATAAACAACTAGAGTAAATGTGACAAAATAGCATAGCATTGCCACACTTGCTACATTTAAACGACTTCCTGTACAACTACAGTAAAAAAAAAACAAGTAAGCACATTATTCTCGGGCAAGGTCGACTATTGGATACCCTACTTTTTATGTCAAACTACAATCATGCACAAATTTTCATCATAAAATATTTACAAGTAGACTTTTGTACGCGGCGGTATCCTAAAAAAAAGAGACTTACTTGGTCCAAATTCCGTGCGGTTGATTGCTCTGTCAATTTACTATTACGAAGCAATTTTCACCGTGACATATTCAAAATGAAACTTTTCAACCGTACAAAGGTTGAGTTTTCCTAGGAACGGTGGTGATATGGGAGAGAGTTCAAAATATTTCCCCAGATGAATCAAATTTTTCATAGCAATTTAGAGCACCGGAATACTACAACTCCGTGACTCTTGCCGAGAAATTTCAAAAATTGCAATTTTTCGTTATATGGAGAGTGATCGAAAAAATGGACCAATCCGAACCATTTTCCATAGCATTGATGCTTGGGCCAAATCACGTCACTGTGTTAAATTTCAACAAAATATCTTGAAAATTGCGACGTGTCAATTGAACATAAGTAGTACGTGAACAGAAATCAGACGGACAGACAAGTTTAGATCGGTGCTGAAAATAATTCCGAATCGATCGATATAATAAAAGGGAGGTTTATCTAAATGCTTTCTGGGCGTTACATACAAACTAAAAATACCCTTTACCATAGGCGATGCAGGGTATAAAAAGAGCTCGCAGGCTTAGATATTAAAATGCACAAGGGATAGATAAATTTTTTTGTTCTCTTTTTTGTTAGCCATATATTTCAGAGCAATTTTAAAGAAATTATTAATGTAACAAAAATGATGAAAGACATTCTGTTCGGCTTAGTTTGATTCTTTCAATAACCAGGACTTAGTTGTTTTCGATTCTTTCTAACGGGCGTATTTCGAAATGAAGAGAAAAGCGATTTTAATCTTCCAGACAAAATGAAACTAAAATTAACGCATAGTTCATTAGGAAACATGCGTTCTCATTAGAAATGCAGAAATTAGTAACGTGCCAGATAGGGCAGTTCGTGCAGAACTGTTTCATTTCAACACAATATTCCTTACTATTAGCTCTTCCAAGCACTTGTAAGCGCTGTAAAGTCGTGCGTTGGCTGGTTTTTAGGATTATGTCTATGTCTAACACTTTTTCAGTCGTCGTTTTAATGGCGATAGAAACGACGTACTATTATAATAATAACAATAAAACGAAATACATCGAAAGTTCTCGTCTTTTCCTCGCACGCTCGGGATCTAATTATTTTTTTTTCTTTCTTTTTAAGGAAATGTTCATGGATGCCATGTAATCCATTATATATACGAAAAATGAAGCGCTATGAACGCTTACAATGGAACAACTGTTATTTACTATTTGCTTATTAGGTTAAATGAACCTAGTCAGGCTATTTATTTATTAGGTTTAAATGAACCTAATCAGGTTTAAATGAGAGTTCAAATTTTATTGCCATTGTAAAAAGGAGGGGGTACTTGTGTAATGTTCAATTCAACTGACAGACAGTTGATTATGATGAAATCATTTTCACAGTCTCAACTAATCAAGATCCCCTATACGCTGTTGCAATATATAAAAAACCTAGTGCATCTTCTTCTGTGATGAGAAAAAAAAAAAAAAAAAAAAAAAATAAGACATGAAAAACTTATATGTAAGCCTGTGAAAAGTCATGCGAAAATTGCAAAACATTCTCGTAAACAAATACAGTTCAACTAATTAAGATATTGCGATACGATGGTAGCAAGTTTTAGGCATTGAAGTTTAGTTTTCCTTTGCTGTTTTCCGGGATAAAAAACAATTGTTTCCTCCTGAAATGTAGTCATAAAATTTCAGCTTCTACCCCCTCCTCCCATGCTCTTTGATTTCATTAGTAAAGTTTTCTCATTCGTTGTTGGCCGATTTTCATAATCTCTATGCCCGATGCTTACTAATTTAGACACTAAATGCTGGGATTACTATTTTTGAAAAATGTTCGTGCATTGCGCTCTGGATTACGTTTTTCTTCTTTTCTTTTAAATTGGATTAATGACAATCGACAGTGCTCAGTGTACGGCAATGCGTGGCAGCCATTAATCATATGTGAATATGCCTGAGCTTTAGCTTTATCGATGACATTGCTGAACTGCTGAAACTAAACTTGAGATGAAAGTTTAGATGAGATAAAGTCGGTTTAATTTCCAAACAAGCGAAAAGTAAAGAAAACAGAAAAAAAAAAGAAAAGAAATTTGCTATTGAGGCTTTTATTTTGATGACAAAGGAAATCTTGTAGCAAGAAACTTGCATTCGCACATGCAATTTGATATTTGAAAAAAGCTTAGCCTCCTCACCCACACAGTATTAAGTGTTAACAGTAACGCCCTTGAAGAGTTCATAAAAAGAAAAACATTTCTTTGTAATCACAATAGAAGCAATATTTTATAGTTGCTAACAAGACGAGACGAGAAGACAATACGAAAAGTCTTGCTGTTGCGCCCTTTATTTAATGCGTAAAATTTATGGGGCAATATGTCTCAACACTCAACGCCTCGCAATAATACATATATAAGGAATATCTTATAAGCATACAACTTTATTGTTCGCTCTGTTCTCGTGCACACAGCTACATATAAAGCTTGAAAAGTCAAATTGGCGAAAATAGACAATAACCACAACAAGTATATATGTTAGTTTGTAAGCTAGATAAAGCTACGACGTGGCATACGGTCACGTTGATAATACGCTGATGAAATTGATTGATTTATTGCATTTTACGAGTTGAATCAAATAAAAGGAAGAGAACAGAAGAAAGAAGCACAAATTTTCCGTCTTTTAAAGAGTTTACGGTGTTCAGTTCAGTATTTTATGAGTAATCGCTAACTGAACACTTGCCAAATAATACAACGTTTCTTTCAAACTAATGATTTTCTTGTGGTTTAATGCACGGTCATTACGATCATTTTTCTACTCAGTTTCATCTGTTAAGGTTTTCTTTTCGCATTATAAGGATCCTGTCACCAGTTAGTTTGGTCTAAATCTTTACACATCGTGTGGAGAATTAAATTAGAAAGTACATGCCGGTATTCTATTTCATAGAGACAGTCGCAGTGCATCGAAATAGGCTTTTACCACTACTAGTAAATAAAAAATGTCAAGTCTTGAAATAGAAGTGACTTGCATCGTCTTCAAGTCTTAGAGTACAAGAATTTCTTTTAAACATCAACCAGGAGCAGGACATCACCAACGCATCAGCAAGACTTTGCATTTAAAAGGCCTGCTTTGTTCTTTTATTGAAAAGACAAGATTATATATATGGTAAGTATTTATATAGGCATTCAGGGTCTTGAAAGTTATATGTACTATATATGCGTATCTTGAGATCGGGCGACAATTATTGTTTAAGTTTAATTCGATATATCAGTCGCTGTTTCCATTGTCTATTGTTGAAATTCTTAGGTAGAAAATAGGGAGAATTAAATCCCAGGAAAGAACCGAAATTAATTGATTAATTGACAAAATATTTCATTCAACATTAAAATCGAACTTACGAGTTTAATGTTTCCTCCGTCACCTCCCTTAATGAAAGCATTTTTCTTTACTTCTAAGGAAATTTTCCGTGCAAACAATGACATTCTATACTAATACATACGAACATATATTTTAATCATCATCATCATCGGGCAAACAATCATATGTGTATACTTGCACTTTAAATATATAACTATGTATGTAAACAAACGAGGATTTGAGAGTAGAAACCTGGAAAGTATTATTAATCCCATGCTAACGTTAGAGTTTCAAACGCATTAGCGAGATACACTCAATTTTTCCTTTCAGTCCGTCTGTTCGTCCTTTTATTGTAATGGTAGAATTTTAAAATTCATAAAGATGCAATTGGCAGGAATACGGCGGCTTATTCTCTCAATGAAATTGAAAGCTTAGCTTAATCCGCTTATAAATGCATTTGCCAAAGTTGGAAAACTAAGGGAAACTTTGAAATGAAAAATTGAAAATTTTACAAAATGTTCTTCAAAAGCTGAAAAACCGCGGAAAATGTTCGTTCGAGCAATATAATTAAATTTAGAATTTAATCGACGTTTACAAATCCTCCTAACACTCTACTCGCAGTAGGTTGAGATCGGTTATGAAGTAATTTCATTCATTGCATTAAATCTCAGCGCGATAGAGAGTTCACTTTGATTATAGCTATAGTGAGTGCTCAATCGGGCACAGATCCACAACGCTGCGGCCATCAACTACCTATTTCTTTCTTTCTTCATCTTTCCTCACATCCTTCTGACCGTCACCGTGTTATGCGAATTGTGGGCATCTCAGCTAAACAGTTCAAGACTAAACAGTCGTCGCAAAAACTTTGAGTTGAGTAAATGTAGTGATAGTGTGCACAGGTATACAGGTGGAGAAGAATTTTGAAATTCTTCAATATCTTGGGTTAACACGGACGGATATATCGAATCGAATTCATTTTCAGCGATTATTCTCTTCTAATGTTGGTAGTCGTCGCACAAACAACATAGACAATGTTGAAGAGTCTTGTTTTGATTTGAACGAGATTTTTAATTACTGATTGATCTAAGAGCGAAGTAAGGAACAGTTCAGATACTTTTTGCTCTTCTTTAATATGACCAATTGCTCAGGGGATGCCGTCCTATACGTGTAACATGGTGATGGTGCGAAAGAGACAGAAAATGGTAGCAGCGTAAAGAATGCGTGCATAATCATTAAGTGTCATATGATAGCCGACTCAGCATTCGCTACAGTTACCGGACATAACATGCTCTATCGTACCGAGATTTGAGTGCGCTAGTTGCGACTCTTATGTACGCGGCTCCTCAATGCGGAACATTTCAGCGATGGACACTTTCTCGAACAACAATTGTACATAAATCTTACGGCCGCATTTCGGAGCAATATCATGAAAACATCACAAGGTATAAAATATTTTTTGTTCGCGCTTTTCAGAACTTAAAGGCTTCGTTTCATAATAAACTTGACATCGAAGAGGTTTATTGGGAGTAATGCCATTGCCGGTATATATCGAATTTGATATAAAACCACAAACGCTATGTAAGAAAACACATCGTACTCTCTTCCAGTTAGGTTACTAATCTTAAGGCTTGAACTTTTTTCAGCTTTTCAAGACGTTTCCGTCCTTTCGGAAATAAGAAAAAAAAACTGCTTAGAAAGTATGGATTTTGCGTTTCCGCTTGAAATATAATTGCATTTCGCCTACGTTAGCGATTCCGATATGAATATGTAATATTCTCGGTAAACATGTTGTCGGACTTATAAGCGCACGAACAAATCATTGTAAGCGATATTTTAAAATGTAGTTGAAAAAAATACGTCATAGGGTAAATGTATGCTTGTATGGAGACTTTGCAAGGGAGTAAAGTCTGCAAGGGTACTTTCGGTAAATTTACAAAATATACAAAAGAACAAAGATTACCACGTTGTCGTGCATTTACTTTCTATAAAACTTTTCTCATCATTTTATTACGTCACATGTATATCAATTTATTTTTTTCTTACTCTCGGATCTATTTCTTGTTATTTATTAAATTTCAAATATGAAAAAATAACTAAGTTATTATTGGGTTTTATGGACGGAAGCAAAGCAGATGCAGAGAGAGAAGAGCTAAAATAAAAAGGGAATAAGACCACAGCTGCTGTTGAACAATGCCTACCAACCAACGGCTAATAATTTCTTATACATTTTAAATACTTTTCATATATATATACACGTGAATGTGTATGTGTGTTGTTAATTTTGGCATATTTTATATACTTACATCATTATGTATGAATATCACAGAGGAATTAGTATAAACAGTCAACAACTCACCTGGAAGGAAAAAATAAATAGTTTTATTTAATTTTTAATATAAATACAAAAATTTTTTCCAAAAGTATTAAAAAAATATTTCAGTTATCACGTCAATAATAAAAATTGACATTACAAGTTCATACTATATATTTAAACATATATACTTACGTATATGAATACATAAATACATATATACATACGTAAATACATACATACAAACGTATATGTATATACATATATAAGATAGAAATTTTAGAAAATTTTTTAGGCTTTGCTTTCTCTTCTTTCCGAATTCGTGATAACCTTTTGTTTATTTCAACAATATCGAGAAAAAAAAAAAAATAAATAAAAAATAAAAAATAAAAAAGAAAATAAAATATAAAAATAGTAAAACTATCACTTGTATAATAATAGAATTGGCCTATAGCCAAGGGAATCTTGTAACATGAAACACTTGATACACACAGACAAACATATAATAAATACATGGCAGCAAGTGGCAACAAATAACACACAATAACCAAACAATACCACTCACAATAAAAAAAAAAACAAAAAATAAAAAAAATTCATTTTTTTTCATACATACATACATATGCCATGTATAGGAAAGAATCTCCTGATACACAAAAAAAAAAAAACAAAAAAAAAAAAGGAAGAAAGAAAGCAAAAAAAAAATTAGAAAAAGTATATTGAAAAGCGGACAGTTACTAACTATTTTCATCTGTATTTTGTTACAATTGTTTGTAGGCAGTGAAGCAGAACGCTGTGCATAAGAATGTTCGATATTCCTGAATGTATGCATTTGTGTCTGTGTATGCGCGTATGTATGTATGTATGCCTGCATGCATGTATATATATATATATATATATGTGTATTTGTGTGCGTTACTGTGCTTGTGTGGGTATACACATTCATTCAGTCATTCAGTCATTCATTCATTCATTCATTCATTCATTCGTTCATTCATTCATTCATTCCTCACTCAGTCACTCACTTATTGTAGATAGTTTTTCACTCGTCTTACTGCCTTATTTTAGGTCTTCGTTTTTGCAGTATCTTTATTGTTACACACATTTATGCATACAATGGGTAGAATGTTCAACCGATAATGTTTTGTTTGCAGCATGTGCATTAAAACGATACTTTCAAATGCCTAAAGGGTATTAAATGGAGACAATTTTTGGTATGTTTGTTTACGTTGCTGTTTTTTGCTTTTTAGTTTCCCTCTTTTTTCGCCATTTCGCAATTTCTTTAAAAAGAAATCTTACAAATAATGTTTAAAACTAACACATTTTTAACGTAAATATAACATATATACATATAAAATATTTAAAGAAAAAATTGAAAAAAAAAAAAAAAATCAATCTATCCACCGCGACCTTAATTGAACTGACATAGTATTCTTTACTGATGTATTATAATCTATGAGGCTGTAGTAAATCTATTAGCCAATCTATATAGCATATTCAGCTGTCCGTCCAATATTGGACAGCTTGCGATTGAAGAACTGAATGCTCAAAATCGGCCGCATATATGCATAGTTAAATGCCATAGGTAAAGTTAAAGGCAGACTTTCATTCAATTAAAATCCTCCCGACACTTACACCAACAGTTTGATTTCGAATTTTAAACAGACATAGCGATAATAAAAACTAAGCGTGAGAAAAAATGGACAAGAAAATATAGTTAAAGATACATAGCGATCTTAATGCAAAAGTTAACAAAATAATTGCGAAGCTTTGTTCACTTCGCTGATGATTATCACTGATTTGCTGCAAGAGCGAAGGTTGCACGATTTTAGAATTTCTCTTAACGCGGAAAATGGTCTTCCCCAATGCTACGCTCCTCATCGCTGACCCGATGTATTATTAGTCATTCCGCTGATAATGGGCGCATCAAAAATTACATATATACGCGGGAATTAGGAGAAAATTCCCCAGTTTAATTTTAATCTTCTAAATTGAATCCACCGATTAGTTCGAATGATTTTTGATTCGCATTTGCTTAAAATGAAATATTTTCAAAAATTTATCCATTGGAAATAGCGTGAAGGTAGAAAGCAAGCAGACGGCTATTGGGATCAAATCAATTATTTATTATACCATTAAGTAATTGCATGTATTTTGATCATTTATTTCACTTGAAAAAGGCGTTCATGGAGAAAAATTGGTACAATAATGGAAAGAACGATGTCGGTTTTCCAACCGATCCAATCATCGATCCATTTTCGCACTTCTTCAGCATTTCGAAACCACGTGTCAGCCAAGCCATGTTGCATCGATCCAAACAAGTGGTAATCGGAAGCCGCTATGGCCGGTGAGTACGCAGGCAGATGCTTGAAAACTCTTGCAACTTATGGCCGAGCGTTGTCGTGCAAGACGATGACTTTACGTCTGTTAACTGCTTTCGCTGGTCTCTTTTGTAAGAATACATCATTCAATTGTTTTAATTGATATCGGTAGACATCTGCAGTAACATTCGGTTTCATTCGGCTTTAACAGCTCGTAATGCACTGCATCTTATTGATCCCAACGTATGCATAGCAAAACTTTGCGAGTATGATGAGTGATCCGCTTCGATGGCGATGTGGATGGCTCTTTTGGACTAACCCCCGATTTTTCGCGCTTGTGATTGCCGTAGTGTATAATCTTTTCATCGCGTTCACAATGCGCGACGGCAAACTGTCATTTTTTCGTGGATAGCAATGAAACCTCGATATTGGAACGGTTTCTAGTTGCATTTTCAGCCATTTTGCCTCGTTTTGGATCGTTCGCGTCGCATGAAAACGTCTATAAACAGTTAATTCATTAACTGCTAAGCTATTCGAAGATTCTCTGAGATTCTGAGCTGCGTTTTCTTCCAATAAGTCTTGCGATTCATTGTCTACGATGATTGTCTTTTTTGGTCCTCCCGGTGATCGTCTGTCATTGATAAATGGAATGGCACCACCATAAGCTTCTAGAGGTATGCGAATTGTATGTGCGTTCTACGTTTCGCGTCTGTATATGCGTCTACATAACTCAAAAATACTAAATAGAAAACAATGATTCTATATAGAAGTCAAGGTCAAATTCATCGAATTTAACCGTAATGTACATTAATATTTTACATTATTTTATCATTTTCATCGATAGACTGCGCTCATGACAATACATTCAAGGATCTATTACTTCGATCCTTCTTTCGTATATTGTCACTTTAACCTATGCAACATGACCTGGTACATCTGTAGAAAACTATGTGCGGCGACTTGCTTGCTTACTTTTCTCATCTTTATTTAACGAGTACGGTCGCTAAATAGCCAATAAACTTTCGCTCACATCTGATTTTCATATATCCTCCGTCTGTTATACTTGATCGTATTAATGAACGTAAATCAACCTATGGTTAAAAAACCTGAAAAGCTTGTGCATGTAGTGAAAAATTGTGGAAGGTCTTCGGTATCATATCCAATATATATATATATATATATATATGTTCATCATAACTTGATTGAACTCTCGGTACTTATCGGTAACACATTTGAATTTCCACAAAACGTTTCGCTGTCTATGAGATATTTTTATCACTGTATGTTCGCCAGTACGAGGACATAATTGAAAAATTTTTTGCTTAATTATTTGCAAGAATTATAACGTAATGCCATTGAAGACAATTATCGCCAATATAATGGAGCTCAATTTATCATAAATAATCTAAGTCTGTAAGTCATTGCGGAGAATAAGAAAATTAAAAAAAATCTATTAAAGCTCGTGGGCAAAAATCTATATTTAAGGGATGAATAATTTATTTATGCGTTTGTAAGCACATGCATGCATTCGTGTTAAAGGTGAAAAACCTCTGAAACTCCTTCAAATTATGGTATTTTATTTTTATTATTATTTTATGTTTTAGAATATTTCGGTCTGCCTTCCAAAATAAATCTTGCGAAAAGTTGCTTTTCTTTAAACGCTTACTTAAATACATTCACCTTCGCACACGCAATCTCTAGCACACACACACACGCACACATACATACACACATACATACATACACATAGACACATACGCGAGCAGACCGACAATTGCCACCTACAACGTACATTTTAAGCGATACAAATACGCATGCACGCATACACGCATACACGCATACAGCCATACACACAGACACTATAAACAAAAACTCATTTACACATTGTTCAACTGAGTTTGCCATCACTTCAGACCGTTTAAATACCTTTCGGGTGTAAAGCTTATAGCGAGTGAATAAAAAAATTATTATTATATTAACCTTTGGACGACTTTCGATCACTCATCCATTTATAACCCAAGTTACTTTAACGGATATATTTAAGTCAAATTTAAAATCGATATCTGCTATAGATTATAAACGATCCAGGGAATTAATTGAAGATATATGTTTTTTGCAGCAGCTCTTATAAGAGAACTTGAAACCGACACCCATTACCAAAAAAACAAACAAAAAAAAAAGTTTGAGCTTCTGCAAACATAAGGCATAGGAGGCAAAAACACAGTGTGAACGTTGTTTTATTTTACTTCAAAATTCTATTTTGATCAAAAGTATTTGAATTTTATTACGAACGCTATGATGCATTTAGTATGTCCGCGTTTTTGGCGCTGAGTCTAAAAATTAGCGTTATTATAAGCAAAACATATGCGTGAATAGAAAAGCCTTCCAAACGGACGCAAAACATTTCCAGGAAGCCACAAACTCGCGATACCGCTGCTTTTAAACCATCGATCCATCAAAGAGGTGTTCAAAGTTGGATTAAAGTTAAAAAAAAAACACATTAGAAAACTTGACTAAATTGGTGCATAAATGAGTTTATTTTTGTTTTTTGGTTTTTTTTTTTTTTATTTCTATCAGACCGTATTTTGTGCACCTATCGCACCTTATATGAGAAATATATGAACAATGCAATGAACTTCTAGCAGGTGCCTGGTATTTTTAATAAATGCAATTAATGCAATTAATCTAATGAAGATTTTTTATTTCTCTTTTCGCAACAATGATCATAAGGCCTCATGGCCTCATGGCTTCATGTGGATTCAATAACACTATTAATTTTAGTTAGAGTAATTGAAATATACTTAAGTCAGTCAATTGAAAATTAGAAAAATCTACTCAAAAATATGATTTGAAGATTTTATATTGCGAATGTTGTTATCCAGATGCGTATATATATATATATATTATGATAAACTTGTGAGGGCATGTTAGGATTTATTTGAACTCTTTTCACGGGAGGTAACAAGAGCATTTTTCGAGCATGCATGTAGTAGCTCAACAATGCATGTGGAGAGCAATATTTAAATTGACAAGAGCAACAATGCAAACCGAAATCTCATCACAGGGTTCACCATATGATTTCTTTTACAACAATGACAGCCAGGCAATGAGTTCTAACAATTTTGTGCGTTGCACTGCCTCAATGAATGAACGATGCGTGTATATGGTCTCTAGTTTACGTATGACGACTCAGTTTTAAGTAGCTACACATTGCTGCATGTCACCGATGTACAAAAATCAATTCAATCATTTAGAGAATACATAATGGTATGTTTATAATGTTCATGTAGGTAACTGCTGGCTAACTGATCTAAGATGCTTTTGTTAATTTTGAAATCAAATTCAAATTCAAGGGGTCCTTCCATCACCTCTGCATACGCCTATGCATAATTTCGTGCTTACTTGCACTCTTTTGCCCCCGATGCCCTTTTACTTTTTCGGGAATAAGAAAGCGACACGAATTGAAAATGTGCGCATCATTCCTTCCACTCTGCGATAATATAATTAAATCTCGTATTTGCTACGCATATCGATTAATATTGTGCCTTCGTTCAATGCATATTCGAAATCTGCGCCCTGGTAAAGCTATCTGGCATGGGCTTAGTAAGTGTATAAAAGCCAAGCAGACATGTTTCTAGTTATTTATTACTTAGCTGTATAGATTAATGTTCAAAAAAGTGGCAAATAATTAACAGAAAGTTGTCTTATGAGTAGCTAACAACTTGCAGCAAATATCGATGTAAAGTTTGACTAAATTGTTTATCAAAATCACTTAAATGTTCAGAATATATATCGAAAGACCAAATAGATCTCTTCTGACACGTTCAGAAATGAACCAAGACTTGTTCGCGAGTTTACGCAGTTTCTTTATAACACATTACTCAATAAGTTTGTAGGATGATAATCAGGTTAAGGACGACGATGATAATTTTTAGTTAGTAGCAACCATTCAAACTAAACTCCGTGACATTGCCACCATTACCTTACAATTTGCGGTTTAGCGTGACAGAATTTTCTATTGTTTTACAAAAGCCAAAGCAGTTGAAGTTTTATATATATATATATATGTATGTATATATGTAACATATAAATGATATGGATTCGTTAATAGTGGCTGGATCTATATATGTCATCCTATAACCTTAGTGATTAATGCTACGATGGCTGTTAGTTGATAAACTGGATTGAATGAATGCGTTTTCATCGTCCCTGGCAATCAAACCAAACGTCGCAGTAAGGCTTCGATAAATTCGGTTCAAGCTGAGTATGAATTTTCTCTTTGTGTTTCTAATTTTGTAATTTTTGAATAGATTAAAGATATATATATATATTTTTTTCATCGTGTTGCTTACTACGCTCCGTTGTTAAACGTTTTTAACTTTTAGTTTGTTTACAAAGTTTTGTTAAATAATTAACGAAAAAAAAATAAAACATTAAAAATGGGAAAAGGGAAAAAGGGAAAAAGAGAAAAAGGGAAAAAGAGTTGGTAACGTGAATTTTGCATGTAACACTTTGTATATTTCGAAAACATTAGTAAGTGATTATAGGACACATATTTCTTGGTAGTCAACACCATATTTGCCTAATGAAGCCTTTAGTCATTTCTGGGTAATTTAAAACCACTTAAAATTCGTTGGCCACGTTTGTCGTCGCTCTTATTGTTTTATAAATTAAATATAAAATAAAAATATTATTCTCGGCTCCCGGCCACCACCACTAACTAATGTATTGCATACAAATTGCGACCATTTTAAAGTCATTTAGATGGCGTGCAAAGATTAATAGAAAACTCGAGTGACCATTGCACCGTTGCATCATGAATAGTATTGCTGTTTAGTGTGCGAACGATGGTGAGAATAGTAATGATGACGATGACGATAATGATAATGATAATGATGATAATGATGATGATGATGATGATTATAGTTTTTGTATTGATCAAATATTTAGAATGCATAATGCTTTTTAGGTAAGAAGAATAACAGTAGCAATAATAATAATAATAATAAGATTGCAACACACCCTTTGCATATTTAATATTATGACAATACTTGTAAATTATATTTGCATACAATTTACCAACGAATACCAGTTATGCACATCTCTACTCGAATTAAATTGAATTTTATTTTTACGTATAATACCAACCAACGAGAATAACTTTTACACTCATACACACACACACACACACACACACACACACACACACGCGCGCGCAAATAGATATGCATATAGGTACACATATATAAATATGTATGCATGTACGTACGTACACTTTAAATATCCAAATAAGAAAAATAAAAACAAATAAATAAAAGTAAAAATGTAGAATAAGTAAAATGTTTGTCACGCTGTAGAGCAAAGTGTCATGTGTTTTAAAATACCCCCAGAAATGCACACAAATTTACAAACATGGTATACATGAAATAACCAGTAAGCATGTCCGCCCGCTAAAACATCAAAAAACAGCAACATCAAAAACGGCATCAGCAGCCCAAAGTAAAAGCAAAGAATTTTCGTTTTTTGTTTTTTGTTTTTCGTCTTCGTATATAAAAATTTCTTTGGCAAATATTATGTGCCGTGCATAACAAAAGCTCGACACCAAAGAACTGACTGAGAACTCTGTGCAAAGACATATGAATGAACAATTTCATAGTAGCAACGGCAACAACTGCAACAATTGCAACAACTATTCGAAACTAGGAGTATGTGTCTTATCAGCATTCAAATAATGTTAATGTCAGTGCATTTTATATATCTGTGACTATGTGTATGTAAAGCACGAACACGAATTTCCTTTTGGAACAAAACAAAGCAAAAAAAAAAAAAGTTCGAGAATAAAAGACAACAAGTAAGTGAACTATACGGGCCTTAAAACGAATCTTGAATACTTATCGCTTGAGATTACATTATGGATAAACCCATATATGCTTTTAATTTTGGGCGTAACACTCGATCAATGAGGCCAATGATCGCAGCTTCGATGAACATACAAAAAAAAACAAAATTCTTTTCTCGAGACTTTCCCAGTCTTCAAGTACTTGTAACTAGATTTTTGCCGGCTTCAAAACGTTGCCTGCGTGCATCAGAACTTCCGTCCCCGAGTCTCTGTTTTCAACGAAAATATATATAATGTTTTTAATGTGCTTACATAGACATTATTAGAGAGTTGCAAAGAGTATGATTAAATTAGTATGCTTCCGATTCATTGATGGTGCATATAGAAGGAGAGAAAATAAGACGGAAAAGCATTCTACAAATCTACCAGTTGGGATAACTTCAGTTTCGTTTCCTGTCCTGTTTGCGTTATGTTGTATAGTTTTGGACTGGCTGTAAAGAACTTCGAGACACACTGGCACACACACACACATGTATACGATGGGAGCGCAAAAACGCCCTCAGAAAATAAGCAATAATATATTGTATGTTATGAACTTTTTGGTTACAAGTTGCATGTTGCATATTTACGAACCGTTGTATACTAATATAGAGCTGAAGCAGAGACACGTGTGCGTGTTTCTGAAACAACAAAGATAGAGAGTGCAAGAGCGAGAGAGAGAGAGAGAAAAGCAA
Source organism: Glossina pallidipes (assembly GCA_000688715.1). Classification (NCBI taxonomy): domain Eukaryota; kingdom Metazoa; phylum Arthropoda; class Insecta; order Diptera; family Glossinidae; genus Glossina; species Glossina pallidipes. The sequence goes on along the minus strand of KK499772.1, from coordinate 207,889 downwards.
AAAAAAAAAAAAAAAATTGAAGAAAAGAAAGTAAAACATGATGTAACACATGTCTGCAAACACTTAGCTACGAAGAAAAAATCAATATTCAAAGTTAACACAAGAAGTTTACTCGTAATTATAAACGTTGCTCTTGCAAAAGTAGTTAGTTAATCACCACTCGCCAAAAATAGGAACAAAATATTTTAATAAAACGTTTACATTACATTTTGGATTAGCTTCGGATTTCTTGTTTTCCTTTTTTTCTTTTTCCAAACGAAACTGATAATTAACAACATGACTTTAACTGCGTTTATCAATTAATTTATAGGAATTTGACATGACACGGCCATTAAACTATGTGAAATGTATATAAAAAATTAATAGCTTAAGTTTACACATAAACTAAAAATGAAATACTCAGAAATCAATCAGAAAATTGTTACCAACGAAATGACGCGAAATGCTACCGCATCTCTATATGAGCTATCTATGCTGGAAGCGATCTGAATTACTTTTCTATTGCAAAGATATTTTTATTAGATGTTTTAAGATTTGTATACCGATATGAATTTCGCATTTTGCCGTTTTTTTTTTTTTTGTTTGTGCAACAGGTGTACTTGAAATAAATGTTCAAGTGAGTGCGAGGATAAATCCTTAGGCAAAAAGGTCTCGACGCAGTCGATTGATTAATGTTGAGGTTATAAACGATTTTTGCAATCGTGAAACGATAAGCGGAATCGACTGATGCCTTAACTGGTTTGATGCGAATAGTAACTGAGCAAAAAACATCTTAGGAGATCAAAATGTTTTTTTTTTTCAAAGAACAAAATGCCGAGGAAGTTGAGGGTAAGAGTTTTTTCCATCCATCCTTGAAATGTATGTAACTTTATTACAGGTTGGGGATTTTGTGATGAATCCTTTAATGTCAAATGAGTCAGACATACGTACGAGCACAATAACAATAGCGGAAGATCTTTGAATATTCTCGAGGACACTACACGGGAAGGCAACACTTGAACAAATAAGAGGTTGTAAATATCTCAAGTTAGAAAAATAAATTTCTTTGAAGGTAAGAAGTAATAGCTTTATGAGACTTAACCAGTGCCGTATATGAAACTTTCGAAAGCCTTTCAAAGCTGCAACTGGGATGGACATAATACTATGAACACTAGGAAAATAGGAAATATTTATTTATTAATAAGGTATTGGGCCAGCGTTTACTTGTAGAACAACTGTAATTTTTCGCAGAATAGATTCGTAGAGCCTGTGATTGTTTCCCAACGAAATGTTGCCTTATTCTTGCACCCCGCACATTGCTCCAATGTACATAATCAGTAGTTGTTTCCCAAATCAATAATTAATTACGTTAATAATATGAGATGTGAATGCCATTGAAAAACATCAGAAAACTGATTTGTTGTTACCTGTAATATCTATAAGATATAATAATTTTGAGTCACTCCTCAACAAACAAAAAGACGAAAACAAGGAACAACGCCCGGCCCTACTTCAAACTGTACTCAACAATCTCTAGAAAATACTTTTCGTTTTTCCTCATCGCGCTCTTTCCGACCACTTTATCAAACTACATAAAAGTAATGTACAGTGCGGTTCGATAAAGTGCTTTTTTTTATTTCTTTCTTGCCTTTTTACAAGCCCTTACAAGGCTTTACCATTGAAAATAAGTGCTTTCTTTTTTCATTGCCATTAAGATATAGCCTTTCTTGCACGCAAGAATCGAATACAATTTTGCTAGTAATTAAGCCTTCGATTAAAATTCACAGAGCAACTTAACATTCAAGGCTTGAATATTTTGGTTTTTTTATTAAGGTCTATAACTGTTTTACTGACTAATTTATAACTACGGCACTATTATAATACTTAAAAGTAAATGCGACAATATGCGTGTTTGAGAACGAGAGGCTAACCCTACATTATTAAAATAATGGGTTTACTTATCCTCTTAAAAAAATAGGAGAAACATTTTAATCCATTCTCGTTAAGTGCAGTGCAGTCGTGAAAATTTTCTCTATTTATTAGAATGTTTTCGATTATTTGGTTGCAACAAGAAAATTATATTGATCAAGGATTTTTATAAGAAATATTAACGAACGATCACGTCATGTGTCATGAGTAAAGCAAAGGCATAATCAATTGTTATGAAATCAACGGATCTTTGGAGAAAGAAAACCTATGACTACGCCCTTATTCTGATTCCCATACTCGACCGCACCAGTCTGTCCCTCGACACGGACTATTTGGAGTCAGCTTTTTCACGGCTCCCGCCAAGGTTGCCTTTTGGCAACCTTACCATATCCCAATCACAAATGTCTGTTTCTGACTGGGGTTCCCTTATCTTCTTCTTCTTAGTCTAGCACTCGTCCCTCGGAGACGAAGAACCTGTGAGGCCAACTGTGACGAGCGCAGACTTTAACTTACTGACCTATCATCTTTGCAAACTAGACGCAAAATCCTAGGGGTTGCCTTCGCCACCAATATAATAAAAAAAAAGAAGGCTATGCAGGGTCGCTATTTCTATTTGAGCCGAATGATTTTGATATCTCTAACAGACGCGCTCGAAACTATATGATCCGTTTAAGCATCCACAATGCCATACAAATTATGACTCCCATCAACTTCCACATTGTCAATTCACGATTTATATCCATATCCCACCTAAAGCCAAGTGTATCTTATCCCGGTTATAGTATCGGGTTGCTCGCGTGTCTAGTAGTAGCTGGCAGTTACTTAATATTTCATAATTCATACTAACTATGTCTTACGTAATATAGAGAGTACAAATACCTATAAAAACAACCTGTATGTGGACATCCTGCACATACCATTCATTGAACGAAGTCAATTATGTAACGATTATTGCTGCTTATGTGATCAGAGCTTCGACTTTTAAGATAGCATTGATAAGCGTTATATTAGGTAATTAATTGTCAAACTATTAGGTATTAATTATTTACTGTTGTGTACAGGGATCATCTTTTTCCCCTTCTCCTTTTGAGTCCTTTGTCTTTTACTATTTTATTTGAACTTGCTCTCTTTCTTTTTTCTTATTATAAAATACATGTAACATAGAATCTTTCCTTTTTTTTTTGTCTTACCTTGATATTAGTCGAGTTTTCAAATGTAACTAATGAACTTTTATCTTTAAATAAAAAATAAAATAAATAAGTAACCAATAGAAGCATCTGTTATGCTCATAGCCCTGGGGTATATATATTAAGACGAATCAGTCGTTTGTATTTTGTTCTTGTTAGCGGTTCTCTTCAAAATAAAGCGATACTCGAACAAAATCGAGGAAATGTAATCTTTTTGCAAAATTCCAAAAACAAAAAAAAGAAAATGCAAAGAGACCATAGCGGTAAGGGGCCAATTTATAGAAACCCACGTCACCCTACTTAATCAGTTATTCATATAGCGACTTTTTAAAATAAGGATTTACAAGATAACACGCAAGATTTGCAGCCTATAGACTAAAAACAAGACGGACGGATTGACAGACAAGCCGTTATCAATTTAGAAAGTGATTTTGAATCGATCGGTATAATAAAAAGTAGCTCTATCTCAAGTCCTTTTGTGTGTTGCATATATCTGCACAAGCTTAATATGCGCTTGCACCACAAATGACGTAGGGTGTAATAAGTATGGAAAGTTTTGCTTAATTAACTTTTCATTTTGTGAGATTTCGAAGTTCAAATTTCCTAATGTCCTGTATACATGTCTCTTCGCACGAATATTGATAAACAAAAAAAAAACCTTGTGTGTTACTCTTTCTTTCTTTAATATTTTAATTGTTATACGTATTTTATATATGCATATATATATATATATATATATATATATATATATATACATTCTCCTTCTTGTTCTACGGTTTTGATTTTCAAATATTATATCACGTTTTTACATTTTAAAAACGTGTCTGCGTTTGAATAGAACCAACAACTTGACTGGCTATTAACTTTTAATTGCGGTCAAATAATTGTAGGATATACATAAACATACATGTGCATCTACATACTTATATATACTTACTCCACTCGGGCAATTTCAATAAAACGTAGCTCTGTAACAATAACCGCCGCTTTGTAATCACAATATATACTTTTGCCAAAGGTGTTGACTTTGAAATTAAAATTAATTGAGTATTCTGAACGCGTTGCAAATAATGAACAAGATAAATAAGGAAGATAAAGAAAAAAAAAAAAAAAAATTGATGTCCATTGGGTTATAACTGTTATGGCTGCGAAGACGGAAAGTAGTGAAAGAAAAAGAGAGTTCGCTTTTTTTCGAGTTAATTTTCTTTGCAAAACTTTTGCTTAGCCAATAAAGGACAAGGTAGAGAGGGGCAACTGAGAAGTGAAGTGAAGACACGCCGCATGTGTATGTATGTGTATGCGTGAAAATGTGTATGCGCTGAGTAACATAGCAATTGTTAAACGTGGACTTTAATGAGCTTAATTACTGCTAAATAGCTTAACGTGAGCAAATAATCAAAGTCAGCTGAACGAAAAAACTTGGCGATTGCGTTTCCTTGCAATTTGAGGCAATGTTTTAAATGGTTTTATTTTGCTTAGTCTTTTTTCATTTTTTATTTATCTATTTTTTATTATAATAAATGCTTCAAATTTTTAAATGACACGAACTTATAGCAAAAAAAATCTGTTCATAAATATATGTAAGAAATAATTGAACGTCACTTGGAATTTATTGCTGGTGAGATTTTGGTTAGCATAATCAGTGTTCAGAGCCTAGTAATCATTTAGTAAAAGTCTTCTTCTAATTGGTCAGATGGGGGATACAAATGATTATCATCTAAATCATCATAGCATCTTGACTCAAAGGGCGGGAGATCAAATGTTATTTTCATAAAATGGGAACATTTTGCAATTTCATTGCGATCGATCGCAAACTGATTGATTCCCGACTTGTGAGCCAAAATCAATAAACAATTTTCTCTACGTGGAATTCGTAAAATATTACAAGCATCTAAAATAAATTCGGCTGTCAATTGCTCGCATCTTATAATATTGAGGCGTTTAAGTTTACGGCATTTTCTCAGAAAATCAAGCAAACCGGTATTGCTTATGCCTTCACAACCGGCTACGTCTATTTCTTCTAATGCAGACAACTCTGACAGTTGACGAAGCCACATATTATTTAGACCATTACTCTCTGAGCAGCGAAGAACTTTCAACTTTTTCAGTTCGCAGATGCGCGAAACATTTGCCGAATTGATACAAACCAAGCCTTTCAATGTCAAAGATTCCAATTGATCACTTTTGTGCTTAGCCAGTTCAATAAATACTTCCGGTCTCATGGCAATTTCAGCTACCAGTTCAAGATTTTTGAGCTTAGGCAATTTGGCTATGCATTCAAAGCGCGACTTATAACAGGAAATCTTTAAAGTTTCTAAATTTCGACAATGATTAGCGATCGCTCTAAAAGCCGTTGTATTCAATTTATCGCATCGCCTAACGTCAAGAATACGCAGTACCGTCATGGATATGCAAATTTCTTTCAAATAAATAGGTTTTAAGGCCGAGCTATACAATGAGAGTTCTTCAATTGCTGGCAACTCGTTCAGCATGCTACCGTTCAAATCGTAATTCATCGATAATCGAAGAACTCGCAGATTTGGAATTTCTTTTAAAACCTCCATGCAGCCATTACTTAAGCCGGCGTAGTGCAATTCTAGTACTTTTAATGATGTCATTCCGATTAGAAATTTCTTTAAAAAACTTGCCTTAAATACTGAATCGTAAAGGAGGAGGGACTTCACGTTCCTACAATAGCGGTTCAAAAATTCCGCGAAACGCATCCATTGCTTATGTCGAATTTGTCCCTTTAACGTTTCGACAAATGGTCCGATCATTTCTAGAAATTGTCGTACTTGCCACAATGTAAACGTTCGTATATCATCCAGAAGTAGCGTTTTGTACGCAATCTTCGATGTCAGCATGAAGACATTGTGGAAACGTTTGCAGGCGCGAGCGAATTGAATTCTATCGCGCAATTCTAAATATTTGCAAATGTACTCTAAGCAGTCGTCGTTTAATATAAAAATCAAAGCCGTTGGCGGTATTAAATCGTTGTTTGTAATCATTTTCGTTTCGATGCAATTCAGGTCCGTATTCGGTTGGTGCCAGCTATCGCATGCCTTAACACTTACAGGTTCGGTCTTTATGAAATGGGTTCGTTTTCGCAACACATTGCTTGCAGCAAATGCATCAGCAAAATTAAGAAAACCTATCTTAGTGGGCTTATAACGGGCATCTTGCTCTAACGGTTTCTTGGTTCTCAAATCAGCAATGCGACCGTAACGTTGAAAATATTTAGCTAAGTCAGCATCGCCAATAGATGTTGGTATTCTATAGAGGAAAACGTTATAAATCAATATCTTGTCCTCTGTGTACGCCCTATCACCAACAATAACAAAATTATCATTGACGTCGTCTGCGAAAGCCATATTCTCGCAGAAAATGTGTACCGATGCAAACTAAATCCTTTGCTTTTGTGTAGTTATTTTTTTTTTATTTTATTTTGTGCAGTTATTTTAATATATTTTTTCAAAATGTTGTTTTAAGAAAATTCGTTTTTCAATGACTGACAAATGCATGCCATTTCTGCCATTCTGTCAGACGAAAGCGAACAGTAACAACAAAATTTTTTTCAGAAATTAGAAATCTTGTAATGCCTTTGATTTTCGTGTCATTCATGTGAAACTTGTTTTCTACACACATCGTTTTATGTTCTTCGAAAATAATTGGGACGAAACTGTTGGTGAAAAGTGATGTTACCGCAGATCGAATGTAATTGCAAGGCCCGCGAGGGAGACAATTTTAGAGTAGAACCATTTAGTGTTCAAACGTATCCGCCGAAATTTGTTCATAGAATGCCGCTAGCCGTACGTATATAATCGATCAACAAGCAGCTTAGATGTCAGAATGGTCGGGATGGCGGTGAACAACAGAAGAAGGAAACAAGTTTCGCCGGCATTGTTTTTGCACCTCTTGCTGCTTGATTAAGTAATGACAAGACCAAAAGGGACAAAGAACATCAAAGATGGAAAGCTTATCTGTAGAAAAAGTATTCCCTCTTAACAGAAGCAAACATTCTGTGGGTTTTGCAATATCGGTGATTTTCAACTCCCCCCGATTGAGAGGAGCAAACAAACTTTTTCCGCTCATAACTCTAACGACTAACTTGCAGCAAACGACGTACAGCTCCCCAATAATATTTCTTGCCCGCCATTTGCCCTGGCGCGAGATATTCATAATGCACCTCAAAACGATAATTGAAAAACATTTAATTTTACCAAATGCTGATCACATAATATATTACAATAACAATGAGTTTGAATTTAATCAAATATCTTAATGCATAAACGTGTATGTGTATTTCATATAAAATGTATCGTAGATGAGGAAACTACTCCTGCACAAATGCAGCAGCAGTAGTTTGCATTTATTCAGGGCTATCTACGCTTATATCGCATATATTAGTCGTGATTAGTGTTAACAAAAATTTTTTGATACAAATCGAATTTATTGTTGCTCTCTTTTTTGCTCCCTACTAGAGTCATGCAATTATTTTGTGAAAAGATAGGTTTTTGTAACAATTATAAGATACCTACCATTGGTTTGGCCTCCTCAAAATTATTTCTTGCAATTGGAATGCAATTGTCGTTGTTTAAATATTTCCTAACAACAATTGCAGTTTGCAAGTGTTGCTACGTAAACATATTATTAATTACTTGATGTTGTTGTTTGTTATTATGATTTCGTTTATATTTTAATGTGATTTGATGTTGTTGTTTGGTTTGATATTGCTTTTGTTTAATAGAACACGTTAAGGAATCGTATAAACGTTTTAATTTGCACACTTGTTGCATATTTAACGAGTTCAACTGCTGCCAATTGGCAGATTCACATAGTACACCGTCTTTGTCCCCATGTTTTGCATGCTTTCCAAAGATCCTTAATTCGTCGCCCTTCGAGTACGGTTGATATCTGCTGGGAAACATGTGTTTTATATATCCGGGCGATTTGTTAACGTTCTGCAATGATAATCAAAGGAGAAAAAAATCCGAAAGAAAAAAAATATTTGTTAAAAAAAAACTCCGAGTTTTCGATTGTTTTGTAAGGAAGTTTTTTTTGCTTGTTTTTATTGAGAAGAACATCCAGAATAATTACAACATCGAAATCGGTTTGCAAACACCGTTTGTACGTTAAACATACGCACATATATAAATATACATAACCATTTGTGTTTACTTAAAATCGAATAAAATATTATTTAGAGATAGAATTTGATTTTAGAGAAAAACGAAATCATAGTAATCACACAGATTAATTATAATGTTTGAATTATGAAAAGAAATATACACACACAACAATAACAACATCAAGAACAACATCAATATTTAATAAAAGGAACGTCTTATACTTAAAGAGATCTTTCCTTAGAGCTCAGTGTTTCTGTTCCCCAAGAAAAATGTTTAGTATAATGTTTTCTTTTCTTTAACACACATACCATATATGTATATACATACATATACATATATATATATATATACTATATATATATATATATATATATATATATATATATATATATATATATATATTTATATATATAATATTTACGTACATATATATATATGTATAATATATACGTATATTATATATAAACAACATCAATATATTCAGAACAACAACATCAATAGTAATTATTTTCATATGAAAAAAAAAACAAACATTGAGAGAAATTTTTAATACATTTATACAAAAATTCACAGATTCATCTTCATTTTTACAAAAGTTTTTGAATAACAAATATCTTAAAAGCTACTATGAATTAATTGTACATACATACATACATACATACATACATACAAATATATATATATATATATATATACTTATACATTAAAAATTTTACTTACCTCTCTTCCACAATAACGGAAAAACAAAAAATAAATAAATAATTAAGGATAGCACATATGACAACACTATGATTACCTTAAACAAATTTTTGTACCCATTAATCATATCCCAGATATGTTATGTAACTTAATATTTGCGCAAACAGCGTTTAGGAAAGTCGTGATTAGATCCTCTTAGATTGATAAAATCGATCACAATCACTCGCTTCATATGTTAAATGGATGTGACGATAAGAAGATAAACGTAACGAAACACAAGCACCACAAGACTGAAGCTAGTTGTCTCAATACTGGCTATTCTGAGAGAGCAGATAAAAAAGATACTTTATACCGGACATGAGGTATAACTGGAGATAATCAGTATAACATACATGTTTAAAGAATTTTCTTAAGGATGTGACTCATGGGATCTCACCTTTCATTAATTCCCCGGTTGGCTATTCTTTCAAAAATAAATTATCGGCTGGTTGCAGAGATTACATGTTCTTGACCATAGTCTTGACACAGTCCATAAATTTGCTCTATCGTTAATGCCCTGCGTACAGTGGCAATATCTCGTGTATTTGCTGTGCTCCGATATGGGAGTGTACAGTGTACGCGTAAACTCGGAAATTTTCATCATACATTGAATTGCTCGTAAATTGTCGTTAATGTCGTGTAGAATTTTTGTAGTTGGAAAATCTACTCTTACACATTGCAACTTATCTCAAACGTCAAAAGAAGCTAAATCGAAATAGGATTCACCAAAATATGAACCCAGAAAAGGCTGGAGAGAGGGTGCAACTTCAACAACGGCGCCGTAGTTACATATATATTTATAACATTTACAATATAATGTAAATCGTATATATATATATATATATAATATGTACTGTATATAATGGACGGAACGCCTTATGATAGTGGCGATGGGAAGAAAAGAAAAGACACACATCTGGGCAGTCGCGGGTAAAAGGAAAAGCCGTTGCAATTAAAATGACGGCCAGTTCCACTCAAGCTTGCATTTTGAAAACAATCATATTATCAATAAAGCCTGAAAAAACAGGCATCCCATAAACAAGATTCGCAGCACAAAGACTGTTAACCTGCTTATCTAACAGAAAAAAACAAATAGCTGGGGCAATAAACTACAAAGCCTATTAGAATACGCACTTGCAATAGAAGTAATTTCGAGGCGAGTTACACGCGAAAAAGACCAAGGCACGAAGCATTAGGGACGCTTTTCGTACCAAATAAGAGAAGTAAAGTTAAAAGGGATGAGTTCGATTCCGCATCAGGAAGAAAGAACGAAGGAAAATATGTTTGCAATAATTAAAGGCAGGCAGAGAGTGTCTGCGGCGAAAAAAGCTGCAGTTTCTTATACAGGAGGTGCAAAATGGTAAGATACAAAGGCACAAAATGTAAAACAAAGAAGATTGGACGGATCGTCGACTCTTCTTACAGAAACGAGTCCGATGATCACAAATCGCACGCACTTTGCTTGCTAAATCTGGCCTAATTTCGCCAACAGCGTGTTAAAAACATCGTTTTAATGCCTGAATACAATTTGTTTTATCGCTATAAGTTAACGGTTTAATATTACTCGGCGACCTACTTTGATCATAGCTATTTGGAGGCTACTTGGTATTACAAGTCCTTGAACTTATTGCATCACCAAACTTATCACGTAATAAATTGATCGATTATTTGCGTGGCGTTGTTTTGTTGAATCCACATACTATTCTGCATCCCTATGTGTGTTTTCGAAATCAGATCAGATAATATTCGTGAATATCGACCTAGATAGCTGTCCAATCACGGTAACACTGTTTTCGTTCTCATTTTCAGTTATGATGCTCTCAGTCTCTAAGCTTAAAGGGGATGCGACGATCTCTTGCAATTCGTGTGTGGGTCGTGATGTCTTACACCAAAAAGGACAACTCTTCTCATTCAATAAAGTATCGACATGAATATGAGGCTCAGCTGAGATGACTTCGTTAAAAAAACCGGCGCTAAAAAGAAAGATTATTTCGAAAGTCCGTGAATTGGTGGAACGGACATATCCTCCAGTAAAGGGTTGAGTTAATAAAATTTACAAGGAGAAGAGGTAGGGTAAGTCAACTTGAGTTCTAGACAAATGTTCGAAAGTTCAACACTACTTGGCAGCCTAATAGAGCTGCGATAAGAAAAACTTGCTTGCATACATAGTTGCAATAGCAATAAAGGTGCCGGGACCAACAACTATAGCAACAACAATAGCAGTAACAAAGGCGAAAGCAACAAAAATATCACCAACAGTTAGCACTATCTACCCAACAGGAACTCGAACGTACATATACATAGCAGCAGCAATACAAATAATAAAAGCAACAATAATAGCAGAACCAACAAAAATAGCACTAAGCACACGCTAACATAAACTATGCAGTATTCAGGTCGAGTAAAGTGTCCGTCTATGCTACCGATTAAGACATTACATGCAGCAACAGCGCTAAACACGTAGAAAGTCACTTGCTGTAAACTGCAATTTCAACGCGCACAATAAAAGAAGAGACCATACAGCATGATCGCTAGAGATACGCCCGATACAGCGGCAAAGGTGCTTGAACCGGACTTGGCAAAAAACCATTGAATTCATCGCAATGATGGAAAGTGATACCATTCAAAATTTCTTATCATGCTACTTGAGAAGGACACGCAAGGGTTATCAAAAACGAAATGGGGGAACGTGTTTATAGTTGGAACGACGCAACGAGGCAACTGCAGGAAGAGAAGATAGGGAATTGGCGAAGCACAAGAATTTGCAAAAGATAACCCAACCATCTGCCATAAGTACGCGGAGAGGAAGCCCATGAGCCAAAGAGTAATCGATATGTGAAGCTTGAGCACATTGCCGAAAATTGCAAAAGAAGAAAAAATAGAAAAAGTGAAGCGAAGAAAGCTACCAAGTTAGACCATCCACCAACAATTGCGAAATGGTCAAAGTTGGTCTATGAGGCTAGGGGAAGTGAACCTCAAATATAATGAGATCAGAATATTAATGGTCTCGCCATTTTATCAACCTCTGGTTCTTACCAGACAAGTTCAGTGCGTGGACGATGAAATGGTAAAAAAAATTGTAACGTCCGCGAATATCTGTGTAGGGAGTCTGCTGGTCTGCTTTCCCATTGTTTTTTTAGAACTTGCAATGGCCGATGGCTTCGATATATACTTTGCAACTAAAAAAAAGATTAAAAAGCAAACGAGTGCCAAGAAAAGGGAGTTGATAACAAGACTTTTCACCCAACCCATATGCCAGCGTGAAAAGTTTGCGTTAGTCGAAGGTTAGACGTGGCCGTCGTAGTCGTGCCTTTCATTTTAAGAATCAATGTTTATTACCTGCTCATCGCTTGAAAGAAGAAAGAAGTGCGAGTGTTATCTCTTATCGCTACTTATATATGATAGATGCCGCTCAGTGTTAGAAACTTTGATCAAGGTGCGCCTGGAGAGCACGTAAAAATATACAAGGCGCGTCGTCTAACGAGCATTGCTCAACAAGCCATTGCAGTTAAAAAATGGCAATTGCTACCGGACTAAGGAGTATTGTGCTGCAAAGGCATTGTACATAAACAATGCGGTTAACTCAACTGGCAACAAGCAAATTTTAGTTGCGCTAATGAAAGCGCGCAGTTAGAAGTATTTTTCACATATGGCTAGCAGCTATTCCTTGGTTGGGACCAAGGACTATTATACCACACCACGAAAGGTACATTACAGTAGGAGCATCACAAGATTCGACGTTTAGTCGCTTGCTAAGGATTGTTCTAGGCTTGCCAGTTCCACAAGGTTCAAAAACTGTTGCATATAGTGACGCTATTCCGTTACCGATCGTAGTGAAAAAGTAAAATAAAATCCTCCAAAATTGAATCGAACTTGTTAGTTCTATAATAGAATGGTTTTAGACGAAAACAAGTTGCATCTCTCCACCCAAATAACCAAAAACAGTCGTCGTCCCGATTGCAAGCCCCAAATAGCGAAAGTGAATTGATGTACGTTTAGATAGACACGACATGGTTTCCTCCTCGGTAGTCTAATACGCGTCCATAGCATCCAACATAGCATATATTGGTGGCGCTGAGGAAAAACGAAGTTTGAATTAGAGAGGGTGATGCAATCAGTTATAATGCGCATAGGTCCTATATGGGAAAATGGTTTCCATAGGCGTGGTTCACTATTCAGATTTTGCGCACTGCGCTCCTGTAGTGGCGTCCATATCATTTCATGTAATTATTTGTTCATTTATTGTTTGTGTATTTTGTAAATAAACTTGCAAAGTATGGTTTTAGAGGCCATATGCTCGCCAGCATTGAAAACTCCATTGTATTTAAGATTTGAATCACGACCACTGTCTTTTTTGACCGGACGCGCTTAAAACGCATGCGATGTTCCTACTATGAACAGAGACAAACTGAAAAGGTTTGTGGGCATGGCAAAGGGCGTGGAGCAACTTCAGCTGTACACTCCGGATATATCTGCATAAAGTGTGGCACGACAATGGATCTTTCGGCCGGAAGCGCATTGAACAAAATAAAGTGCCCATCACCAGACCAGAATTCAACCGCTTTTAGCACAGATTATACCAAGCCGGAACTATTGTAAGAAATATCGTACTTACGTTGAGTGTCTCAGCTTTTCTGCAAGCTAGCTCATTATGAGCTAGTGCCCACACTTTGAAATGATATGCAGTTTTGTCTCGAAGGTCGCGGGTCCAGTGATTACAGAAGCGATTATGGTGAACGCGTAGATATGCATTTAGGAAAAGAGTCAAGAGGAACAGGTACAAAGGCCCATCCTAAAAAACGTCAAACGTTTGATCTCAGTGAACAAAACGCAAACGCTTTAGGGGAAAGCAGCCGGTCTCGCTGGGGAGAGATAAACTATTATTCTACGCCTGCTTGAAGAAGTGTGTAAAGGGGCGTCATAGGGAGTAGTACGCGCTACTGGTGCGAGTTCGTACCATCTTTCAACGATTTGCGCCTCCAGCTCGCATAGAAAAAAAAACCCGCACACAAGCACATACGCAAAGGTTTTTCATAAATCACAGACCTTTGTTTATTATTCATTAAGCTTAGATTTTTCGGTTTTATTTAGTAGTAATAAACAACAATGGTAACAATAAAATAAAAAATAAATAAAAATAACCTTCAATAATTTTTAATTGGCATATGCTACCCACACATATAAAAATAAATAATTCAATATAAAACCGCAAAATTTATACCCGTTAACACCACTTAAACAACGCTTCCCGCATTATGCGAATATACATAAATCCTGCTCAAAGATTAACAGCGGGGCAAAAACTCTCTAATGCTTTCTTTTATATATATATATATATCTATATATATATATATACATATATATATATATATGATTTTCTTTTTTTCATTTTGCCAGTTTTTACCACAACAGCAAACAGCAAACAACAAAAATAAGGATAAATTTTAGTTATATTGTTACTAAAATGCACACAGACACATACAGACAGACACAAGCATACAAAGCCACACACACACGCAAACACACAATGCATGCTAAAAAATGTTTATTGATAAATATTTCATATATATATATATATATATATATATATATATATACAGTTTGGCACACTCGCACCCACACAAACAAATGACTACATATGAATGCGAATGCTTGTTAAAATGATTGAATGTGTATGTTAAACAAAATATTGGTAAATATATATATTTCATATTTTGTGCATAACAATCACAGATGCAGACATAGAGACACACGCACGCACATACGCACACACACACACACACACACAAACTCGAACTCATCGTACAAATCACATGCACAGACGCACTGATTAAAAAAAAGGAACATGTACATATACATATGCATATAAACCTTATATTCATACATATATATATATATATATATATATACATGAAAAACTACAGCTGTTGTGCAGTCAAATGAGAATAAATAGCGGGCAACTAATATAAAAAAAAAAAATAATAATAATAATAAAAATAACATAAATACAATAGCAGGAGAATACTTTATGGTATCGGTATAAATTTCTACATATACTTGTGCATGAGTATAAAATTTTTACGTGTGTGTAAACTTGTAGTATGTATAAGTTTTTATCAATAAAAAAGAATTTGAATTCAATTTTTTTTTTTTTTTTTTGGGCAAAAACGCTATTAAAATGAATATAAATATTTGGTGAAACTGACCGCATATGTTGATTTTTAAGTAAAAGAGAACCGCAATGTGTACTGTGCAAAAAACTATATAAACAATATTTGGTTTTTTTTTTATATCATATGGGCAAATTTAAAAAATTGGTATCTTCTAGAAAAAAAGACGATTCCACAAATTGTGTACGCCTTAAGACGAATCTTATGTACCCCTTATGTCATAATAAGCCCAATGAATTTTGTGAATCAGGAAAGAGAGAGAGTGAGAAAGAGAGAAATAGTGTCTTTCGATCGATCAAGTTTATTATTCGTACCGAACGACTCGTAATTTTCAGTTGTCCAACTCAATGTAACGTTTCAAGAAGAAAGAAGAAACTACAGACAAAAGCATCTGATTATCCTGACTCGAAGCCTGGGTCATTGTCAAAACCTACGAATACATTATGAGATATTTGATGTGACGACATCCTCATGGGAGAGGATATAGGTTTCAATGCAACACAATATGCGTGGAAAAATCAATTAAAGTATGCTTGTCTACCGTGGTACCTGCGTGTGTGGCCAGAAAAATGGACTTGGTTTCAAAACTGCTTTTGTCGCTATAGCCATGAAAAGAAAATTTAATTAGAATCAGAAATTTACTTGTTTTTTTTTTAACATACACCCGTCGTTACGTGTAAACGACTGTAATAATTGTGAGCTATTAATAGCAGGGCTATTAGTTGGATGATCGAAACCGTAACGAAGGCCATGTATATCCACTTAGAGGTTATTCTGCTTTAGGACTACCAGAAAATGTAGATAACCCGATTGAAGAATATATGCGTAATAAATTATCTGATGATAATTTCCCGAAACGCAACACTGTTAAACTTAATTCGTAAAGTCATAGGGATGCTTCTGAACTTTCAGATATGCTTCCAGTGACTTTGCTTCTAGTAAGTTTCTGACAAATATTTTGAGTTCAAGGCATTTTTGTAATAGAAAAGGTAGAGCTTGTGTCTTCATAGAATACATCATAGAAAAACTTTTGCAGCATTTAAAAAACTACCCTGTCCTTGTTGACCATATCTCATCAGACTCTTCAACGTCTTAATACGAAATTGCGCAATTCGTTTGTTAACTGTGTTGCGGATTTCACCTTGGAGCATTTACTACAACTTGGCTTAAGCGTGGGATTATCGATCATGAAATTTTTTGCTTTGATCGTGAGATTGTTCTAAAACTGCATCATTAATTACTATAGACATTTTCCGCCTTCCGCTGTTTTTCATTCAAGTGAACCGATAGACTTTGAATGAGTTTATAAGCAAGTCAAGATCCACATCTTCTAGCTGTATATAGGTCTAATTTGTGGTCATATTCGTCTCTCGCCTAATACCGTATTTACGTACAGAATTTACCTGCAATTAAAAATCTGTGAAAAAATTGCTTTCAGTTCTGTTCGAATCTCAAAAAACCCAAAATAAAAGCGTAAGAAAAAACTCATAAGTAAAAGCGTTCCTAACATTGGATGAGTGTGCTCGATTTTTTCAATTTTTTGCAAAAATTACCCGGGGGAACTTCAATGGACTTTTTTTATCGTCGTATCCCTTATAATTTATGAGTAGCGAGCAGATTGGTTTTCTGTCTTTATTCTGCTGTAGACGTGACGAGAAAACTCCCAAATTTCAAATTTCGATCACAAAATTTTTAATCACAGATAATACACAATCGACAGACGAACATGCGCTAACCGGAACACATTTAGTACCTTCCCTGTGGGCACTGCAAACTCCATGAGTGGAAATCCAAGGAATCATCAACTTCATCAACATAGGACTTTGATATAGTTTTTAATTCTACGGTCTGTCCCGGAGATTACACATTCTCGAACTAAGTAACTGGCATTATCGATTTCTCGACATTACTTCCTGAAGGAAACTTGAATGTGCAGAATCGTTTCTCTAGACACTTTATCTTCATAAAGTTTAGTGAACGTACAAATATTTACGAGCTTTTGAATTTGTTTAGAATCGTTCGCAAAAATCTAAATATCTATTACCTAATCTCAATATTGGATTCTTTAAATTCTATCAAATCAAACTCGCCTTAATACGCTCGCTTTGCCTATGTCGTGTTTAAATTCACTTATAATACTAAGATATTAGTACGATTCATAAATTAACTGAATCTGTTTACTATTATCGGTTGTCAAGCTTTGGCATAATTGCATTGACTTAGGGGTTCACTCATAACTCAGACTTATACCGGTTGCGGGTTTAACTTTACTAATCAGCATAAAATTTACTATTAAGAGTTAATTGAATTCGACTGTTAATCTACTTTAGATGAATTTTATGTGTAAATAAAATAAAAGAGAAAGAGAGAGAGAGAAAAAAAAAGGGTCTTGGATAAAGATTATCTATGAAAAGAACTGTACTATAGCACGCTTCGCGACGTGGGCATGACACCTGTACGACATACTTTGTCAATCTTATGCCGCAGCTTTCCTCTACCGTATAAACACTGCTGCATTCCTCTCTTATAATAGATCCGATGTCGCATGATTTTCTTTGCTCTGCATGATTTTAATAATTAAATTATTTCAGATGTCGCCGCATTCACACTGTCGTTGGTGTACGGGCTGCTATTCTGAGACACTTAAAGAGCCAGTAAGAGCACACTATTATCAGTGCTTACTGTTTTCAAGACAATATTTCGTTAAATGAATTACATTTTTGCATCCTGATTACGTCACAATTTTGGAATTGTATTTGGAAAAGCTTACTTACTCTGCTTATGCAGAATTGATCACAGGTATGGAAAGAGAAACTAACAAAGCAATAATTAAAAACCTCTTACGTGGATCTGTTTACGTTAATCTACGTAGATGAGATAATGCAATTTTTTATTGTTTACAAAATATAAGTGGATTTTCATTCAAAACCATTTATTGAAGGAAAGAAAGGGAGGGATACATGATTGAACTGACGTGTCATAAATATTATTGCAAATATTTTTTCCTGAAATTTGTGTACGTGTGTTTGATAACCTTGCTCTCTCTCTCTGTGCGTGTTTCTCACTTACCAGTAACCAATAAATATTTCAGCTTTTGCTGGCGTACACACCGTTAGGCACATAAAAGTGAAAAAAAAACTTGAGGTAATAAATTAAAATTGACGCTTACACAAAAAATCGCTTTTAATATTTGTACTCATTCCCTTAATAATACCAATGCAATATGTAAAAAATAATTTTATAACATAAGAGCCAATAATTCTCGGAACTGACTAAGAAAAATCCCTATTCTTTTGCAAAGTTTGAGTTTATATGTCAATACAGCCTCGTCGCAGGGTAATACAATCAGCCAAACGCTTCTTCGTCATGTTGATGCTTGTTTTACTTGATCTAAATCTCTTTCTTTGCCACGCTGCGAACGCTCATCTGAAGAATGTGTTGGACGGGACAACAATTGGACCTTCAATTCATGCAATTTTACTATTGTAACCATTGTCTTGGGGAGCAAAACGTTCTGTCGTTGTTGCATTGCAACTAAACGCGGTACCCTTTTTGGAAAGCGATTTTCTCATGTCAATGGTATTTGTAGGATTTCGACTCTCACTTTGTAATTGTCAGGAATAATTGGGCGAGTACCGCTTTTATTCATATTGTCGGTGCTCGTACGACGTCATCTAAAATTGCCAAACCGTCGACAAATAGTTCCTAACCGACGTAAGAGCGTTGTTACAAGCTAGTGCTAAACAGCATCCACTTGCGAAGTTGGGATTTTTGCATTGTTTTGAAAAGAGAAAATCTTGTTTTACTTATGTTATTATAGCTCGCAATGATCGCAATGGCATGCAATCGTCATTTTTATAAATATAATGAGGATTTGTGTTAGAGAAGACGTATGATTGTTAGTCCCGGAAATTATTGATCAATATATTACGAAGCATTTTAAATATATGTATATATCATATTCTGTAGTTATTATACTCATACTTCATATACGTAAGATATTTCTCATACGTTTGTTACGTACGAAAATGCATAAATGAATGTACGGAATAGCATGTGTCAACGGAAATGAAAGCTTTGTGCTTACATTACGTGAAGTAAGCAATTATTGATTGATTTCCTCGATTTCCACCTCCACCGGCAGTTAAGCTATCTACAATACTAACGGTCTCAGTCGTCGACGTTGTTATCGACACTTTGGTTGGGTTGTCAAATATGTTATAAATTAATATTGTAACATGACAATAATTTCTTTTTTTTTATTTCATTTCCTACGTTGATGAATGAAATGAAAATATTACACTCATGAAAAACCCAAAAGTATTGAAGCATAATGTATTGATATATATATATATATATATATATATATGTTTTCCCCAGTTTAACTGAAATCACATCCGTCAGCTCCTGGGAGAAGGAAGAGCAGCAACCATTACTTTGCTTAATAGAGCAAAAGATTATTTCTTAGCTTACAAAAGTTTCACTCCATATGCAGGTATCATTAGAATGAGAAATTATTTCAATTAAGATTTTAACGGGAAAATGCGCAAAACTAATAATCAAATAAACCAAGTAATGAAAATCGTCAACTTAAGGTAACCTTTAGTTTTATTCTGTAAACTCATTTATTGCTAGTTTTGAATCTGCACTTGATTATTACACGTAGGTACATACAAAAGCAAGCAAGTAGCAAGTTAGATAAGTAGTCGTCAGCGAGGCAGTTATAATAGCAACAACTTGTATTATGATGACCGAATAAGCTAAGTGCATGAACTGCGAACACCTCTCAAAATTTAGATCATATTTTGAAGAAGGCATTGCTTTGTAATTTTTTGATAGAGTTTTTGAAGCAGAAATCACAACAAATACTATGACTTGGTAGATGAAAACCGGGTGCGCCTTTACAGGCCTCTAGAGTTTTTTCTTCTAAAAATCATTGCGAATAATGGAGATTGAAGCACACTTTATAGGATACAGCGTTTTATGGAATAATGTTTCAAACACCAGTTATTTACTTTATGTAAACATTTCAGTAGCTTAGCCTACTCTTTCCTCTTAGTTTGCGAAAACAATCCACCTGTAACTTAAGCAACCAAAAGCAAGCGAATGTTTGTTGAAAAGTTTCCGACGTCAGCAAGAAAAACATTTACTTTTTTCTTGGGGAAATTCGATTTTATTTACTAATGTAGTCTTCTTGAAGAATGATTCAATTCTCAAGATTGCGCAAAGATTATCAAAGAAGAGAGAAATATCAGTTTCAACAATAACTAATCATTACAAAATATACTAAAATACCACTTGCGACTTTTGACCCTGATCCTATACCTACCCAGACAGCTATCCAAGATGATTATCTCTCATTACTTTTGGATAGGCTATGAAAATTTGTGTCTTTTGTTTCGTTTGTCATAACGATTGCCGGCTTCGGCTGGTTCACAGTTGATGCTAATACGGCAAGCTGATTGTCTCTCCAGCATTCCAGAAAGATATCAAGACCTTCATAATTCAGTACTTGTTGCTCACAGGTTCTACAGGACTACATTGTGAGGCAAATTGACCATTGGGACGAGGGAATTTCGTTAGGGGTTGTTAGTTTTCATGAAAACTCAGCTCATCAAATGCAGGATTTTCATAACATTATTTATGTGACTGAGGCATAATGTAGACATTTGGAAACACAATATTTCCCAAAAATTTCGCATGCATCCAAAAAAAAATTTCAAATGCAACGTCAAGCATTGATAGGTTACATGACAACAGAGGGGATATATAATTTTTTTTTCGATCAATTAAATCACTCGTTTATAGCAAAAACACGAAACTAGAAAATATCTCTCCATGTGAGACACTGAACTTTGTCACCCACCGCATTCAAATGTCAAAGAAAAATATAACTTAACCGTCAAAAGTAATGTCAACTTTTTGCGTTCACATATGATTTATTGGCTTTGGTTATCAACATGCATTCGAAAACGCACACGTTAAGGTTTTCGGACAAAATTAAGTGCAGCTGCAATGTACATAATCGGCAACAGTATGCATTTAATGGGTAATGAGTCAAAGCATAAGTAAAGCTAATGTACGCCTTGCTAATTGTTCGTATTTGTTAAGATCCCGTTTAGCGTTACGTACACAAAACTAGCGCATATGCTATTGTAAATATTCAGAAATAAGTGCACAGTTGAGCCGTTTATTTTGAAAGTGAAGTAAGTCCATGTTTGAAAGAAAATTGGGTTTATGATAATTATATATAAAATCCAATATGATCGTTTTCTCTGTAAGCAATAAGTGGGGGATGGAAGTCTAAGCTACTGATGTTATTATAAATATGTTTATTCTGAAATCGATGCATGCAAGTCCCAGTTAGATGGATAGGTAAGAGTATCGATTGCATATCGTAAGCGGAATATATATATATTCCACAATTTCCGTAATGATCAAGTTAATGTATACGTTTGGGAAAGCGTAGCATCCTAAAGATCACAAGAATTAATATCTTGTTGTTTGAAGCGCTAACAGCATGGGACAACCCAACAGCATATTATAGCTTACAGTGATTTGCGATGCTGGCCAAAATGGATACATTAAATTGGCGTTAATATGGATGGAAATTTTTTACTCAAGTGACAACGAAGTAAATATCGTTGATCGCCAATTTTTCCTCACAGGACACTCTTTCATTCTTACCAAATGATCGTGATTTTGGATTGATAGAAATAGCAACTCTGTTGTCGAGAGCATAGTAAACTTTTAGTGCATGAAATGAAACGCGAAAAATCATCTTTCACCTGCTTTTCGAAGAGTCTTTGAGAAAAAGCAATAATAATACCCGTGCAGGGAATCGGAACTGTTTAAGTAAATGCGGGATCAGAAAAGTTGAAAGGTTTGTTTTTTGTGTTTTTGCTTACAAAATGGCTGATACAAGCGAAATATTATCGCTTTAACGTTCCATTCATTTAGGTATAAGAACACCTTTTTTTCTTTTCTGCCAGCTCTATAAACACTATTGCCAGACATTTTCCAATACAGGCAAGATGCAAATAATAAGTCCACTTCACTCTTTATTAATATTTCTAAATTCATTGAAATGTAGCGACCTTTAAATATCTCGCAATAGAAAGAAAATGGACTTGCCCCACTTTCAAAATAAACGGCCCAATTGCTCTATTCTTGTTTATGCAACTTTTTACTCACATTGACCTTCGTTTGCCGTAACTCATAAATACACGAATTCATACTTACGCGTAAGTGTGAAATTACTATTTGCCTTTCCTTTGTTGCAACGATATATAGATGGATTCTAGAATTACTTATAAATTGCTCTTCATTTCCGATCAATAAAATTCACTGTCCTATGGCAATACACGCGCCATTGTAACCATAAATTTAGAAAACATTTTAATTACGTTATACGTACGTTCTTCTACGATATTTTTCTTTTGTTTTTCATTGCATGGACGGATCTTTTCGTCTACACTACAACGCAGTTAAATCGCCCATGTGTGTATGTGTATAGTGAACGATTGATTGGGGAATTAGAAAACAGATAGGTTTTCCACCTTAAAGAAAATTGTAGCTCACTGTAAATAATTAAATAAATTTTTCGTGTTTTAGTTCTTCGTTTCATTGTTTAGTTGTTCCACACAGAATTTATCCGACCTTAATGCTTACTTTATTATATATATATTTTATATATTTTATCATTTATATATATATATATATATATATATATATATATATTTATATTTTAGCATTTATATATATATATATGTATATATATATATATATATATATATATAATTCAAAGCATATTTTTTAATAAACTTTCCTTCGCTGGGCTGACGAATTCCTGCTTAAATGTCCCTCAAATACGGTAAGAAACGGAAAAAAAATTTTAATTTTGCGAACAAATCTTGGTTATTAAGCTCTATGTGGAGTGGCAGTTGTCTGCCTAATCTTTTGCGAGCATTTGCTTCTATTTATTGTTTGATTGATCTAAGAACTTGTTAAGAGTTTTTTTAAATATTTGCATGAAAATTGCAAACCGTGAAGACAACGTGAAATTTTGCTTATTTTGTATGGCAAGCGGCTTAGATTTTCTCCAAAAAAACAAATGGTTTCGATCTATTGCATCTGTTACCGGAATTTGTCGGTGTACATTGCTTCGTTATTCGGATTATAATCTACGTAAATTGCAACAATTTTCTTAGTTTTCTAAAGACTTATACGATACTTCATCGGTGGGCTCGTTTCATACAAAATCCGCTGATGGGAACTCATTTAATATACAAAGAGAAAAATCAAACTGAGCGCAACGCATACAATGAAAGTTTAAGAGAAATTTGAAAAAAGGTTAGGAACATGTTTCGCCAATAAACACATTTCCAAAATTTATTTAATCAACAGATGCTTGCATGTACATTAGCCACCGACATTTGTTCATCAAAATAATAAAGTAACGCAAAGTATTAGTTCGATGATTTTCACCTTCCTCTGCATAAAATAACAGTTTTCTTTATACTATTATCGGGTTATTCAGTGTATACGGACGCTAATCATGGAACGCTCAAAATTGCATCTTCGAACCTCATTACTTTCATTTGCTTTCATTGCAAGAGCAGTTTTTGTAGTGCATTGCGACTGGTGATGAAAACTATATCTACTACGACAAACCCAAGCGGCTAAACTTATGGCTTAATCCAGGAGAGCCATTCGCATCGGCACCGAAGCGGTTTTAAAGTTTTGCTGTGCATATAGCGGTTAATGGACACAGAGTCATCCACATGCTGCAGGAGTTGTCAAAGATACGCTGGTGCATCTCAAATCGAAAGTTCTACTGCACCCAGACATCGCGCTCTCTAATTAGCAAGCTGGCTTGGCTGGCACGCGGCGTCGAAATGATGAAGAAGGGCAAAAATGGATTGATGATTGAATCGCTGCCAACAACCCAAAATCGTTCTTTCGACATGGTGCCATAATGTTGCCAAAAAGATGCGAAGAGCTTGTATGAATATATATTTTACCAATTTTTCCAACGACTACCAAAAGGTCCGAAAGGTCTCAAAATAATCCTGATTTTCTGCTAAACTTAGCTAGGGATCCGGTGTTATCTGTGTTTTTTTTTTTGTTGCTTCGTCATGAAGCTTGAAATGTAAAATAATATAAAGAAAAAGGAGTCTGCGAAAAAGGGCAGAAAGGCTAGGAGGATGGCGAAGGCCCATTAGCGTAGATCTGAATTACTTATATATAGTATATAACACAAGGGCAGTCGATTACATATTTCTATGATTTGCAAGCATTTGGAAAGTCATAGATATGTTCTGCCATAACGACTGAAGACCAAAAAAAAAAAAAAAAAACGAACTGAAACTTAGATGTATTTTATAATCGTAAAATCCAGCTCGTGCTGTTATAGTCATCACATAATAAAACAGACAATGGCTTTGAGTGCCTAAAATATAAATTGAGCGAGTTTTGTAACATTCATTACGATTTATACTTTGTGGCTGCTAAACACCCACGCCCTGGACGGGCTTTAGTCTAAGCTTAAATATTTTGCACATATATGTTTGTTTGCGTGTTTTTGGTTAGAAGTTAGCTTGATTAATTGCCAGTTGCGGTCGAATTCTGAGCTGATCTTTTTTTCTCTCACCCAGACTAAGTTGTTATTTAATTTAAGTCGTTTTTTTTCTTTTTTGCTTTTTCTTTCTTTTTGTATTGCTTTCGTTTATTTAAGTTTGCGGTTTTGGCTAACGTAAGCAAAAATCCATTCTCAAACAGAGAGCAGAGAGACAGAAAAGCCGAAAAGAGACGAAAAAAAAACAAAAAAAAAAAAATGAAAAAAAGGCTGAATAGCTAGTTTCAGAAAATTTTTTAACGAATAAATTCGGTCGAAAGTTTTTTTAACGTGAGTACAATTCTTCTTTCAACCATTTCCCGCTGCCACAAGTGCTTGGTCAAGCCGTCATGTGTTGCTTTTCGTTCTATTTGGTTACTGTTGTTTTAATTTCATGCGAGCCTTAAGTTTATGTTGAACGCTTTGTATAAGCAGCGATAACACATGTATGGAGATGAAGAGATAAATTTAAAAATGTCTTTACGAGTTGCTATCAAAAAAAAAAAAAAGAAACGATTGTACGTAACTATCTATATATATGCTTAACCATCCTTCCGTTCCCTTTTAGATTCGGACGTTTACTCACTACGTTACTTGCGTGTATTCATGTTCGGATGTGTATGTGTAATATAGTATAAGTTTAAATGCACTAAAGCTACATTAATCAGTGTTGCATTTTTATTACCTTGCTACGGTTGCGGTTTCTTTTGTGAAACTCTTTTTGGTTGTCGGAGAGTTTGGCTTGTCGGCCGTTTCGTTCGCTGGTTGGTTGGTTGGTTGCTTAGTTTGCAGCCTACGCCGTTTTCGGTTTGGTCTATGATTTTTGGGGTTTTCCCCCTAATTTTCCGTTTCTTTTTTTTTTTTCTCAACGTTAAATAAGGCGAAACAACACTACAAACTTTTCAGCAAAATAGTATATATTTAAAATCTCAGCTCGTTACCAACAGACATTGGCTAAGGTAGATAAGATAGGCTGATAAATAGTTTTCTTCTTTCTTATTTATGCGCCTAAAGCGGTTGTGTTTAAAAGGTGGTTGTTGGACGACTGATATGATTTAAGAAGCAATATGAAAGTGAAAAAATTCGTTTTTTTTTCTTTTTTTTTTGAAGAGGTTGTTGATAATTTAGTATCGATTTATGTCTAGTTTGATATTAGAATATGAGTGAAGAAGTGTGTAATATGTTTGGTTGAGGTGAAGGGAAAAAGCCTTACTCCCACAAAATTCACATAAAATTATTTCTTCTTCGGTATCTGTGGCCAATACACTCTACTCAATTGAAGGCAAATTCTATATATATGTTAATATATCTGCTCTAAGATGTACTGGGAATAGACAAAGCAATATCAGGTAAATGTAGAGCCAAAGTGTGAATGAACCGCACAGTAACTGGGATTTTTTTTCTTCTTTTTCTTTTTTTTGTTGCAAAAATTAGATGATTTCCACTTGGACGATATGTGGGAACATGACGAATACATTGCGTAACAAATACAATTTATTGAGAAAAAAAACTTAAACGCTATCACACAATCTCCAAAAATGCTTATGTGCGCTTGCCATAAAGTTCATGGGGTATAATTCCATTAGATTTCTATCTTTGCAACTATGTGAAGTCATTAGTCTATTTTCATAGCCCACAAACTGTCAATGGGTTTCATTTTCAAGATTACTCGTGTCTTTGATGAAAGAAGGGCAGATGTATGTGTAAAGTCGGCCAAAATTTGCTGCTTGCTCAACAATTCAATCCAAAGTCGTTCTTTTTAAATAAAAATCACACGAATCGAAAAGACTGCTGATATCGCGTATTTCAAGTTAAAAGTATATACAAGGAGGAGACTAAATCATAGGAACTAAATATCCTTCGTATATAGTTTTGCTTTCAATCTTCCATTCTATAGCATCTACGTTAAATTTAAGTGATTTTTGTAATGACTAGAAGTAGGCGTCGTACGTGTAGTGGTAAGCACATTTGAAGGACATTATCGAAAATAGCTTACGAGACTAGTTCATCAAAAAAAAGGTGCTATCAAGGGATATTTGGAAATCGAAACCGTACTTAAGACGCATTTCGTATCGAATAAATTGTTCTTTTCTTCTGCAATGACTCCTCGAATTCGATCGGTACCAATCAATAAAAGTATGTGCAGTAAGTTGAAAGGGATGAATGCTTGTGTCTTTGTAAGTGCTCCAAATAAAATATCAAAATTAATAAGCTGTCAGGGGTCGAATGCGAAGGATGATATGGACGGCAAGCGAAAAATTAATATCGAATATTGTGCAAACAAAGGAATGACAGCAAAACACCAAATTTTGCATGCCATAGTTGTTGCTCTACGATTTCCGTTTAGTTTTCTAAGAAAAATCTTTTAGTGTCGTTCTCGCAAATTTAAAATTTCCGTTACGATATCAAAGTCTTCATTTTTTCCTACTACGTTTTTGGACACATTTTCTTTTCGCACACACACACGTACACGTCCGCCCTCCCCGCCACCACGTTATGTTGGAAAAATTCATTTGATTTTTATCATTTATGTTAAATAAAATTTGAATATGCTCTCTTTGTAAAATCAGAGAAACAGACAAACAGACAGACATACAGACAGAGAGACAGACAGACAGACAGACATACAGATAGAATCAACCAACATGTCCGCATTCGCCTATAGGCGGTTAAGTATTTGAAGCAGGAAAATTTGAAATTTTTATTTTCCATTTTTGTTCGTTTCTTTCTTTTTAAGAAATCTTGGAAAAATTCATAACTCAACCATAAGTAGATCTAGATAAAACGCGTTTTGGCAAAACTTTTCTGTTAGGTCTTGCATTGTGCATATGCATAAATATGTACGTTCCAGTGGTTTATAAAGTGATGAAAGATATGAATTGAACAAAAGTTTATTTCTCATTGTAAAACCAGAAAATCTAAGAAAAAAAAAAAAGAAAAGAAAGGAAAAGAAGAGAACAGCAAAAGAAACCGAAAAAGAAAAAGAAAAACAGGCAACTTCGAACGCTTTACCAAAGCCAACATTTACCCTTTCACTGGGACGCACTTAAAGTGCTATGTATGCTTTAGTGCATAAGTAAATGTAAGGGAAACGGAAATGACAACAATAACTTTAAAATGATGATAGATTAGAGAAATGTTATAAACATTTATTTTGCGAAATTCCAAAAAGAATTTACTTAAAACCTTTATAAATATTTATGAATATCTAAAGGCCTAAAATTACACAAAAACTGCATTACAAGCAACATTCGATAAAGTTCAGGGAAACTTAAATGCACATAGAGTAAAAAATTTCATCAAATATTTTGAATTACATAACCTCTAATATGCACGTAGTTAATATAAACTGCAGCCTATGTCAGATGACATATACACATGACATTATATATTAGCAACGTACAGGCGAAAGATGAAAAAGTGTTGAAAGTCGTATTCAACTGCATTAGCATTTACAGTTAGTTAGAAACGACCACACATTTGCAACTCAATTACAAGCTTCCCACTTGTCTTTACAAGATCAATCGGATCAAGTCGGAATTGAAAAATTCTTTTTCAAAGTGTTTGTCGTCATGTAAACTAAACTCAATTATCAATGCAGATGATTTAACGTAAGTGGAACATTCAAAGAATCTTAAGAATTGTAATAAAACCTGTGGAGGTGTGCATAAAGACGTTCTTCTTTCTTTCATGGATTATGAGAGAGCATCTGACAGACATCGTGAACGGTCTCAGTGTTGTTGATGGAAAATCAATGATGACGCATACAAATAATTGTATTGGAGACAAACAGGAGAAGTCTGTGGTAATGCTGTCATAACAAATTATATTCCTATAAACGTATGGGTGCGTCAAGGGTGCAGTTTATCTCCTGTTCTTTTTAACGTCTACTCTGCAGCAATGTTTCAACAAATCAAGCAAAGCAAACAATCGAAGCAGTCATTAAGATCAATGGACAATTGATCGATATGCGTTCAGTGCAACTATCCTGGCAATTAATATGCAGGATCTGCAGACAATGGTTTAAGCTTTAAATGATCAAAGTAACAATTCCCGGTTAAACCTAATTATCAGCAAAACCAAATTTGTGATCGTAAGTCGAACGGAAATTCCCCATGCAAGTGCTGCTCTACCAATTAATAATCAATATTTTGGATCCATATCATATGAAGACCGGGGCAGCGATGAAAGAAGACTATACATGACTAGATGAATGCATACGGAACACCAGATAATCAGGAAATTATCTTAGCCTTTCGCTTTCGCTTTCGCTTTCGCTTCATGAAATGCTTTGTACAGCCGCTGCTCTTGTACGGGCCAAAACCATGGCCATTAAAAATCATTGCAATGAACAGACTGGAAGGCTTGGAGATGTCGTGTTACCGTGGAATGCTGCAGGCCTGAGAAGAACAATGAACAGAGTGTGAGCTAATAAAGTGTATTAAGAAACGAAAAAGTGCGTATTGGAGAAATATATGAACTCCTGCACTTACTAGTGAAAGGCCGTATCGACGAGCGTTGAGATGGGGGCAGAAAACAAATATCGTCGTTGCATACATATTCGAAAGAATCATAAGTGAAATCAAGAAGATTTTTGTCCTTCAGTTAACGATATAACTTGGTACGCAATAGTATCGTGAAATGTAAAGAAAGAAAAAAGAAGGGGAAGAAGAATGTGATCGCCTATATCCGGAAATGGATGGTTAATAAAGGAGAGAGAAGAGTAATAAAACCGAACGAATCAACGTAAACAGGTAAGTGTAAGCGCAAGTGTATAAAGGTGATAACCACGGTTTACTAAAATATTGTTTGCGTATTGCACATAGTATGTTAGTGTTAAAAAAACCACACACATCACAACTACATATTAAGTCGTTCATTTTAATTTGCAATCCAGTAAAATGTTTTTTTTTATATTTCACACAAAAAATTTGTATATTTTTATTTTCCAAAGAAATGCATTCTTCAGCAGAAAAGCAAAAAAGAAAAAATCCCATATTCAATATATTTTTTTATAGATAAATAAATAAATCAAAAGACTTTTCAAACAAAACAAAAACAAAGGAAACTTTATCTTATATACAAAATTTCAAATTTCTCGTAGAAAAGATAAAGGAAAAAAGTTGAAGGAGAAGAGGAGAAAGAACGTTTTGCGGCAGTACAATAACAAAATAGCTTAAAATCAAACGAAAGCAAGACGTAAACAACTGAACAGCCTTCCATCCATGATGGTTCGAAAACAGCCAATACAACTAAAAATTCCAAAGTTATTGAGAATTCTTTTTATATGAATTTTTCCGCTTGTACGGAATAAAAATTTAATTTGTTTTGTTCTATGCATATAGAGTTATGTATGTGTATGATGTTTTATACGTGTGCATTGTATGCAAAATCTCTACCGTGTACAGAACATTGGCTTACCACTAAAAGCATGTGTTTTTCTTAATACATCGTCTAATGCATATGTTTATATGAAAAAAGTAAATAAATAAATGAATAATAATAAGAAAATATGCGCATCTCTATAAGTAAAAAATTGATGTTGTTTTCTCTTTTTTTATGACATTTTGCATATCGAAGTAGATAAAGCATATGTTGCTTGAACGAACATCTGTTTCGAGAGTGAAACAATACCAATAATAAGGAATAAAGAAGAAAACCGAACGAATTTTATTGAAATTAACACAACAATTGAAAATAATTGATGAATTCATGAAAGTAATGATTGTTTGGAAGTGCTTAGACAAGTGACGACGAATGATTACAGTGGACGTACATCGTCCATCGATTGATCGGAAGTATTTTCCGCAATTTTTTAAAATGAAATAAAATGTTTTTTCTTTTTAGTTTTCAAAAACACTCCTTGTAAATGTTTATATACGAATCACTCGAAAATGCAGAATAAGAAGAAGAAGACTTTTAAAATGCGAGCCTAGAAGAAATTTCTTTATAACGAGTTTCGGAGATAACGAATTCGTCTTTTGTTTTTTGTTCTTCGCTGCAGTTGGCTGTTTAACAGAGAAGATCTACATTGTCACTATATTGCCATGATTTTCAGTTAATAAGGCACACATAACACTCTCCGATAGATAATTGCGAATGAAAACTAAATTATAATATGTTTGTTTAAAGCTTTCATATACAAATGTATTTACAATCGCTACAAATTAATACCAAAAAAAAAAGGAAAAAAGAAACAACACATTTTCATAATATAGTAAAAACGATCAGAAAAAGCCGTAACCGTGCCAAACTACTTTAGAAAAGAAGAAGAAGATGAAAAAAATATTCTTATTAGAAATGAATAAAAACTTACCCCAGTTAAAGCTGGTTTATCAGCCACCATAGCTGCTGTTGGGGCTAACGATGGTGGCAAATTAGTCGAAGTACTACTACTATCAGGGCTGAAGTAGGTTAAGAAAGCGCAACCTGTAACCAAATGGTAGCAAATTTTCTTTTTTAATTTTATTTTTATTTTGATTAAGTGTTTCACTTACAAATATATAAATAAAATGAAAATATGTTTATGCAAAAGTGTACAATGTTTAATTTTAATTAAGCGACATGTCACGGTATTTTATATGTGTGAGTACAGAAGGGCATAGTTTTCTTTAGCTAAAGTTACTGTTAAATGCTTTAATAGCGTGTTAAACTGTTAAGCGTGACAAATGTTTTGTGGCAGTGTAGCTAATAATTTAACTTTGATAACAACAAAATACATATATATGTATATATGCATATATATATATATATAATAGAATAAAAGGATGAAAGAAGAATTTTGTTTTCGTTTTGATTTTTGTTTGTTGTTGTAAATCGATCAACCCATCAACAAAAATTTAGAAAGACGCGCATAACTACTACGAGTTTCACGATTAAAAAAGCGAACAAACTATTCGATCTACGTCAGATGATATGCAAGTTTCTCATCAACGGCTGAATAAGCCGCTAGTTCACAGATTATTTCAGCGGCAATTGCTGCAGAGTCTACACTTTGAAATGCAAGACAGATGGAGAGACAAGTAATGTTAGATCTGCTTGGAATCCCACAGTGAATAAGCAGTTTCTCTGAACATTTCTCTTATAGATTTTAGAAATGGAAAGTAGCGTTAGTGGGATTAGAAACACTTTTAATTGCTTAAAAACGGCTTCCATTGCCGGATATGCACTTACATCCATACGTGGATGGGGGATGGACCAAATAATTTAGACACCTGACATGTACATAATAGCTATTTATGAATAGGGTTTCGCACCACCACTAGTAGAAAAATTGCATTTGCTCGTGGACCAGATTCGCGGAAGGTCTGAATAGTGTCCAACCAAATCTTGTGCAATTCCTGTAGATCGTTCTAATAAAAAGTTTTTTATATTAAAAAGATATTGAAATGTGAAGCGCTTTCAAACATGCACACTTCGTTCGCGGGCGGGACGTTCCCGTTTACCCCTCTATTCTAAACATTTGTTTCCGTAGTAATACAGCACTGACAACAGTTTTCATTGACAACTCAGCACAATTATATTCAATTGCGGCTGAATCTTTTTTACATCAGCAAGTCCTAAAGTTCCCAAAAAAAAAAAAAAAAAAAAATCGCCTTTTTGCACCACACACATAGTAATCGCAGGGGACAAATTGCGGATTATACAGTGGACACAAACTGGATACTGGAAACTGGAGTAGCCAGCCAAACTTTTCAATTTTTGCCAAATCATTGAAATAATATTTGTACGCCAACGTTATCATGACGTAAGACAGTACATTATCTATTAAGCAAATGCCTCAATATAGTTTTTCACATACCCAATATACGGTTATAAGATTGAAGAGCTTTCCACTCCATAACTATTGAAAAGTCGCAAATTGATTGTTAGAACCATAATGGCTTTCTACAAACAAATCTTATGTAAACAAAATAGGAAAAAAGATTGAAAGGTATTTAACGACAGCCTTCAAAGGCACTACTTACAAAATGCTATAATGTGGGGGAGACTGAAAGACCGCAATAGAAAAAAGAACGCGGGGAAACCAACAATGCCCGTTTTCTGTTTTCCCCACTTTTTCGTTTTTCCCTTTTTTTTATTTATTTATTTTTTTTTATCTTGTCTCCAAGAAGAGGCCAACCAACATATTGCACTTATGTGCGCTGCTTGTGCGAACGGGTTTATAAATGTTTGCTTTGCATCTATATTTGTATATACCATCAATGTTTATATAATATATATAGCAGGTTGTAATGTGTTAATGTGTGCTTTTAATAGTCAAGGAGTACTGTTTTTATTTCTTTTTTTTTTTGTCTTCTTGCAAACAGTTAGAGGCACACAGGGTAAGTGTTATAAGGGTTGTTTATGAGCGTGACTAATTAAAAATAATATTATAATGACTTAACTAATGATTGAAAAAGAGGTCTGCGGCTTGTGTTACTGTCTTTTATACCTACCACAAAGTGTGCATTGGATTTGTCAAATGTTGTTAAAACATAAAAATATGCATCAGAGATTTAAAAAGCGAATTGTATAAAATGTGTTTAATTCGAAAGCACAATTGCGACTTTGCTAGAAGAAGCTTTTATCTAGCAGAATAGCTGTTGTCTCAAACTTTACTTTCTCGGTTTGGATGCGCTAAGGTGGAAAATGAAAAAAAAAAAAATCTGCTTATCTCACAACTTTTTACTTTTTTTCAAGCTATGGATCGAAAGTGAGAAGGGATTTAACTAAGATAGATGTGTGTCAAGTATAATCCTAAATTCTTCTTAACAATATTCCCGCGGCAATTCTTAATGAATGAATTAACTAAAAAGTCTAGTAAAAGGAAATAAATATGAATATATTTCTGCCAAGTGTAAAGTGTGTAAAAACATTCCATGCGATATATACGCCTTTGTGTATATGATCGGTATATCGAATGAGGAGATCTTTTTCTTTTGGTTGGTCAATAAAAAATTCTGCCTAAGACGAACTTAACTTCTTTGTTATTTATTTTTAACATCAAGTGAGAGACCTATGCTTAAATTTGTTATTTATCTTGGTTTATCTAATAGGACTGATTAAAAATTGTGCAAATCATACAGTATATCATTCAATAAAGAATATTCATTAGCAATAGTAACTTATTGCAGTATGAAGCTGTAGGATGCAGCTGCAATATCCGATATGGTGATAGTAATCCCGGACAGAAGGCTATAAACAATTCATTCCTAATATTTTTTATTAACTAGAATATCCTACAGAAAATATTTTGATCATTTTTTCATTTGAAAAAGATTTTTCCTAAAGTAATTCCCATTATATTCTACAACTTTTTCCCAACTTTTTGGCAACATGATGATACCGTGTCGAAAGAACGATATTTGAGTGGCAGGGATCGAATCATCGACTCATTTTTGCACTCACTTCTGCAATACTTCGAAATGGTGTGCCAGCCAAGCCATGTTGCATCGATCTGAACAAGTGGTAATCCGAAGTTACTACGTCTGGTAAATACGTTGGCTGCAGTCGCAGTCGTTTCGGTGTCGATGTGGATGGCTCTCCTCGACTAACCTATGACTTTTTGCGCTTGAGAAGGTCGTTGTAGATACACTTTTCATCGTCGGTCGCAACATGCCACAAAAAGCTGTTCTTTTTTTGCATGGCAAGCAATGAAACCCGATGTTGAAGAAACAGTTCTTCGAGAATTTGAACTGCGCTTTCGCCCAATTAGTCTTGCAATTCATTGTTTGCGACGTATGTCATTTTTCGTTCTCCAGACCGCGCTTTGTCATTGACATCAGAGTCACCATTTTTAACCAACGTTGAAACCAAAACCGAGCTTCTAAAAGTGTTGGGCGGGCTTCGGCGGTAGATATCTTCAAATCAAACAACAAAAGTAATGAATGTCGAAAATGCAATTTTGAGCGTTCCATGATTAGTGCCTGTGTGCACTGAGTGAACAACTGTGTAATGCTAAATGGAAAAGTGTTATTTTATCTAGAGAAGGGAAAAATCATCGAATTCAACCTTCGTGCACATTGATACTTCGCATTGCTTATCATTTTTACCAACAGATGTCGCTGGTCAAAATAAATTGCACGCACTTATTGGATAACCTAAAATATTTTGTTTAATAGAAGGGCTCATAAAACACTCAACTGGAAAGCAGTCCAAATTAATGAGGAACAGTTCTACTGCACTTAAAACAATCAACTTTTACGGTATGAAAGGCAACTATCTTTTCTTATATTAAAAAAAAACAAAAAACCAAAAAATGCCTAATTTGGATACAAAGCGACATCAGTAACCTTCATTCAACTTAACCAGTGGGGTTGTCGAGCCGGAACGCTCCGGAACGTCGTTCCGGTACTTCCTTCTTGGACAGCAACGCGTTCCGGAACTAAAAATTTAATTTAACATCACCGATGCGATGTACCAATGCGTTTAGAGATTATATTAATACTGGAGCAAAGTAATTCCTGAAGAGGTAGAAATCTTAATTCGATACATAAATATTGTACCTTGCAGTTCGGCAGAGTGTGAGCGTGGATTCAGTAATATGAATATTATTTTAAATGAATAAAGGAATAGAATATTAATTGAAAATCTAGCAAATCTTTTATTTATAATAATGAATGGCCCACCACAACAATTATTTAAACCAGATGATTATGTAAAAACTTGGTTAAGATCTCATCATTCAGCGGATGACAACAAAACAAGGAGAATTCAACCACAAAATCCTGAACATAATCCTATTTGGAATATTTTATAAAAACCATTATAATAATAATAATAAACATAAACATAACATATTTATAAATATTGTGTATATATATATATACACAAAAAAGGTTTCCTAATTATTTCCGTTTCCTTTTCTTTTTATGTTATATACAGGGCCGATCCTGGCGACGGGCGAAAATTGGGGGAACCCCCCCCCCGTCGTCGTCGTCAAATTTGGGACATGAGACCGCACAGAGCGGCCGCCTACCCAGGATCGGCCCTGTCTATATAATTATATGTACGCGTTCTGGTAAAAAAAAAAATAGCGTTCCGGTAAAACAAAAATTAGCACAACACCACTGATCTTAACCGATAATATAATCTAATTCCTACTATCAGGCGTGATAACTCTTTTTGCGTGATCGTCAGATTATTAAAAATTAGATAGAATTCGTTCACAAAATGCAAAGAAAAACAAGCAAAAAAGCTCTCGATCAAATCCATAAAAAGTACATTTTTTTTTCTTTGATCGAAAGGATATCAAGGGAATTATTGACACCATTGCTGATAACATTTTTTCATTAACAGCATCGTCGTATGGGAAACAGTTTGTATTTACAGCATACGTTGATTAGAAACACGAGGTATGTTTAAAATTTCTATGAGCTTCAAAATCCGTTAGATGGACGAAGAAATGCTAATTCATTGGTGAATAATTGTTGAGAGAAAGCAAGAAAACCGCATTTGTTTTGTTTTTTGTTTTTTTTAACAAAATAACATTGTGTTTCATCAGCATGGTCGACTGTGAGAGCTATATAATCAGTGTAGTCTCTTTTTAAGAAGAACGTTTTGTCGAGACTCTCAGGATACGCTTGAATTCCCGCAATGCCGTCATCATTTGATGTACGTACATGTACATAACGATGAAAGATGTACCTTTTACCCTGAAGCATTTATTTAAGATCTGCAACTTGTAAGCGAGATCTGTGGAAAACAATTAATTACCCAGCCATTCCAAATCTTGCATTCATCCGATTTTACCACGACATGATGTTTCCTTTTCAGGCTTTTCAGGGAAAACATGGAATGAATAGATCGTCTTTTGACATTTTAAGATGTAAGTTTTAGTCTTGTTATTGTTGTGATAACACTTTTCAAATCAAAGCTAAATTTGGATGACACATTTTCGCCAAAAAAATGAGTAAAGGTTAAGCAAAACACGATTTTCCATTGTTTCATAAAGAACAAATGCAACTAAAAGCTTATGACTTGTAAGTAAACGACAGGAATGCTATGAAGGTATGACAGACGTCGCTCGAGATTGTCACTTCCCTTTAAGTCATGTGCATTTTTTGTTCGACCTGACAGCTATGCGCTATTTCCGGGAATTATTGAACGATGGGTTAATTGCGTTGATGAGAGAGGTAAGCATCTTGCCAAATAAAAACGGAAATGCGTGTCGCTACTGTTTGGGGCTGCAGGTGTAATAAGCCAACATTTTGGTTGGCGCAGTTGATTATGTTTGTTAATAATTAATTTCATTTACGCGTTAATGTACTTGACTTTCCCATACGTATACAAATTTGCACATACACACACAGCCGCAATTTCTTTTGATATGTAACTCTAATCAGCAAGCATATCGCAAACAAAATAAAAAGGAATGAGTTAAGCATATCCTCTTGTGAATAATTTGCACACAATACTCTTTTATGGTTTCGAATTCCTTCGCGTCCACTCCTCACATTTGCCTATCATTCTCGATTTCCTACAAGTCGCACATTTACAAAGGATTAATGAAATATCCACCATCTTGTTATCCGTAGATATGACTCAGAACGGCTGAGGCCACGTCAACGGCATGTAAATGTGCATGTGCGAATACAAGCGGTGAGAGCTACTGTCAGTTAAGGTAGGCCAATACGAACGTTTCAACTTTAAAATGAATTAGAATCATGGTTAGGGTGATGACGGGCTTGAATTGCAAGCAAAACGTTATTCTTTTGGGTTTCCTTTGGTCCAGATAACAAACAAATGATTCGCAAAGAAATCTGTTACACTTTAATACGCACGGACGATACGAATTAAGGCCTTTAAATTTGGGTGCTTTATAAAGTTTATTAAAATGAGACATAAAGGCGAACACGAAAACCAAACACAACAGTCACAGAATACTTAGAGAATATTGGCTTTGGTTTATCTAAGTCCAAGTGTTCTTTAAATTCAACTTTTCTTTTTTTATATTCGCTCATCAGTCATTCGCACAAATATTTTGAAGTAATTTAAACCTTCAGTGTGCTTGCTTCAGTCTTTATGTTTGCTCTTTCTTTTCAAACGCGATATTGTGTATGGAAATGGAAGCGTTTTACAAATAAGGAAATGTGAAAGTAAGCTACAAAAGCGACTGAGGTCAAATTTTAAAAAATTCAACGACAAATTCAAGGACAAATTTTCAATGATTCTCTCAAATCGATTCCTTCAGCATAGTTATTCGAACTGGTCGAATTGCCCAAAAAGGCTAAGTCTTATGTTAATGTTTCCCGCTTTTTCCATAGAAAGATTTGTCAAAATTCTTAAATTAAGCCATAATTCCCGTAATTTCCCGATCATCTTACTGAAAGTTTTTTCCTTAAGCACACTTTTGAAATTTGCAACCGGCAAATAGTGGTTGAGTGGTTACCATCATTTTTCTGTTGTAGTTTTCCATTGGTGGCATGGTGTCTGCCTGTTTCTCTTTCAAGAACCTCGAAGATGAAAGAGAAGTTACAATGGCTCTCGGCAATGCTTGCCGAATAGATTTACCCATTAAATATATATCCCTTGAGAAAGTAAAGCGGGAAATATCTCTTTTAAAAAAGAAATGGTTTCCGAGTTACGGCTCTGCTTGCCGAATAGATTTACCCATTAAATATATATCCCTTGAGAAAGTAAAGCGGGAAATATCTCTTTTAAAAAAGAAACGATTTCCGAGTTACGGCTCTGCTTAAGAAGATCAGTGGAAACGCGTTGAAGTAATGATGGCGCCTAAATATGCTGAACCAGAGTATGATATCAACTGTTAAAGCCCAATAAGTCTTCTATCCACCTTTTTGGAAACCTTTGAAAAGCTGCTACTACGAAGATTGCAGCCAATCAGCAGTGCCTGAAACTCAATTCGGGTTTCGCCATAAGCATGGTACGCCTCAACAATGTCATCGAATCGTGAAAGAAGTAAGCAATGATAGTTAGAAAATAAACAGTACGGTTCAGCATCTCTCTTGAACGTGAAGCAAACTTTTCGATAGAGTTTGGGATCCAGGACTTCGTCTTAAATTGAAAACGAGTCTTCCTCTTTCGTTCTATTTACTTTTAGGTTCGTATTTGAAAAATCGCTCTTTTCTTGCTATTGTACGTGTGGGAAATCAATACGGGCCTTGAACAGTATAGCGTGTTACACCCTGTGCTCTACAATATTTGCACGTCGGATATGGCGCTGGCTGAAGATGGCACTGTCGCCGCCTATAACGGATAACCAACCTTTAACACTAGTTCAAACATGCCGCAAGATCTCTGTACGGCTAAAGAAATACAACATCCGCACAAATGCTGAAAAATCTATGCACATCACGCGAAAAAAAGCGATTGTCCTCTCGTATCTCTAAGCGGTATCTCAACTCTAGATTTGAATTGCATTATTTATGTACCGTGGCATGTCTATATAGACGTGGAAAAATTACATAAACATAAAAAAAAAAAATCGCAATTTGGAAATCAAAACAAAACGTTTTTGGCTGATTGCTCAGAAATCCGAAATTAAGTCCGAAAAATAATTTGCTCTTACAAAGCAATTCTGAATCCCATTTGGACATACGGCATACAGCTTTGGAGCACTGCGAGCAACTCCAACATTAAAATTCTTCAGCTATCTATCAATCGAAAACGTTAAGATTAATCAGGGGAGTTCTATGACCCATAATAAACGATCATATTCATAAAAATTTGGACACTCGAACAGTAAAAGAAGAAGTTGTCTTGACTTGTCGTCGCGATACCTTGATCGATTTAGCTATTATTCAAACTTGGTTTTGGTTAGGAAGACGTTCAGATGTTCAGTGCAAAGCTGCAGATTTAATTTTGTGTCTTGTCCTATTACTTCACCCTCCGCTGATTGCTATAAAAAAAAAAAAAAATTAGATAAACAAGGTTGTGTATCGTAATAAATTTCGTCGAGTAAATAGAAAGACGAACATAGAGACAAATCAGTAGCTTACGTCAACCCAAATTTTACTCTTCTATATACATATTTACATACATACAGGGATAAAGGTACAAAAATGATTGTTATCAATCAATTACTTTAGGTCTTTCAGGTCGTCTGTGCGCGCGTAGTTTACTATGCGCGCCACAATGATAAATAGTCAGCTAGAACGGACGATGTCCTGTATATTATCGCTGTAGTGTCTGCGGTGGAAAATTGTTAACGACTCCCCACATATACGTGCGTTTACCGCTCCCTTCCAGTACATAAAGTGACAACACGCACTGAAAATGAGCTTTCCTTGCTTTCATCATTTAAATTCACTTAATCTTCGCCTTCGTCATGAATTTGCCACGTACTGCAGTTTTCAGTCAATTCATTCCTTAATTATGAATGCAAGCCGTAGAAGTGAAGGAAAGCCTGATGTTATTCTTTACTTTTAATAGTTACATGTTTTGTTATTTTACTTTAAATAGTGCGTTAAAGCACATTTTCGATTATCACATCTTTTCATTAGACTTACTAGGTACCCGGCACATAATATAAGCATTGACTTCGCCGTCTTTCCATTGCCTACATGCTTACCTATGGACAAGGTGTTGTGGAAGGATGGTCGTTTTGGAATATGACGGTATCCATATAGAGAGAAAAAAAAAAACAAATGAGAAAGTTGTATTCGTCTTGCGTAGCAACCACCATTAAGAACTTTGGCGCCCCATGCTCTTATTAAAATTTGTCTTTTACCTTTTACTTTACTAAAATGGTATTATTATGAAAAATTAATCTATCATGTCGCGATCTCCATCATAATAAATTTCGACTTAACATATTCCCCTTGTCGCATTCTACTCTCTAAGTCCATAACAGTAAAGTTTCTCATAAAGTAAATGTGGAAAATTTCAGTCTTCTATCTTTTATAAGATGCGAGTAACGATCAAAAACCCACACAATTTTTGTTTAGAAAGACGGAGTTGGGTTCAATCCACGCTTTACTGCGGACTTCTGCTCGGACCAGCTTGGTCCATTTTCAATACCAACCTGAGTGCGAAAGCGTCCAATGTGTCTACCAATTTTGAAGCCGATAGCTTCATTTTTGCAACCACGAGAGTGCCAACGAAACACGCCTCACAGACACACAGACAGCCAAACGGGCAGACAAGGCTTAATTAATTCCGAATTTCATGCTAATGAAGAATATATATACTTTATAGGGTCTCTGAAGCTTCCTTTTGGGTGCTGGAAATATTACCGAAATATGAGTATAAGTATACCGCCCTCCCTCTGTGGTGGGTATAAAAACAACAGAACGTATTATATCAAAATGAGTTATGCTTTACTTTGAAGCTTAGACATTGAAGTTATCCTCTAAATAAAATATCGTTCATATGTTCAGCGCGGCTTTGAACACGCACTGTTAGTCCATCATTGCAACGTTAGTTGCGTTATGTGTTCAATTGTCTGATGAATGTGTCTGCGACGAGGGCTCGATATAGAAAACATGTGGTTCTAGTGGCATAGCGCTAGGTGTCAGAGACCTGCTGCTGCGCCTGATGGAGAAGCAAGTTTAGTGACCGGATCAATTCGAGACGTGGATTTACGATCTATCACCCACGGATCTGTTTCTTTGGAGCTACATCGAAGCCCAAGTCTATGTTTTCGAATATTAGGGAGCGATATTTTATTATATGGTATTACGCACGACATTAATGAAAACCGCCTTGAAATCCTTAAAACATCTCTAGTATTTTTATCTGTTTACATCGGGTATAAATGTGCGAAATTCGTTTACATGTGTATTTTATTGACAACAGCGTAGTTAACACAAAAGCTAAGAATTCTGTTTTTTAATGTTTTTCCTTGCAATATAAAAAAATTTAAAGAAAAATACAAAAAAAAAAACGCAAATAAAAAACAAAGACGTATGAACCCATAAGCGATCTACTGCTAAAGGTTTATGTAGTGTAGGTAAATATAAAAGTTGTGCTGGACACATGTTATAGCACTTGTAATGTACCGATGCCGATGATAGTGCTGCTGGTGGATGATGGTGTAGTTTAGTTTAAAGCTTTTAACTGTAACTTCTGTACCCAAGTGTATGTGACGAGCATTATTTCTCTCGTCTTTTTTTTTCTTCCTATTTTTTTTTTTTTTTTTTTGCGTTTCGTTGCAATCTAGACGCTTTTAACATTATTACTCTTACATTTATAGTTAAATAACTACAAGAATGACTGCAATTATTGTAGGAATAAAGTATGACTAACATGAAAAATTAT
The DNA here is from genome assembly GCA_000688715.1 of Glossina pallidipes. Classification (NCBI taxonomy): domain Eukaryota; kingdom Metazoa; phylum Arthropoda; class Insecta; order Diptera; family Glossinidae; genus Glossina; species Glossina pallidipes. Next base: position 165,939 of record KK499772.1, on the reverse strand, counting down.
GGGATTTCAAACCGTTAACTTAACACTGCATAGTACTTACTGGCTATATGTTCGTTATGAAAGGCCAACATGTTGTTGTTATGGTAATGATGATAACGATGGTTTTATATATATGTATACATATATATATATATATAAATATATATCATATATATATATATATATATGTATATGTACTCTCTCTCTCTCTGCGCAAATGTTAATGGAAATTAATTGTTTTCCCAAAACGTGAGAAGGAAAAATTTTACAAATAAAAACGAAAAAAAGAAAGAAGCAACAATAACTGGACACAGACAGATTTTTTAAAGATTTATTTCGAAAAAGTTTTTGCTGAACACCTGCAAAGAAAATAAAAAAAGAGAGAGACAAAGAAAAAACAATCAGAAAATTTTTAAATTTTGTTTATTGTTTATACTTAAATTTAAAGATATTATTATGTTTAAGAGCAAGAAAGCAGAATTTTACATTTTGTTTAAATCTTTTCCGCTTATCGAAAATTCTTCGATTTTGTCAACTGTCAGTCAGTTGAATAATATGCAAAAAAAACTTCATATTAAATGCCTCTTCATGTATATCAGGAAATGGTTAAGTTTGCTTGTTCCATATATGTCTGTGTTTCGATCTTTTTTCTTGTCCCGAGCTTTGTATAATTGATCAGACTATGTGTAGCTAGTAAACGTTTCGTAAACTGATCCATAATATCGCTAAAGCGTTTATGCGCTTACGCAAATAATGTGAAACAGTGAACACATAATTCTTCTGTTGCTGTTGAGAGTATAACGAGGCGATAGAGAAAATGCTACAACAGACTAGACTTAGTAGTAGCTACGGAACATGGGTAAAAAATGATCTTCATAATGAATATGTAAAGCCCCGACAAAATGTTGCGGTATATTAGATTAAATGTTTGGCAACAAGCCTTATTTCCGCATCGTTGACTTTTTTATAAAGAGACGGGTATTTTGACAAAAGCACTACCTTTTCATTGAATGGAGCATATACCACCGGGCAGTCATGCTTGTCATGTCTCTACCCCTTCTGTCCTAAAGGTGTAAGCAGAGATCAGAGCACACAGACAACCTTTTTCGATAGATTCCAAAATGGCTACGAATGTATATATATTTCAAGTGTAAATGCATCAAGACACTAAAGTAAGCAAAAAAAAAAAAGGAAGTCGTACGTCGGACTTGCAAACAAGTATTTATTTAACTTTCTTTTCTTTTTTTCTTCGTTTCATTCTAATAACTTTGCGCCTTTCAAAAGGCAAGGAAACCACAGAATTAAGGCTACTCATGAAAATTGAACAAGAGAGATTATGTGAATGGGCAAAAAGGTCTAAGCAAATGGTCAGCATTGGCAGTGTGAACAGCTCTGCTGTGTAAAGGACAATTGGGAGAAACTTTTGTGCTTTCATTCTCAGTGATTAACGCAAAGCAAAACGAACTGTGTTTCGTTTTTGCCTTTAATAGGTGCGTGTCGTGGAGTGTAACTTTTATTTTTTTTTTAAATAATCTATCAGTTTATTTTCTTTTGTTTTTCTTGTTTAAGAAATTAAGAAAAAAAACAACTTCGGGAAAATAACCAACAAATTCTTAAGATTGTGAATTTATTGGAAAAGAAATTATAACACTGTTATTGAAGATGTACGTCCTTAGGTGGAAGACCTCCCTCCAAACGTTCTCAATAAACCAGAGAAGAAAACAAATAAATAAGTAAATAAAATATTCGTCATAGTTAACAACAAGAATGATGAAAATGGAGACTGACAAAATTGTGGCTGAGAGCAATTCTGAAGCGCAATTCTTGCTTAAAATACTACTTTCCTTAAATCCACGCTACAAAAGGATTTCATATCATTACTTCCCAAGATGCTTCGGCTTCGATGACATTGCTGAAAACATTCTCGCATATTTCGATGCCGCTTATTTGAAAGCCACCTAACCGGTGTGCATAAAATGCTTATGATATGCTCTGGAAGAAATTAATTGACCGTAAACTGTGCACTGATTGTGATTGTGGTGATGTGGCGATTTGAGCGAACGTCACTGTTAGACAACGCATCGGCCATATTCGTTTTATCGCGTCTTATTTCCCAAATAATGAAGGGCATCGAAAGTATTGCGAATATTTGGCGAACGAGGCGTCATATATTGCGTCGCCTTGATTGTCGTTTAGAAAATTCCAGAGGTGTATACTGCCTGCAATACCATGATGTTAAAATTATGATGGGTCTACGTGATAACATAAAAGTGTGCGAACGCATATTGCGTCGGTGTCTCGGTGTCTCGGTGTCTTCAAGTGTAGGCTTTTTTTGTCTATGAGCACGATAGGACTCCTCCTATCTACTTGGTCCGTTTATATAACAGACTTTGCCGAATTTCTCATCGAAATTTTTCATTTTTTGCTTTACAAGCGCTGTCATTGTATATTTCTATGCGTTACAAACAAAATGCATCGAAATTTATATTCCTTCCGTTGACGTGTTTGCAAATTCAAGTAAAACAAATTATATAAATTGCTTTTATTTACTATGCTGTGTAGGAATAAAATGTAATTTAGGATTGAAGGCAACGAGAAAATTTGATTTTATTTTAATTTCAATTTATAAACGAAACCACGAAATTTGATTAACGTAGTAATGTCAAGGAGATGGCAGGAAAATCTTATGATTGCATATGTGTACGTTTACAAACTTACAAACATTTAACGTCGGTTATCAAGTCAAGCAGTTATGGGTCTTCATGTCTTTAAGGGGTTTTTAATACACAAAACGTAATTGTATTAGTAACAAAATTTAAATTATAAGCTACGAGTGTTTGCAGCAAATGCGAGACAAATGAAAATGTAATAAATTGATAGGATGTATATGTGAAATAAAATGAAGCACAAAAATTGAAATTTAAACGAAAAGACTAAGTTATTATTATTATTTCATATATCGCATTATCAAATGCTCCCAGAGGCAAATATTCAATTTAACTTCTATTTATAATTGTTTCTTCTAATTAGAATAACTTTTGCAATTGCACTGAAATTAGCAAAATTTTTTGCTTACACTCACCCAGTACCTTGCTTATTTTATTATATCAGCTGCCTACAATTTGGGCGTTTGAAGCTTTCGAATTCAATTTTTAATTCACTGTTTTTAGGTAAACTTTAACTCCTTAACTAAACAATAATATATATATATATATACTGTTGACTTGTTCAAATCCAAAATTACTGACTATTGCTTTATGCTTTATGCAACACCATCTTGCTGATAATTGTACCTTTCAAATAACAGCATAAGTTACTTTTTAATCATTCGAGCTAAGCCATAGCCGTCTATCTATCTAATCAAACTAAGATCGGCCCAAGAATTTCAAACACTTTTCACTGACAAACCCTTCCCGGTAACTACAAAATCAAACAACATACGACCCGTTTATTTTGAAAGTGGTTTAAGTCCATTTTCAAAAAAATTTAGTTAATGGGAACAATAATCACAATCCTATATAATATTTTTTGTTTTTTTTTTATAAACAACTTATGTCTACTATCATTAAAATCGCTATGATTTGGGGCACTTAACGAAATGCAAAAAAAATGTATTTTGACACTGGTTAAGTCCATTGAAAGAATGTTTTATGTTACAAAATTCCGAAAAAATGCATTATTGCACAGTACCTTTTCACAAACAAAAAAGTCATTTTATTAATTTTGAAGGTGGTTTAAGTCCATTTTGGATTCTGAAACACAGCTTATGTTTTTATTAAAGTTTACAAAAAGTATTACGTTATATATTCTAAATATATCAATATAAGAAAAAATGGACTTAAACCACTTTCATAATAATCGGCTCATACATAAAAACCAGTATATATAACTTTTTAGTTTTTGCTTTGCTAGAATGTGTGCTCTTTTCCAGCTTTGATTTGCATACTGTTGCCAGATTTAGTTGATATTTAAGCAACAGCTTCCATGTTATAGCTGATAACACAGTGGTAGCTTACAACCTCTAAGAAGTGCTTGAATTATTTTGCTGTCACATATTTATTTAACAGCATGTCTCAAGGCAAGGAAACCAGGTGTGTTCCAATATGCGTTATTTTTCGGAATTCTCTCTTAGCTTTATTCTGTTACGGACCGAAATTAAAGGAAATTTTCCACAAAATGATTGTTTTCCTTGGTCTCATTGACTTTATAGACGAATCTTTCAGAATGTGCGTTAAGAAGCAAGTTTTTACTGGAAATGTCGACTCTTTCTCTAGATGTTTCGAAAAGACTATTCACGTGAAATGCATCTCAGCTAAGAAGATAAGGCATAATACCCTAACCGTTGACTCCTCACTTCCCTATTACGTTAATGGACAGTTCTCTGCTATCTTCAATCAAACCTTCTTTTAAATAATAACGTATTAGGGCAGCTTCATCGAGACCGCCTAAAGCGTTTCCAAAGAAGTTGGTGTGTGACGACGTGACGTGATGCTAATAATAAATCGAGCTATAGAATTTTTACTATATTCGTGTCATTACTTCTGACAGCTCGCAACACCGTATATGTAAATGGAGCGACTCTGACTTTGAAAGAAAGATGCACAAAAGCGCCTGCTTTCAGCAGAAAATCCTAGAGCAGAGAGAATTAATCACAATATTTGAACAAATCAGGGCATTTTTATACTCCTGCGATTGTCGACTAATGATAAAAGTTCCTAATAAATTTATTGTTAGAAAGAAACGGATTCCAAAACTTTTAGCTCGTCTTTCTCGAAATAAGATTTTGCTAACCGGCATACGGCGTAAAGACAACAATTCTCATTTTTTTCATCTCTGTCATCTTTTCATGATCCCTGTATCGCTAGAATAACATTCTAAAGAAGAATACGTAACATATTTTGGATTAGTTAATTGAAATAAACCATTGGCTTTTTTTCTTGGTCGCATTTTGCAATTGTTTACATACTCACATATAAAAATCATAGAATCTCTAACTGTATTCTATACATATTTGACGCTTGGCTCTCTTTTATACCATTTCCACTGCATGCCACAGAGGACCGTAAACTAACAATGCTTCACGAGATTAGCTCGATTATCTTGCAATTTGTTTTTTTATTTTAATACAAAATCATATTTAATATCTTCCTCTACCATTTCTTACATTACCATTTATTCGATTAACTTTTCTTCTGTTCAAAGAAAAACACAGTAAAATAAAAGTTAAAGAAACGCTCCTTTTAAGGCTGCAATGGGATCGGTCCTCTCTCAAGCAATATTCTGAAGATCACTAGCGTATTTGCTGTAGTTACTTCTACACTTCAGGACTGAAATTGTGAAAGTTGACAACAAAAACAGAGCTCATGTGTTTCAGGTTATCAATTGAAGCAAATGTCTATGTCTATGTATTGAAATTTGCTTACCTACATGTGTGGAATAAAAGTGTTGCTCAAATGTACACGATTCTAACGTATATTGGACAAATAGTTTTTACTTAATTTTCTGCTAAGTAAATTGCTTTTGCACATATGACGTGTAAAACGAAAGGTTTTCAAAAGTGTTTGTTCGACTCGCCATAACTGGCAAGGAAAAAGTGGATTAAAATTTATTAATTTTCTTCTTCTTTTTTATTTTATTGTATAGGCTTATGAACATAATTGAAAGCTGTTTCCGCTTCATACAAGAAACGTTTCCTATTTCCTATTCAGTTTCTTATATTCGATATTTTGCTTATGCATTGATGGACGTCAACGGAAATACATATATGTTCAGTTCATACGAAGTAAATTGTGTTTCTTTTATTTTCATGTCGATCATAAGAAAAAGGGTATGCATCATAAGTCCTTTTAGCCGAGGGAAAATTTACATGAACTACACAGAATGTGTGTTAGGTGATTGCATGTATTTTGATCAGAGACATCCATTGCTGAAAATGAAAAGTAAAGTAAAATATCTACGTACACAACGGTTGAATTCGATGATTTGCCTTTCTCTACATGGAACAAAACTTTTTCATTTGATATTATTGAGTTATTTGTGTAGGGTATACAGGTCAATGAAAAGCGGATATACTACGACATTCCCAAGCACAAGGCTTCAGGCGAGCCATCCACACTGACACCGAAGCTGAATATTCATGGTCATAAAGTTCGTTGTACATATGGTGGGATCAGCAAGGTGTAGTGTATTGCGAGCTGCTAAAACCGAATGAAACTGTTGCAGCAAGTGCTTACTGACGTCAAGGGAAAAAATGGTGTATAGTTGAAAATAAGCTCAGCAATAGCGGCTAATAGAAGCAAAGTCGTTGCAAAACTTGTCAAGGGTACACTGTTACAGCTTGAATGAGCGGTTCTGCCGCACCCAGCTTACTCACCAGACGTACCGCCTTCTGATCACCACTTGTTAAGATCGGTGCAGCATGACGTGAATGGCACGCGGCTTCGAAATGCTAAAAAATGCTGTCAAAACCAATATCGTTCTTGCGACACGGTGTGGTCATGTTGTCAGAAAAAGTTATAGAAAATTATGGAAAACATATTGATCAATATAGATTAGACTAATATTACTCAATAAATGCCTTTTTCAAATGTTAAAATGATCAGAATACATGCAATCACCTCATCAATTACTTTCGATCAGCACAATATTCTGAACAGCTTTAGGTAAACACGCTAGCCCGTTTCCCGGTGTGTTTGTTTATTTCCTCGTCCATAACTAACAAGCAATATATTATATGTAACATACATAATGTAATATTGAACAAAGTAAAATACCCTTTAAAGTCATATGAATGCTTCAGTAGAAATCTTATTAAAATAATTTACATGATATCTACCTCTCTTGAATCTCTTTTAATTACAATCTAAGTTATAATCATTTAAAAAGGAAAAAGGAGAAAAAAAACAGAATTAAAACTTATTACAATGTAAGTGTTTAATATAACATAGACAAGCAATCCCATTATTACTAAGAGTTTCATAATCGACTGCAAACAGTAGCATCAAAGAGAAGCCTTTAGCTGTACTAATCTAACAACACATTCATGGTCAAATCTGATAGTCACGTTTACTTTCGGGGTTTAACAATGCAAATGTCCTAGCAAATCAAGTACAAAAGGTAACAAAGGGCAGGAGATGCTTCTATGTCTGCCATAGGCCTTCGAAACTTGCTAACTAAACCTGGATAAACAGGATGGCAAATATAGGATACGATACTAGTACAGTGTACAGTTTAAATGTGTATGTGCAAGTATGGGTTGATGTGTGAGAAGGTATACTGAAGCCATTATTGTGCTCATGTGTATGTATTAACAACATTATCATGTGTCTAAGTTGGCATGAGTTATGTTGTTGCCTTTCATGGCGATAAAGACATTTTATGGAGACGACCATAAAGCTAAACATTGCAAGAGCTGAAGTTAGGCAGAGAATAACGACGTATTAAATTGTGTAGCCAACAGCCGCTAAATAATGTGGAAAAAGTAACTGAGCTTTGCATATAACTGTGTGTGTCTATATACATATATATATATGTATATGTACATATTATATATGTAATATTTTTTTCTTTACTAAAACGACGTTAGGCTTTTCTGCAATCACCTTTAATGGAGAAAAAAAAAAAAGAATGAAGGAAAGCGGACAATAATATCACCAGGCAATAGCAATAATAAAAACTAATCAAGGTGTTATTAAAATGTGCTTTCATCGTTCATATCGATGTAAACAAAAGAAGAAAAAAAATAATGCTCAAGCCTCATGTTAACATTAACATGGTCGCCGGGTTATCTTAAACTTCGGCGATCAATATTATATCCAACACATTTGTAAGAAACATTAACGCTGAGCGGCACAGTACCAAAGACGAAACACAATAAAGTAAAGTGCCATTCGAGGAAAACTCAATAATTTTCTTCATTGAAGGGAGGGAGACTTGAAAATTGAAAATTTTTATTCAAAATTAGTTTTATTTATTAGTACAGTAGATGCAGAGTTTCAATTAGGGGATCTGAAAAGTTTTAAGGCAGTCACTTTGCGTATTATCGAATAATACCAACGGGTGAATTGGATAAAAGTGATAGGGTTGACACCAAGTGCAGAGAAAGCGGGTAAGCTATTTATTGTATGAAAGATGCCGGCTTCAAATTCAAGGCTATATATAGTAAGTGTGAAATACTGTATAATTCTCAATTGATTAACACATTGTTTTATTTTTTATAATTAAAAAAGTTTTTTTTTATTTTATATTTTTAAAAAACTTTCATTTTTTATGAAAAATTTTAAATTATTAAAAAAATATGTACGCAAATTTCTATTCATAATAGATGTACAGAATCCATAGAATCTATAAAGAAATCGGACAGAGGCATGTAAAAGTTCACATGAAATATGTTATGTCCTCCGCTTACTTTCTTTAGCAATCACTTGGCACTTATCGAAACAGAAGCACAACTAAAATATATGTACAGCGAATATTAAACCAATGAGCACACGGTCGGCATGTTTGCTAGGGAAAATTCCTGCAATTCTTCTGATTTCGCAAAAAATACTAATCTTAACACTTATTGAGACATGCATTCCTAGACATCTGCGGTAATATTGTCACGATATTCAATTGAAGGCAATAAACTTGCGTAGGACAGCAGAAGGTTGCTCACCTCCAATCGTATATTTGTTTTTATAAAAGAAAAAGGATCAAACGCGATAATTGATCGCTGGCTACAAAGTTTTCTTTGAGAAAACATAATTTCCGTGCCAAGAGGCATGGTCGGCCGTTTAGGACAATTGACGAAATGATCTTCGTTTCGTTATCATTCCCAGGACTCAGTCGAACTCTAGCAGTTCCGAGGTTATCGATTGAAAGCAGCGCTATTCAGAGGAAATAATGTGTCGGGGGAATATATTCCGAAGCCCGAACGTCGCAACGTTGCTGAAAAAAACGAAATTACGATTTTGGTCATATTACGCTCGTTGTTCATATCTATTACTTTGGTTATTATTGACAGTTTAGGAATGTTTTCTCTTGATTTGGGAGAAGCATTACTAGCTACTGGCCATTTATTTACTTTTTAAAAAAAGATGTAAGTGACAAGAGTTTCTCTTTTAACAAAGTTTCATACTTTTGGGTGGATATATAGTTTTATAGAAAGGTTTTTAAAGCAGTAATAAAAGCAAGAAGATTATAATTGGGCAAGGACTATCGGACTATTAGATACCCTACACTATTTCGCCTAATACAGTTAGTCACACGTGTTAGTAATAACACAACAAAAGTTACACATTATTTTCATGCAAAGGCAAACTTTCCATGAAAGCCCGCCTATTGGAGAAATCCTTATGCAACAAACTAGCCCCCGTGGTATAAATTCCATGCACTATTATGAACTGATTTTCGTCATGAGATAATATAAATTATACCTGTTACTATAACATTTAAAGATCCAAATTTCATAGGAACAATTCTAGGGGAGGCGTTTCAAAAAATTATCCCACCCAAACGAAATTTTCCATATTAATTTAAAATGTCCGAACGCTATTGCAGAGTGAGTTTTCACAAGAAATTTTAAAAATTGTAACGTTTTTCCAGAATGGTCCAAAAAATGAACCATGAAAATGAAAAATGAAACCTTTCTTAGTAGCGTTCGTCCTTGGATCCAAGCATGTCAGTGTACCAAATTTCACTAAAATGTCTCGAAAAAAAGCGATTTGTAGCTTGAAGAAAAATTTCCATGGATAGACATCAGACGGACAGAGAAGCTTAGATCGATTCACAAAATGATTTTAAATCTCTCGGTGGGTCTTTCTTAACGTACTGTGTACCATAAGTAGTGTAGGGCAGAAAAAACCCATTTGCTTCATAATATATAGAGGGAAAATATTTTTACAATCTTTGCCGCCTTTACTGTAACCGTAAAAATGAACAGAAAATTAGTCTCATTAAGCATACGATAAGTTTTAAAGCCTTTGTTGTTTGACTTTTGAACGCAAAATATTATTAAATAATATAGTTATTTAATTTAACTCAGCATGACGTATTATAAGCTGAGCGCGTGCAAACTATTGCCATATATTGGCGTAATTTGCTCGTTTCGCACATTTTTAAATCTATAATTTCTTTGCACGTTAAACAAACTGTTTTCCAACAAGTTTAAGTCTTTTTTTTTATTTTATTCTGCGAATTAAAGCACATTATGTCGCGGTATTATTAAACTTGTAATAGCATAATTAATAGTGCCCCTAACACAAATGCGATCAACACAAAAAAAAAGCAGCGCCATATAGTTCTATTAGTTTAGTAAATTCAATTAAATTCATCTGAGAGCTAACTGACTAAATAAATGTTTTTTTCTCCTTTTCGTTTTTATGATTGACACTAAATGTGAAAAAAAAGATGTTGAACTTAAAATATAAAAATGTAAGTACATAAATAAAGCCTTTCGATTACATAACACATATAGTGAACATTTCTATGAAAACTTGGATGCGTACAACAGCCAATTTTATACGCAATGGATGATACGATCAGCGAAAGCTTTCTTTGAGGTAAAATTCTCCTTTTTTCTTGAAGCGAATTTCCTAAATTTCTTTTTTTCGATGAGCATTTAGCGATAGGATTTCTGTTACTTTTCTAGTACGAAATTTCGCAAATCACAAATAAATAAGTGATTTTTCATAGGCCAATTCTGACAATGCTGACCGATTTCCGTTACTAGCTTGTAAGCAATATTTCGATAGCAAGGTAAGAAAGGCAGAAAAATCTATTTGTCTAAAGCATTGAACGGCGGGCGTGTTATACATTTTGCATGTTTTTTTTACGATTTGGCAACAACTATTTTTGTATCCCATCGATGGTGTATATATAGTTCGCTTTATAGTCCGCACACTATGGTGTGCCATGGCCAAACATTAAATACCCTACATCGTTTCGTGTAATAAAGTTATTCACATAACGACTTTTCAAGCTGGCATCCGATCCGAACGGTTTTGAATAGCGTTCGTCCTTCGGCTCAAACACATCGGTGCAGCAAATTTCATCAAAGTCTCTCAAAAATTGCAATCTGTAAGTTGAACAGGAAATTGCGTGTACAGACACCAAAAGGACAGTCGGCCAGACAAGTTTAGATCGGTTCAAAAAGTGATGCTCAATCGATAGGTACAATAAAATATAACTTTGTCACAAGTCCTTCTAGATAGATTATAGCCATCCGCACATATTTAATATATCCTGGTATCACAAACGGCGTAGGTTATAAAAATTGACAGCTTAACGTAGAGTTTTAAATGAAAATCTTTGCAAAACGAAATTTTGGTATCAGAGGTCTGTAATCAAGCCTAACCTGAATTCTTCCCTAATCACAGAAGGAGACGTTAAGTTGTTTCTTCATTAGTTGTATACATAAACATTCTCTAAGTTGCTGAAGTAACTAACCTCTGCTTATATTACTTAAGCTTTAAAATGGTTAAATATTAAATTCTTTTTTTTTTTTTGGTTTTTTTTCTTTTTATTATACATAGTTATATGGCCTTTCTGGTTTCTTACTGTGCTTTAAATTGAACAATGCGCCAGCAAGTCATAAAAAAGGGTAGACGAGTTAAGTTTTTAAGTTTATTCATTGGTTAAGGGAAGTAAAGTGATGTGAGGTGGACTGAGTTGAGGTCAAAGATTGAAAGAAATCTTTAACAAAGTCAAAGGTAAGTGCAAAAAGACTTTTACTACTACTTTTTTATATGTATATGTTCGAGTGGTAATTTTTTAAATGGCTAAATGAAAATTTTACTCTCTGTGCATGTGGTCGTACCATAAAAGGTTTCGGTAATTAAAATATATATGCATGTAAACTTCGAGTTGAGAAGAAAAAATTTAATATTATTAGAGATTATTTATAAAGCTTTGAGGTTCTGCTGCATCTCAGGTCTTCTGGTATTCACGGTATTGCATGTGAAGAGTTCAATACATCTTTGCTTATGCCCTGACGTTCGTATTCGCTCGTTTGCTGGCACATCTGTCAAACGTACGCAATATCACACATTAGGATTTGAAAACCGAAATGAACGCTAATGTACTTTGGAATCGCTATAATATAATTGCTGTTCGTTTAGGTTAGTCGGTTATTACAGGTAGCGATCGAACTAAGGCTTTAAACGACTGCAATCCACGATTGGACTGAACGTGGATTTCCTACTGATCGATTATATATTTGTGCCGCCGAGGATGTTTCCAAAATATGTTGAAGAACACTTTTGATTGACGACAGAACAATAGGTTATGAAGCGTATATGCCGCACTGGCACTTATGATTGTTTGATTGAAACTAGTCATCATACAAATACAAGTAAATTGAAACAGTATATCAATAATAGTGTATAGCTTACTTAACTTAGCCTGCGATTTTGCGGAATTTCGTGTCTTTAAATTAATTTAATTTTCTTATACATCGTTACGTCACAATATGTCGCTGCTGGGTTTTCTATTTAGTGCGATACTAATTGATTTAAACTTTCAGCAAGAAGAAGACTCTTTTAAAATGTATTTATTCCTTTTTTTCTCTCATGCACACGTCCACAGGTTTTCGATCTCTATGCTATGCTTAGCGAACTTATTTTATTTTAAATTTAATGTAGTTTTGAAAATTGTTGTTCATTATATACGAAAACCTAGACTAGTAAACTTGTTTCAATAGAATATCATAATCACCGTCAGCATCATCATTATCTACATCGCCATTATCATCATCATCATCATCATCATCATCATCATCATCGTCATCGTCATCATCGCCATCACTAGGAACGCGTCAAGAGTTCTCGCAACAAACCAGACGGTTTAAAACGACGATTCTGTCAATTTTTTTCTTTCCCAAAGTTCCTCTGAAGTATTCACCACTTCTAACACAATTTCAATGCTTTCCTGGCGATGCATAGAAAAATGTGTACGTACTATACGTTCAAATTTTAGACTTTGCTTTTTTAATGTTTTTTTCCTTTTATTTATTTATTTATTTTTTTTCTTTTTCTATTTGCTTCATTTTCCATTTGGGGTATTTGTGCTATTGTTGCTTTCATCTACCTTTAAATGACTGGAAAATTTTGTCTAAGCATTTGGTAGCAACACAACATGTACGTGTCCGGTATAGTTAGCTTGACAGCTGGTAATATAAGAAAAAGGTTGACCGAAAATTGTGGTTTTTGCACACGGAGCGAACTTGTAAAGTCTTGTTGAAACATACACATACATACACACAAACACACAAACACACAAACACACAAACACACACACACATGCTGCACACACAAATGTACATATCAATTTATATGCATTCGTAAACATATATGCAAACAGAATTTTTTTCCCCAAGTTTCAAGTTATTCGTAATTGTTGTCATTTGAGGTGGGAGCGATTGTAATCTGCCTGCAGACATTCTATGGTCTTTTGCAAAATAAAATACAAAATATAAACGAAAAACAACAACAGTAAGAGCAATTAAACGTTGTATACGAAAAAAATCGATCAATAGTAAAAGCAAGAATTAATGATTTTTTCGTGTTGTTTATAAAAAAACAAAACAAACACGAAAAAAAAAACAAAAACAGAAACAAAAAACCAAAAGCGGACAAAAAAAAAAGAACAAAAGAACAAATGAAACGAACAGTTTTGATTACTTTTTGTTATGTTTATCAAGAGGAAAGAAAGCCGAAGAGAAAAAAAATTAGTAAATAGTTTACAAAGGTTTTCGACCGGTCTTTGCCCAATTAAAGGAACGAAATATTTGATATACATGCAGGTATGTAGCTATGTACATCTGTGAGTTAAAGCTGAATTAAACGAGCAAGTAAGTAGACCACATTCCCTTCAAGCAACATGGTGTTGTTCGACTATCCACTATCTAACATAAAATACGTGTACTAAGAAGATCACTGACTTTTAATTCGGTTTTAGCATATCTAAGGGAATGTTAAGAAAGGAATCGTTCTTCTATATATATATATATACACGTCATCTTGTTTTATCCTATTTGTATTCCATCGGTAAACCATTTGTTAATAAGTTCTTAGCAGGAGATAGAGATGACGCCATTGTTGACGATTCATTGATGATTTTCAGAAAGTAACAAACCCTCAAATGTGTGGCGAAATTTTCTGACGTTCCCATCTTCACTTTACAAATTATTGTTGCTTAAGCGACGCTTCTTTTTTGGTCGCTATGAGCGATTTTGGCCAGTGGCTGTCTACTCGGCTGACTGCCGGTTTGATCTTGGAGTGTAATGATGAAACAATCCATGTTTCGTTCTTTTAACTCATAGAGCAACAACGTAAAAATCCTATTCATTTCGTTTGACCCACCAACAAGTTGTCGCTTTCGATCAAAATTTAGAATAGAATAGAGCGCACTCATGGACAAATGTTCATGCAAAATGGTAAATACACGGCCCTCTAACGTCTTCAAAGTGTTAGCCATTTCGCTCAACTTCACATTTTGGTCTTGCGAAGCGATTTTGTGGCTTGTCAATGTCCATACGACTTTGTTTAAAAATAGGAAACCACCCAGACAGATAAGAGTCGCCATGAGATGTGTCTACTTATGCCTACCTGAGATTTAAAGCCAAGTTACAGCGTTGTAAGGGGGCTGCGTTTGACTGCTTCCATGTCGGCCTAACGCTTTTCTTTCATCGCCAAATGTCTTTGACGAATAAAAAGACATAAAACAATTAATGATTAAAGTACGATTTCTAATGAAAAAATCGGTTACCATTCCGATCGTTCTGTGCAAATTTTCGACCCGTTGTCTATTGGAACGAGAAACAATGATTTTTCAAACTCATTTAATATCACTGCCATCCATTTTAATCTCCCTCGGGTAAAATTTGGGTGGCGTCCTCAATTATGAATTGCCTAACATGTTGTTTAGTCTTTGGGACCATTGCTTGCATAAAGCTTGTGAGTTTGCTTAAAGGATTAACAGCAATCTTAATCCTTGGGATTATTCTATCATTTCAAGAGTTTTATAAAGATTTGACCAAATTTAAAACGTCTTTCCTTCCTTCGATATTCATTTCCGTATCGCAGCACAAAATGCATTATCACTTACAACGCTGCAGCTCGGCTTCAACGACGTCCCAACGTCTTCCCAATTGCGCTGTCGCAAGTCTTAGGATCAAAAAAATAAATTGATAGAAAGCTTTAAAAGACAATAGAATGTTCGATGGGAAAACGGTCTTCATCCATCTACAATTTAAGAAGAGTCTAAACTTTCTAAAATCTTTTTACTTTTTCCTTTTTATGGTTCTTTTTTCAACTCGGCAGATTGAGCTACAGCGGACCTGTTCTCTCTGTTTTTGAAACGCCGGATCATCTTACTCAAAGTAGCTTTCACAGCCATGTGTCCATTCATGCGTCGTCCATCCATGCGTATGTTGAAATGTTTAGAACCGCAGAAATTAAGATAGAGAGATGATGATCAGTTTACACCTTAACCTTTAACCTTTAATGGCTAAAGATAAAATTTCAAAATCAAGTTGGGCAACGGCCAACTGTTATTTACAACAATCCGTAACGATGCAAAATGGTGAAGACGAATATATTTCGGCTGACATATTGCGTGCAATTAACAAAATATTCTGTACCATTGACATACTTTTCAACATAAGTATTTGATAAATATATTTATTCTGTTCATTTAGATCTTTATTGGCTGTAAAAGGTAGCAGAAGAAACGGTATTTGATATAAGCCAAAGTTTATTTCACTCCTTTTTGCACTAGATCTGATAAATAGATCGGAGAACGACGGAATGAATAAATGTAAACACACTTAGTAAATATATGGAAACGTCATCATTAGTGATGATGTGGTTAAGTAAGAAAACTTTATCGTTGCCTAAATTTTGCTCATCAAAACTGTATCCAACTAAAAAGCAATTTGCGCATTAAAAATTCGTAAGAAGTTTACGTGCTTTTTCCCCTTCATAAACGACTTCTTCAACCGCTGAAAAATGCTTGCAGCACAAAGTGATGATGATACCTTTCAAATATTTTTTCATCTGTTTCGTAGTAATTAAGAGAAACCTACCTTCAACTTACAAAAAAAAAAATAAATAAATAAATAAAAATTCTTTCTCTACCTAATATTCATAGCGTATTATTTAGTGCGGGAGACCAAATAACCCCAACGACACACAAATTTGACTTCCACTCATTTGCAAATCTAATTTTCGTAAAGTTTAACGAATAAGTGCTTTTGCTTATACCGTGACATATGCACACATTGACCTTAACGTACTTACATTTAACAAATTTTATTTAGTTGTAATCTTTTTGCGCTGTTCTCATGTAAAGCGCGGTACGGTTTCAGTTAATAGGGAGCCCTATACTTGTTTCAGTCGTATCGCATATGATATGTTTTGTAAAGTTTGTCAAAATACTTATTATCATAATCCGTAGAGCGGCCATAGAGCCATAGAGCATTGATAAATGATATTAAACACCCGATAGCGAACACTGCCTTCAAATAAATAATTTCCTTATGGATCTACAACATTTATACTCCGCATTGTTTATCTGAAAAGGTGCAAATGTATCGCAACACTTTTGCTTTTGCTTTTCACTATGGAAAGTTACAGTTAACATCATTGCTTAGCAAACTTATCAATCAATAAAATTTTCAAAAAATCACGCGGAAGAAGAAGAATGCAATGAAGAAAGTGATTTTGTGCACTTGCGAGCAGCTCGTTTGTCTTTTTTGTTTCAACATGAATATGCACGCTTTGGAGAATAAATACATTTTATCGAAGTGGGGAAGAGAAGCCTGAGTATTTTGTTGCGTTATCGTTATATAATGCATTACAAGCCTATGCCTTGAATTTAAAATCAATGCCGGATAAGGATATTCTTGATTTTTCATTTAACAGTTGTTTCGCTCAATTCCTCCTCCGAGTCAAACCCAAAATTTGATTGAGTTATTTTTTTTAATTTTAATAATTTGTTGAGTTATATTGAAGAGTTATTCTGTTATATGCTTCCTCTTGCAATACGTTGATTGTGGGCACGAAGATCCCGTCTGTTTTGAAATCGATATATCTACTCTTGTTAAATCTTCTCGTTCAAACTTGATATATACGCTTCGAATCTTCGGAATCGTGTATTCAATTTGCGATTACGATAACCTATGTGCCAAGTCGCAGTCCTTTGTTGTTGCCCATTATTATTAGTTACGTTATGAAAGGATTAACAAACAAATTCAAATATGAAGAGATGAAAGACGGCTGTTATTTGGCCAAAGCCTTTGCAAGCGAAGTGACAAACGTATTAAGACATCGAACGTATCGTTCATATTCGTATTCATCGTTTGGTGATGGATTAAAAAAAGCATTAAAAGCATTCATAGTAATAGTTGGAAATAAAACAGGTCGTAGAATTTAAATCATACAAATACAGAATGAATGGCTTTTGTAATAATTTTTGAAAGAAGTATGAAAGCCTGAATGGGTCCCTGTTTGACGGGATGAATGACAGAATGCCACTACTGCTACTACTACTACTACTGCTACTACTACATATGTAGATTCTCTGTTTTAATTTTATTACATTTTTTCATATTGTGTACATAGCATACAGCAATAGCACATTATATGGGACAAGGACACTTTCTGATAAGTAATCATAGATATGCAGAAAGCAGCTATTGTGCAAAAAGGTCGAACAAAAAGGAAAAGAAGCGAAAGGAAAGGAAAGCAAAGGAAAGGAAAGGCAAGTTCAAAAAGAGAACACTACATCTTGGCGATATTCCAGTTAAACGATTAATACTTGATGAAAGTAAAAACATCAAATGGGAAATTATCTGCGAATTTCAAGAGCATATATATAAAATATTATCACAAGACTATTTACCAAAACACAAAAGCAGTGGTGGATAGCAGGTAATAGGCACACCGTGCCCTACTTATCTTTTCCTATTATATCCGAACTGCTTGATTGTTCTCGTAAGTTTTTACATATAAAAATTAGCTAAAAAAATTTGCAAGAGATATCGTCTGTCCCTTCGTCTTTCTGTCACTTGTTCGTATTTATTCGAACGCGTATATCTTATGTTCTTTACTTGCCTAAGGCGAACTTAATCACGGACGTTCGCTAGTCATCTCGATATCTTCGCGACTGCGAATAAAAACTAAAACTCGGCACATTAGTGTTTTTCCAAAAATGGCAAATTAAATTTTAAAACAATATGTTATGTTTTTTACAGATATTATATAAATAGTTGCTTAAGAATTCTCGCAATGAATGTTCAACCATTTTGGTTAAGCGCTTGAAGCATAGCATTGGTGTTTTCCGGCACAATAATCGATGTCGTTCGCCCCGCGGACTATAATTGAATTCAATAAACCACGGACGGGACGTTTCACTAGCAAATCTCAAAATGAGCTTGCTTGTACTTAAGTCCAACTTTTGTCTGGTAAGATATTTTCTACTTCAAACAGCTTCCCTATGGTAAAATATTAGCAGCAAAAAATACCAATCTTTACAATGAAAATCTCAATCTGCTTTTTTCAATAGCTGTATTCCTATGCGGCAAGACGCGCTTACGAACATAGGTACATGGTAATTTTTTTCTTTTATCTGCTTCCTTACTTTACATCTTTTTTATTTATGTATTGTTAATATGTCAATATATACATATTTTTACATAGATAGGCACGTAAGTGACATTTTGTTTCGTTTCGTAAGGACCCGTCGCTTAATCGCGACATTAAACAAAATACGGCATTCTACTGATTCGAGTTATGCGCCCAAAATGGCAAGAAATCATTCAAAGCCCTAGTGCGCCTCACTTACCAGCTTTTGACCGTCAAAACTGTGATTTGTACACACATTTCTTACATTCAACCGAGCTGTGTATAACTACACTAATTTCGTCATTCCCTAAACAGTGTTTTAATCGCGAAGGGGATTTCGCCGATTCGTGTGACGATTGTTAGAAAAATGTCGGGAAAGAGAAAGAAACAGGGAGGCGGCAGCCCGTTGACGGTGTGCCCATTCGATAAGTATTATGACCTCACCGGCTGGACACGTACTACAGCTATGACCAAAGAAAACTCTAGTGCACTTGAGATTTCAACCTAACTTCGTAGGTGGGTAGGGTTCCTTACCTACGCAGCTACTTCAAACTGGAATACTTTTATATGCATATATGCCGACAGCTATAAAAACTGTGCGCAGGGAAATATATGATTCCTTTTTGGCTGTTCAGCAACAATCACGCAGCGAGGCAAGTGCTAGTTAAAGGTGGGCGATCTACTGCCAACTTGCACTGAGCACTTGCGTGACCGCACATCAATGCGAAAAGGAACCTTGTACCCCTTTCGTATTCATTTCTATATTATTATAAGGTATTGTCGAGACGCAACGTACACTGGCCTGAGATGATTTCGGCCTGAAAAGTGGCTTTTCCCAAGCAAAAAAAAGTCGGGAGAACATTGTTGACTTGCTTTACCGTCTTATAAAATGAAAAATATCTCTTTCCTTTCCTTTTCCGAATCAGAATGGATTTTGTGATTTCGCCTGAAAACGGACTTTTTCGAAACGAAAAGACAATGGACTAGTCCTTACGTGCATAGTACCACGCCCTCCGATCCAGGAAAACACTTTTTCGAACGAAAGCAGAAGGCAAACGGCTTGGCCAGCTCCTGAGTATGATGAGCTCTAGTTAGAGATCCAAAGGCACAAAAATGCAATGGGAGACATAAAACACAACAGACATGAAAAGCAATTACAACTCGTCGATCTGTTGGACAACTACGTTGCCTGTTGGTCCATAATAGTTTTTTCTTACAAATGAAAACACTTTTGTTCTCCTAAGAGGGTTATTGAGAATATTGTTATCATAAGCGTGCGATGAGCTGCCTTTCAACAACAAAGAGTATACGGATATGATGTATATGTAAACGAAATACGTACGTCCACTGGGTTCTAATAAATTTCTTGGATAATCTTGAGTCTTGCCCCAGATATAGATCTTCGTGACTCCATTACAATTGTTATTATAATCAAAGAAACATTTTTTTTGCGTCTTCAGACAAATTTAAGCGCTCATCGCTTTGAAATAATTTATCGAATGTGTTTAAACAAAATTAGTTACATAAACAATAATTGACTTCAATTGATTTCTGTTTGCCCCAAAAAAAAAGTAGTTGAATAAAAAATTCAATTTTCAAATTCCGTTTCAAATTCCACTAACGACATCTATACAATCACTTGTTCTAATGTTGGCAGCAGTACAGAAAATGTGAATGTTCATATACAGTTCATATACACGTGGACAGACAATGTGCCAATATTTCGTAATTGTTTAAGAAAAACGACTACCAAAAAAAAAAAAAAGAAAAAAAATAATAAAATAAAATAAAAAGAGAAAAAAAAACACAGAAAAATGAAGAAAAACAAGAGATAGCGAGCAAACGGAAATGGCTTTTTTTGTCGACTGTACCACAAATATACAGGCATATGCATACATATATATAAATATACACACCCACATGTATATTATATATCTATATATATATATATATGTATATATATATGTAAATTGTCCTACCATTGAAATCCATAAAGTGTGAATAAAAAAAAAAAAGCCAAGTAAAAGAGCACATTAATGCATTCTGACAGCTGTGGAGGTGCAGAAACAGAGACAGAAAACGAGTGTCAGTGTTTGTTTTGGCCTGATGTTAGCAAATGGCAGAATGGTAGCTAAAAGGACATTGCCTACGGCTAGGAAATGTTAGCACATCACTAACGGCTTACTTTTTTTATATC
Organism: Glossina pallidipes; assembly: GCA_000688715.1. NCBI lineage: Eukaryota > Metazoa > Arthropoda > Insecta > Diptera > Glossinidae > Glossina > Glossina pallidipes. Next base: position 145,161 of record KK499772.1, on the reverse strand, counting down.
CATTACTTTTAGATGAGAATCCATTAAGCATGTTGTTCCGTTGGTAACATCTAGTAGTGCGGTTCGTAAAATTGCCATATTTAACATCATCAACAGGTTCAGATTTTCTTAAATTGTGCCCCTTTCTTAAACTACCTAACTATTGCTGGTTGTTTCAGTACAAGCAGTAAACTGGGAAACGATCTACAGTCGTTTGCATACAGACCTCTAATAAATGCTATAACGACGCAACTTTCGAAAAGAATTTTTGCTACCTTCAACAGTTTACATTAAAAAATTACAAAAATTGCTTTTGCCGAAAAGTTTTCTTTATTGATTAACTTTACCTCCAAGTCACTATTAAAACATTTATTTCTCTATGAAAAAATTTAATTATTTTCCCCGTAACCTTCAGTATAGTGTATATTTGAATTATTAGACGCGGTTGTCGACCCACGTGGTAATGTGTATCTCATATAAAATCGCAAAGTATTGGATCCAGTGCAATGTAAAACCCGTAAGTGCTTTAAAGAGGCACTTGCTCAATAACCTTTGTGGACGTACGAGCAAAATTAAACACCAAGAACAATTTTAAATAATTTATAGGGAAATTTTTAGAATTACAGTTTAAAATAGCTTCCTTCACTCTCTCATATACATATGTCATACAGAGACGAGAAAAATGTTTGCTCTCGCTGCGTTCCTTTTTTCATACACACATACACACATACACACAGTATTCTACTGAGGTCCCACCATCGGAAGCGTGCTAATGACAACCAGCCCCCGCGAAGTAATACCTAACGGTGGTCCCGCGGGGGAAAGTGGTAGAAGAAGTGTATGGGGGGTAGTTTTTAGTACGTAGAAGTCGTATTTGCTGCTATTAAGAACCAGCAGTGTCTTTTGAAGACTTTCTACCTCCAGCTCGCTGAGCAAAACACACACACACACACACACACACACACACGCACATACATACATACATACATACAGAGATGAAAACGCATTTAAAAGTCACAAAAATATACATCCTGCGCACGGAGGAACAGGTGGTCCGTAATAGTTATCAAAATTTTTATGACGTCCGTCACTACTCGCAATCGATCAATTTAAGATTTGCATTGACCGACGTGGAGAAAAGACCGCTTGTAGCTGCAATACTAGCAAATCGAGTTTATTAAGGCCTTTAAATTTCGCACATTTACTTCAGCTTTTATCTATAGATTTACGCGTGGACGTTGTCGATGACAATTTTTATCTTCTGCACTTTCAATAATTCAATTGATGTTAGGTACTCTAGGTTTCGCTATAGCTCATTGTTAGTTTCTTTTGCTTTTGCATTTCTTTTTTGTTTTCTATTGCTTTGCTTTTCAGTTGCAGATCTAAGTTCTATCAATATTTAAATTGCTAAAAATGTTATTCTTTTTTCTATTCTTTCATTGATTTTTCTATTTAGAATCTTTAGTTGAACAACGCTTGTATGTATTGTTGATTTGTTTTTTTTTTCTTTTTTTGCACGATGATGTTAACTATTGGTTTTCCAATTGTGTGATATTTTTCTGTCTCTTCTGCTAACTTTCGATACTTAATTTTTCCTTTTTTTTGTGTGAATGTTGCATGGAACAGTAGAAAGCGTTATGAATAAGAAAAGATATAAAATTTGGAAAACAATTAAGAAAATTTGAGAGAAATCTCTAAATCTCTGAATACTGATATTTTTGTATATTTTATTGACTGGTCAGTGGGATGGGATAGTGTTTGTGATCATATTTCAGCCGACAGGAATTTGCTTCGATGGTGTAGGTTGAAGCCACACAAAGAGCAATTTTAAATCAATAGGCGGGGCTATTTCAACTCTTTCTCGGTGTTGCAAACATCCGCACAAGCTAAGTATAACTTTGCACCACAAGTAGTGTGGAGTATTAAAAGCATATATATGTGATTCATTACCTATTTATAGAATTAAAGTAATCTTCAATTTTAAATAAAATTCGTTTTTTTTTTGTTTTTTTTTTTTTGCTTTTTTGCTTTTTTCATTTATTTATAGTAAGGAAAGTAAGTTTACCTTAAACTTTAGACGTATTCGTACTCACTCATGCGCATATTAACTTGCTAAGGAGTAATGCCGCTCGATATATGAACTCGGGTGCGATAAGAGAAAAAGACAAAATAAAAAAGCAAATAAATACTCAATTCGATTATCCTTTGACAGTTAAACTTAGATAAGTAAAGCTAACAGAGCACACATGGGATTTGATGCAAAAATTCAAAGCTGCACATAAACTAATATTAGAGATTTGCAGATGGAGGGAATTTTATGATTATAATATTTTACGGTAGATAAACGTTAGATTTAATTTATCAAAACAAAGAGGACGAAAAGAGGACAGACAAGTTCTATAAAAGTTTTCGTAAAAAGATTAAAGTCATATAAAACTGCATGCTGAGCTACAGCTATAAGAAAACATGTTTTACAGCATCATTAGTTGAGTAGAAAAGAAAACCCTCCTCTAAAAGTGAACGAATAAGTATTACTTTAACTTTTACGGAGACACTAAGCAAAGTTCAATGACTAGTCTCTTACCCTCCTTCTCAACGATTTAAGTGCCCTTTTATATGGTTACTTAAATTCTTTGAAAATCGATAACAATGACTTTTTTTTCAAGCAATTTATAAGACACTTGTTAGCAAATTTTTGTGTGTGCGTTCCCTTATCTATAATTTACTTATATTTTATACATTGCCGTAACCAACGAACACTTGGAGGGAATTTTCGATATGCTTTATTTAAGGCAAATAAATAAACATCGGTTGGTGAGTTTCTTTTTTCTCTGGCAGATGAGTTACTAAGCTGCTGCTGTTGTATTGTGAAAGGTATCATTATACTATATAGATATGAAATAAAACTTTTATACGATTTGGAAGCACCGTAGGTAGGTAACCGCCACACTAAGCCCTGTTGCGCATTTTTCAACGATTGTAAACGAGCCTACAATTCAATACGGTTGACTTGCCAAAGCAACCAACCGTCTTTTTGCTTGAGGCAAAATTTTGAAGCTTAACCTTTCCATCATAATGGGTCATGATTAATGAAATAATCATAGGCGAAGTCATGCGTCGATTTTATTGATATTCTGGATTTAAAAAGCAGAAATGATAAAGGAAAGCATGACACAACAATATTTCCCGTAGATAGAGCCTCAGGAAGGTGATCACAATTCCAGCATAGGCAGAAAGAGACGAACTTGCCTAAATCGATTGCGCTGCATATTTCTCTGAGCTACAAGCGTATGGCAAATCTAACATACCCGTCACATCGGGCACGAAATATGGATTTCTAATAAAAAAAAAAAGACTCACATTGATATGCAGCACAGATGAGTTTTACAAGCGACCAAGTATGAAAGAACTATTTATAAAATGATATATAATAAGTACACAGTGAAAGGAAAGTGTACACTTCCGGCTTGGGTCAATATTTCAATATCCACCATTTACTCGATTTCAAGCATGACAATAATTCAATAAATTATAACATTCTCACGCTTATGGGCAATCAACTATACGATACGCTCGATAATAATATTTTACATACGATATTTGCGTCTATGAAAAGAGATAATGTAATATTTTAAATCAGTCACATCCTTACGACTTAGCGGATAACAACTCGTAACTTTTTGGATGTATAGTGCTGCTGCGAACTTTATTTCGCTCAAATATCTGCTACATCAGGTGAACTACTATTGTTTACGTTGCGTACGGAATGCAACTTTGAAGAGCAACGCTCCAGATTTCTTTTTTTCAACGCAAAGTGGTTTCTCCTTGCGATAAAGGCGTTCGGCAAAAAGTTGAAATCGCTTTTCATATAATTTTCTTACAAATTCGAGCACAGTTAACTTAGATATCGGCATTTTTATGCTCTAAGGTTCAGTTGTTTGCTAGCCATAGTTCAGTGTATATCAAAATGCAAAGGGATGGCTATGACACATGACAATCCGTTTTTTATATTTCCAACTGATTGAAACTGGGAAAAAATAGAACTGAAGACCCACAAACCATTAAGGTTGGCTTGGAGTGAGTGTGCAGTAAGCTATGAAACGGTGGAAAGCAGATGAAAATTCGCACACGTCCGCTTGTCTCCTGCAAAAGCTGCCTTCCTAGGCAGATCGCTTCCTAGTGATCCTCAAGTTGGGCTGGGATCATGTTGTATTGTCCAGATCTATCTCTTTCCGATTAAATCTCATTCAGTGCCATGCAGTTATATTTACCAGATCAGCGGTCCGGGAATGTTAAAGATGTGTGGAAATTGGCTGCAACATGCGATATTTGTGTTGTAAAATTTTTAATAAATGCAACCGTGTAGCATCGCATTGTTGTTAAATTCAATGACGACGAAGGACAATATGAAAGACAAGTTGGTATGCCTGCACAATTGAAAAAGAAAGAAAAAAATTGTGGTCTGGAGGCACATTTGGACGCGAACAGAACTAAAATCGGATATGTCGTAAAATTGTGAGAAGACAACGTAAAATTTGAAACAAATTTCATCGGAGTCTTACATCTAAAATCATGGGTCGATTAAAATCATACGTCAGCCAGGGTATAGAGGGTATAGAGTGGCGTAAGATTAGCCCGTCCGTTAAGTAAGTTTCCTTCTTCCGTTTGTCCTCATAGGGATCACACTACGTGTATTTCTTTGCTATGATCGTATGTGGAAAGTTTGTGGGACGAAAATTGAAACCCTCCATTTCTCCCGACCTACGTAGCTTATCAATGGCACGCGCGCTTTTATCGCGCGACAAACTTACGACATCCTAGCAGTGTTTGCGTGAAAATTGATTTTATTTCGAAGTCAAGTGCACATATCGTGGCTGATCGCAGGCTCCAATCTTTTTTAGTCGTCTAACACGTCGTAGCCATTAAAATGGGGTTCCTATTTTTATCAAAGAAACGTCGACAAATTTGAGTTGAAATCTGCACTTTCTGTCCGGTATCCGGAGATTATCCGGAAAATCTAACTAAAACAACTTTGTACCTTTTACAGCGGCATTCGTTGCATAAATAAAAAAATTTTTACGGAAAATTTATTTTTACAAAATATTTAAAGCCCGCGTCAATCTCTTTCTATTCACATCCTATGTTTGGACACGGCCGCAAATATCCTCAAAAATAAAAAAAAAAAGAATAAAAAAAAATTAAATAAAAAGTAGAATAAAAACCATGACCAGTATGCAAATGTGTGATTAGTGGTTGTGCACGTATCATAATAACCACAGGAGGCTTATTTTAGCCGCACTTCAAATAAATTCCAATAATTTACAATTTTTATTGACTGCATTAGTTTTTGACATTTTGTTGACCAATAAACCATCTACGTATGCCAACATGCACATGTATTTATGTATATATTTATATATATCTGTATATATATATCTGTATATATATATATATATATATATATATATGTATCTGTTTTTAATTTTAAACATTGTAGTGTTATTTCAATATGGCTTAACGTGAACACACACGCAACAAACTGTGCTTTAAAAATTGCGAAAATGAAACAGAAAAAATAAATAAAATAAAAACCAAATATTTGCATCTTGAATAAACGCAGTACAAGGCTTAGATGAACATGGTTTATTTATTCAATGGCGTTTGAAATAAGGAGACGCGTAACAACCGATAGAATTCTTAGACATAAGCAACTGCCTCGTGACAAAACAGCTCGCATTTTAAATATTTTACAACGATAAAGCCATAAATGTTACACTGGCTTACAATAATAAAAATTGTTTTGTTGTATGGGTGAAACAATTTATTTAAAGCAGTAATCGAGAAATACGTCTTGTTTTGAAAATGAATCGGTTTTTAAATACTAACCGTAAACAAATCAGATAAATAGCGCATCATATTCTTGCGAATTGGAGCGAGACCGGCGAGAACGTAAGTACCAATGGAAAAAGGAAAAGCTCGAATATTTACAAAGACTTGCTTACAAAAGAACTCACTCAACACCTGGTCTTCTTATGATATTTTCCAAAAAAAAGAAAAAACATCTCACTGGTTTCCAAGTCCAGCTGAAGCATAAGAAATATGAGCTTAGCTTGAAGCTGTTAATGATTAGTTTTTGTTCAGTGCACGACTTACGTATAATCATACGTCATTTGTTAAAGATGGCACGCTACCTATATGCTTGCCACGAAACATTAACTTATGTGGTGTTCTTTCGAGCGCATGACAAGTTGCGCTGACACCGCAGAGACACCAGAGCAAGTACATCGTTTGAAATTGCACTTACATCTGCAGCAATAGTGTACTTGTCTTCGTTTGGATCTTAACATAACTCGAAATTAGTGTTAATTGAATTTTACAAGAGGCCTGCAAAAATCAATTCTTTTGACAAGAAACAGCGACAGAGAAATTAGAAAAAGCTTATCGAACAACTAGGTAATATGATCTTACGGTAACACTGAATGCATTTCTTTAACTTGCCTTCAAATGATTACTACAGTCATGAAACTCAAGAGATTTATTGAATTGGAATAAACTATTGATTAGATTTTTTGCTGAAAGCTAGTACTGCAGACAACACATGTTAACAATACACATATATGTGCTTATGATGCTAGTTGCAATGCCCGTTATGTCAAAGCCATACCCCAAATACCAACACCTTTATTTATACTTAGTACCCACATTCTCGCTTATATGCAAGCGGAGTGAAAGACAAACAGCCAGAGCATGCATAATGATAAACTAACCATTGATCATAATAAACAAGGACAATTGTGTACGTAAACTCATGTTTAAATCATGTGCCAGTAAATAGAACAGATAAATAGACATAAACATATACACACATATACACAAAGCTGTACATTTACTGTGATGTAAAGAGTAAGAGTAACTGTGGTGTAACGATTCACAAAAAAAAAAAAAAAAAAAAATTATAATATAATCCCCATCGCATAATGAACATTCTTGGTGACTGTTTGAGAAAGGCGCAGCGTCATTGTTCACATATACATGCATGCATAAGCATAAGAATACACACACACACACACACACACACAAACACACAAATATATATATGTATATATATATGTATATATAAAATAATGAAACGAAACGGATAAACAAAATAAAGCCTACTGGAGCCAAAATGGTGGTGAGATAAATTGCCCAAGATAAAGCGCAAAAAGCAGCCTACATACCTACCGCTAGAATAACTGAAAGCAATAAAGGATAAATTGTTAAGCCCAGGAAATTTTCCTAGTTTTCTATACAGAGATCTATATATATATATATATATATATATATATATATATATATATATATATATATTATGTGTCTACGTATATGTACTTATGTAAAATCTATCGATTTGCTGGTGAATTTATACAAACTTTCACACAAGCAACAACACTCATATTTATACATGTATGAAGTTACTCTTCGGGGAACTATTGTGTGAAATCAATTTAGTGTTGAATTGGTGCCAAGAATCTGATTTTCTAATAATGTTTTAGTATTTCATTCGAAAACAGAAAAAGAAAAGAATGGTATATAAAAAAAAAAGCTTAATTCAGCGTATGTATGTGTTTAGAAAACGGAAATGAAAATTGTGCGGTAACGGGAAAAGACCAGACCAATGGCAGACTAAGCCACATTTCAATAACGCATTCATTCAGAGGCAGGCCTATGCTTTCTTTGGCGTTGAAAGAGACGGTTTTTTTTTTTTTTTTTTTTTTTTTTTTTTTTGCTCATTTTAATACACAAAAATGTCCGCCGTTCAAATCTGATACACGTCTGTGGAAGATTCTATGCTATGCCAATGTCGCAGTATACTATAGATATATATATATATATATATATATATATACATGTATTCACCTATTCAATACATATAAGGGAATTTGCGTATATGAGGGAGATGGCAAATGATACTCTATTAGAGTAGGATTTTAACCGAATTGCATTTCGGCGAAAATTGCCAAAATGTGCTAATACATAAAGATGCGATAACACACGCGTGTACTATCGTACACACTCATTCACACATTTTGACTCTCTAATTCACTAGGGTAGCCATGGCGTACACACTCATCCAAATGCAGCATATATATGAATGGTTTTGCAAAATATGGTTCCAGATGACGCTTAAAATAAGACATTTTAAGCTACTCTAAGCTTTACGTACAAAGAAAATGAATGTGTGAACATAAATTCAAGTTGAGGATTAGCTTGAAGCATGAAAGGGTAACAAATGCAATAAAAGAGAGCTTTTCTTTGAAAATCGTTTTAAAGCAAAAAATTATAATAAAAACTTTGTGGAAATATTTTTCGAGGTTATATTGTTTTTTTTTTTTTTTGTCCTTAAAAAAGGGAAAAGCACTTATCCTTTTCGCGATGTATTCGTTTTGTTTTCCATCTAAACTTTCTTTCGGATTTTTTGTAATAAATTTTGCTTATATAAAATGAAATTTTGTTTTTGCAAGAAAAAAAAAAAAAAAGATAAGACCTCTGGCCAAAGTTATTGCTTTTTTAATGACTTCCACATTATCATAAAGTCATTTGTTCATCGCTCAGTGTCGTCTCGTTATACCCATTACCCAAGGGCATACGTATACCAGATTTGTGCTTCCGTTTATACTACCCCAAAGACGCGCCCCAAGGTGAACATAATTTCTTTGTCTTTTTTTTTCTCTTTAATAAAAAAATATATTCGCCACTGGCCGTGGTATGCATACCAATTACCTATTACATCAGTCAATAAGTTCCGGGACTAAGTAAGAACTGTAAGCATCTTTTTTTTATTTTATTGTAAATTCGCTTTTATTCGTCTGCCTGGTCTGCACTGCAACAGTGAGATCAGTCCGACGCTTTTCTTACGTTTCGATGTATTTTTTATCGAGACATTCAAACTACATTTTAGCTTCCGCACCGACCTAACCATTTCATACCTTACTTTTCCCTCCAGTCCTCTTTTAAGATTTACAAACGGATCATAGCCGCTGGTACCAATGTGTCGAGCAGCAAGAGCCAGGCAAGAATTCGATCTTAACTGTACAGAATTTTGTGATTGCAGCCATCGACTTGCGATGACGCTTGTTTCCTCTCTACTTCCTGGCGTTTTTTTGGCAGCTTTCCTTCCCACATTCGAATGAAAGGTGCCATATAATGTTCGCTATTCATTGCTTCCATTTCCATTTTCAAGTAGTCGGTGAATAAAATGATAAAACGCGACGAAATGCCGCTTGAAAGAATACTTTTTTTGCGGTTAAACACTTCCAAGCAACGATGAAAAGCGCTTTTCTTACGTCGAAATTTTTCAAATCACAGAATATACAGGTTTTTAATATCTCAAGGATATCAACTATACCTTGCAGCTTCACCTATCGATTGTGGAGAATAATTAGCTTCACTGCGTTCAGTGCAATCAGAGTCCATAAGATCTCGTTTAAAACCAGCTATGTACCAATAAACTGTTGATTTCGAATTCCCCAAGCACTTTCTATGCCAATGGAGAGTTTGAACGGTTATATCCAGTCAATACATGATATTCAGATTTTTCAATTATTTCGAAAACAACAAACGTAATCAAAACCGTGTAAAACGTAAACAACTAATGAAAATACCATGAAATGTTCATAGACGCTATTCGCTTAACTACTCTCTAAAAATTATATGAATGTTGTTGTTAGAGTTGGCATCTAATTGTCCCGAAGTTTATTGATCAATGCCCTGTTATGACTTCCTTTTAACCATTTCACAGAATATTTGCATGATTTCAATAAATATTTGCGCCATGTACTCGCTGTAAGTTATTGATGCAAATGCTTTCAAAAATTTTATGCTCTTCGTTCAGATTACTTAGTTCACGTTCAGGATGGTCGTGGATTTTTGAATCTATAATAAAGCTATATATTCAAAGTCTTAATTTTCCATTTTAGTGTTTCGTGTGACAAAATGAGTAAAAGGTCGATAGGAGGTGATCGATCAATTAAAAATAGATATTAAAAGTCTTTTAATATCCATTTCTGAATGAATAAAAAGAAGAACCTGAGCAATTTTCTCTATTCACCTTCGCACCAGAACAAAACTGTTAAATATAGTTTTTGGTCATTTTATGAAACTTTATAACCTCACTCGCGCAACGCCAAAGCGCATGGAAAAAATTCTCATGACTGTGTACCTTTAAAAAAAACGCGAAAAAAAACTATATTCACCTAGAAGCGAACATTGCAACAATGTAAAGCGACGAGCCCCTTATATGTGTAAAAATACTTAGATTACCGGTTTGCTTTCGGTTGGGTTGGGTTGAATGGCCCCAAAAATCATTTGCGCTATTTAAAATGTTGGTAAAATGTAAAAACTAAGTAGAATAACTTCGGCTGAAATCTAGAGAGCAGATATCATTCCGATTCTATTATTAAAACCATATATCAAAACCGTGAGAATTGCAGCATAACGGGTGAGCAAATTATTGCCATTTTCTTCTTTTTTCAGATTCCCATTAAAATTGTTTCTCGCTTGAAAATTTACTACGAAAAAATACGCAGTTGCCAAGGATTACATAAATCGTAAAAGTTTATTATTAATCCGCTTTGATTATTCATCCCATCTTAGTATTAATCCGCTCTTATTATTAATACGCTCGGGTTAGATTATGCGTATTTGTATCTTTAACGATGAGCCACATATTTGATTGAATGGATTCGCAAGCAAGCAAAATCGTCGCTCATGAAACACGTTTCATAAAACACGTTTACGTCCACAAATATTAATAGTTTGGTATGCTTTATGATCCTCTAAAAGTGGAAGTGTAATTGGACTGAGTTCACGTCCCCATTACCGTGTAATCTTTAAAAATGCCAAAGCGAGCTACCCATCGAGCTTGTGCCACATAACCCCATTTGACTAATTACTTTGCAGTTATGTTCTGCACGTTCTGGTTTCCTCTGCAACAAGACATAATAACTTGAAAACCAGCCTGCCAAAGTGACAAAAATTCAGAAGCGACCATTTACATGAAATAATTTTGAAATGAAAATCTCAGGAATCAATATCTAAGATAAAAGAAAGAAAACATCATAGTCTTAAGCGTAGTCAGACCGTATATTCACTACAGCCACATAGTTTAGGTCTAAGATTAACTAACGCTATCTAAGCTAAGTCCTTTTCTTTCGGGTGTATAGCTAAGGTTGTTATTAATTTTGAACAAAATTCGACTTTGGATAGTTTTTGTTTTAATATGTAACTCATCGGTGTCATGCTGAAGAACGGTTCGATCATGTCTTTTGGCATGGTGTTGCCAGTTCAATTGCAGCAAATCTTGCGGATAGACTTTGGAAGTGTCGAATTCGGACGATTCAACAGCATCCACAGCGAGTACAAAAGAAGACCTTAAGGCAATGAATAGTCGCTTCGAACTGAATCATGTTGATCATGTATGATAATGCGAAGCATTGCTCATTTTTCATTTGCAGCCACAATTCGGAGGAACTTTTTTACCAATTAAACTCTTCAAAAGGCAACCTATTGTGTCCAAAAAGTAGGATCAATTCAATTTTTTCGCCTTCAAATCTATTTATTGTTACAAATCCAAAGTAATTCCAAAACCATATTTGCTTTCATTGATTTGTTGTTTCCGGGTCGTATACACAAATCCAACCAAACAAATTATTGATGCAACTTCCTCGCCCAACAATTTCACATATTGCAAAAATCGGAAAAAATACGCTATGTGTTGCACAAAACAAGAGCGCACCACCTGAAGCACTAAAGACGTTTATCTTCTTCTTGTGCTTCTTCTTAAATATTCAGCGAGTGAACAACAGATGATTCGCCGATCACAGGCGTCACGCCCATTGTTACCTTTTTAGAAAAGTAAAAAAAAATTTTGTTACTCGATCTACCCGCGCAATTTACCACAAACACTGGTCTTACTGTTTGATCACAACATTGTTGCCTTCACTTCGATGAGAGGCTGAGATATCATAAATGAAAAGAGTATGATATCGCAAAGCACGTCTTGAATACTTTGATTTAGCAAAGTTAGTGCAAATATCCCCAGTTGCTGCAACAACAAACAGTTCGCAATAATTTCACTAATGAAATTTTCGACTACAGGTAGATTCATTCTGCATAAACCTTCTTTTTTCATCCTTTCTCATTTGTAGCTTCTCCTCAATTGCTCTGCGACTTTAAGGGACGACATCCATTAAACTCTTTAAATGCATATAACTGTACTTGGTTAGCACAGGACAGGAGATATGAGAGAAAAAAAAATGCAAGCATCATTAAAACAACCGTCAATCTAATACAACTGTCACTGATTATGATGAAAGAGATAATCATCATGTTGTTGTTGTTGTTGTTGTTGTTGTTGTTGTTGTCAATGGTGATGACTTTTACTTTAACATGCATACCATATGTGTCAGTTCCTTTAACATGGTCAGAACTCATGCGAGTGAATGAATAAACACAGGATGTATTTACCACAATGCATCACAACAATATTGGAATTTACGAAATGGCAAAGAAAATCAGAAAACAAAAAAGTATTGAACAACATAAATAACTAAAACCACAAATTTTAAATATTTGGTAAAAAGTTCTTATATAAAATCAATTATAGTAATACCAACAAGGAATATTTCGTATTCTAATAAAAAATGTAAGCACACAATATCACATATCACATATATTTATAAACTTCTTAACGCCCCCGTCCAATTACTCACTTAAACTGTTATTCTCCTTGTTTACTTTTATACCAAAAATTCTCTCTTAAAAGATTTCTATTGTTTACTTAAATTAATTTGCAAGTTTATAGCCTAAAGGGCTTGGCCCTAATTTGAAAGAATTGATTTTTCATCTCATTAAATTAGTGTGTTGTGTTCAAAGTTAACTTGGATCCTCAAAATTGTTCTTTTTTTTATACCCACCACCGATAGATGAGGGGTATGTTGAAGGGTATGTATTGGTAAAACACTTGCAACGTCCTGAAGGACGATTCAGAGGCCCCCGCAAATTTAAGCATGCCCATCCGTCTGTCCGTGCAATGTCTGTTGTAAATATTCGCCTAGGCGCAGAAATGAAGCTATCGACCTCCAATTCGACAGAAACATTGGTATTGAGCAAAAAACCTGCAAAAGAATTTCGAAGTGAGCCGTCACCACTCAATAAAATGGAGGATGAAATATTTATTTTTTTTTTTTACTTTTTTCTTTTTTACGACAATGGAAATAGGATAAAACATATTCGGTCACAACCGTATATAATTTTGTTTTTTCATTTCTCGTTAACATCATTGTTGCGTTATGCTTACTTAATTGCTTATAGAATTCTTTAGTGATATTTTGTCATAAGCATCGATATATAGTTAGTCATAGGTTTTTGTTTTCCCCTTGCTAATACTTATCCGTGCGGGATCTGTTTCCCCTTTTTCGTCGTTATATACATACATATATACCCGTTTAAGTATCTGTATATATGTATTCCCTAAGTGATATATATCTATATATGTATCATATCATCATCATATATATATATACATATAAAAATATATATACGTATCTAACGGAACATCTCCTGGCACGGTAATGGTTACGACCAAGAAAAGAGTGAAGTAGGGAGTTGCCGCCGCCTGAAAGTGTATCCCCAATTGGAAAAATAGTACACCTTTGCCGAACCACAAGTCACAAATCGAGAAACACATTCCTGTAGATTATATATACTTCAAATACGAAAAATAAAAGACGACGTTCGGCGAGTGTACACATTTCTGACTTCGTTGCTCTTCGCTCGCTTAAAGTCGCTGTGTAAACCTTGTGCACTTCTTATCGCGTCTAATGTTCCATCATCCCCTAACCAAAATAGTTAACCAGCCTTTAATGTTGGTAAAGTCGCTAATGGCGATCAAGGGAGTAGTTCCTCTGATATCGGCTATGCTGCACATGTAATTAAAACTCCTCTCATCGGCCGTAAGGAGCCCAAATTAACTAAAAACCCGAAATATTCTCTTCTTATGCAGCAGAGACGTACCATGGTGCACATACAAATAGTCATTTAATCTTTATTTTTTTCCAATTCATCACGGACTCTACGGCTCTGCAAGCTACATTCCTAAATATTTTATCGCGAACAATGATATTCTGACTGCTGTACCCCGTCGAGAAGCCATTTTTAAAGTTAAAACCTGCTGCGAGAAGTTCAAGCATGAAAAACGTTGTTGTAAGCTTAACTTTGTCTTAACCTAGGGTTAAACGTATGTCATTCTTTGAAACGTTACATTTTACAAAAAATGTCGAAATTTTTTTAAAAAGACCCTCATGACTACAAGAGTCTTTAGTTAAAGAATTTATTCCAAGGGGCAGTCCTTTGAACAATAATTTTGTAATTCTTCCAACTCTTCCCTCGCGTCCAATTGCCACGATCTACGAAAATGTTAGGAACCTATGTTTAGTAAGAAAAGAATTTCTTTTCTTAGCCTTCACCGCAACGTGACGTAAAATTGGTCTTGATTTGTTGAAGATTTGACGTGAAGCCTTTTCACGTCTTTAAAAATGAGAAATGAAATCGGACTGTTAGTCATATTTATTAAAATTTTTATTGCTGTTCGCGTGAATGTTCGGAATAAAAGTTAATTTCTTCTCTAAAAGTGCTAATGTATCGTTGTTTGTCCGTTCCCTGAGAGCTTGTCTCAAATTTTTCTACTTTGAGGTCGATTATTTAAGAAGAATCACAGCAGAATATTTATGCGTGACCTTTAACGCTTCGAACTCATTTACTAATATATTTTGATCTCTTGCTATTTATGGTTTTCATTATCTAGTTCCTTGAATAGGTGTAGCTCGCATTTTACGAAATTTCTGCTGAATTCGAAACTGAACGCAAAGATGAGATAAATGACTGGAGAATCTGATGCTGGGTAAAAGTGTAAACACGATTACGAGAGGTGCATATGGAAAAAGAAAATGCAAATAAATCTTAATAGGAAAGTCAAACTGACGAGAAACAATTTTCACTGCAAGGAAATTTTTTCACAACTTGTAGTTTAATTTAATCGCAATGGAATTATGCATTAGGCGTGCAAGAACGAGTGCATTACTCCGTAGTTACTTCAGCAGAAATTGCAAAACATATATTTAAAGCAAGCTTTTATAAGGCATTGTATTGTTTGTTACTTACTCGAACTTTTACTTTTTATGAAAATGTGTACGCTTGCTATGCCTTTTCGCCGGGTCTTACAATGATGCGTTATTGTTATTATTATTTGTACAAGTCGTTGTCTCTCCCCTTTCCCCTCTCTCGCGCATTATCGACTCCTTTTTGTCACTACCACAACCAGCAATACCATCCTCTTCACCGACACACAAACACACACACACACACACACACACACAAACACACACAAACACACACACACACAACTCCCTTAGTCTCGGCAATTTCTCTTTTTCGCATAAAAGTTTATATGGAATTTAAGTAACACGTTCTTCATCATCATTCTTTTATTATGAAATTCATTCGTTAGAAGTCAAGTAACAGCACACCTACATGCTCATGCATACATATAGATTAATCTTTGTATATACTTGTAATATATCAGAAAACGAAACAAAAGCTGCATTGTTTATACTAATGTTTAAGTATTTATGAGAACATAAGTATTGTGTGGTTACCGGATATTGGTTAAATTAAATGCTATTTCATTCACTTTGTGGTATACCACGTCTTCGTAATACATATTGTTTTATAGGATAAATGCTATAAGAAAATGAGAGATAAGAAAGCTATCTCCAAATCTTATAAATTCATCATTACATGCAAGTCTTTTACGGATGGACGGTTCGACGGTTGAATAAAACTTATTTCCTATTTTGTAGGATAAATCTCTCTGAACTCTTATGGACTCGAGAGAAGATCTAATCGAAGCTGGGGAAGGCTGAAACTGATGGAAAGAAGTCCTAATAAACGGGTATCAGGTACAGTAAATATATACATCTTCGGAGAAATAGCGGCTAATATTATAAATTTTTGTTATTGCGGATGTGTTTGCGTACCGCCGCGATATTATCCTCGCTTTTTATACTAGAATGTTTATTTAGCTCAAGAATATTAAGAAGTGCATACGCCGTCTAGAATGCTTTTACACAATTGTTTTACTCAATTGCTCCATTAAAGAGACGTTCAAGAGACCCTTAACCCAACGGAATGCCGATATAAAACTTAAAAAAAAACCATAAGTAATTTGTGAATATGTTTAAACCATATACTATGTCATAAGAAAATGCCGAAACGCAAACAAGAAAAAAAAAAAACTGAAACAATCTCCACGAGCTATCTTCAAAAACCGTGTGTTAAGAAACTTGTAAGGAAATAATGCAAACTGAAATGCAATATCAAAACACAGTATGCACTTACATATACATCTGTATCATATAATATCACATGATATGATGATGAGATGTATATGTGATATGCGATATATATATTTAAACATATGAACTTTTTTCCTTATAAGCCGCAAATATGTAGATGCACTTCAAAACTATATTAATGCAACGTTCGCGTTACTTTTCAAAGTTTCGAACACGGCAAGGTAAAAATTCATGCAAAAATCATAAAAACCGAAGCAAGTTGAGGGGGTTACAAAGCTTAATTACACATTTGGTTTTTATCAATCAAAGACTTGTCTACTGATGTGAAAATATATGATCACTATTACGAATCCATTTATCAATGAAAGTTCGGAATCTTTGAAAATGTTTGTTGTGTGTTTTATTACTGTGAGCAAATCTAACATATAGTTCTATATAGTTATATTCGTAAGGATAATATTAGTTGAGGATTCGTCGTCTCCTATGCATGTCAAAATGGACATGATTTTATTGTTATCCAGTCCTTTTGTAAGAACTTTTTTCATCATTCTCTTGGACAAATCAAAATTGGTCATGAAATTGACTGCAAGAATATTAAAATAGCTTTAGAAATATTTTGCATTCCGTGAACGACACTATTACGATCGGGATGTGTAAATCTTTTAATAAAAGATTGTGTTAAATATTTGCTTTTTTTAAAAAATTATCATTTTATAAAAAATATTGTAAAATTTGCATTTTACTTGCAACACGATCTTCGTAAACCAACAAAACTTTTGTTCAATCTTATTCAGTAGACTTTACCCCACTTCTAGCAACCAATCGAGAGATAACTATCTGTAGTTCTCATTGTAAGGAGATAATTATGTTAGGTTGTTTCACAAATTAATTAATAGAAACCCAAATATATGTACATATACAAGTAAACACAAACGAATGCCCATGCATACATATATATATATATATATATATATATATTCAGACATAAATGTACTTAAATACGTACAGAATATGATACTTGAAAAGTTAATTGTGTTTACTTAAGCCGGACCCGAGCAAAAACCTAACCTACTAATACATACATTTAAAATGGCCTTAAGTATTGCTCTACCAACAAGCTATTACAAAATATACACGTATATATATATATATATATATATATATATATATATGTATGTATATATATCTAGACATATATCTAGATATATGTAAATATATGTATATGAATATATATATATGAATATATATATATATGTACATTTATAAATGATTTTATTATATAATGAGAGAGAACAAAACATTAGGTAAGTGCATGTCTTTCTGTCTGAAATGTAATTTTCTAATTCCATTATATAGCAGATAATATTAAAATGAATTGTTTGCTTTGTAATGACAAAGTAATTTTCTCGTTTTCCAGTCCGAAGTGCAAAAATTTTACATATGGGAAGGAACTAATACATTAAGTTATTTAGTAATCTACCAATAAAATAAAGATTAATTACAAATGCATTCTAAACGAAAAATTAAATCAGAAATGTTTTTTAAATGAGTTTATTAAAGCTTTGCATTTTCTATGATTTATTTTTCTTCAGTAAGAGTAGCAAGGAAAATAGAAAACCGTTACAATTTAAATAAATTATATGATCTTAAGAGGGAAATATGTAGAAAAGCGGTAAAGCATTATGTTGCAGTTTGTTGATGTGTCAGACAATCGACCAAATGACATTTTCTTCTTCTTTTTTTATCAACATTCGACTTGATTTAATTTTCGAACGACTCTGATCATTGTTGCGCTATCATATAGCTTTAATTCTTCCGTAGTTCTTCAATTTACAGGATAATTGACACGACCTTATGCTCCTTAATACTAAAACTCATCGCTAAACCTATCGGATAAGGAAGACATTCGTCTTTGGAGGAATGTTGCGGTACATTTATCTAATGTATAGAATTAAAAAAAGAAAAAGGAGAAAATCAATTTTCTATCTTATATTCAAAACATCGCTAAATTCAGTTAAAGCCGTAGACCAAATCAACAACATCTCCTCCTCTATGGCGATGATAGTCGCCAAATATTTTTCCCGAATTAATTTGTATAAAAAAGAGAATGGATTTGGGATAAGTATTAAATTCTGTTAAATACATAATCACTTCTTATAATCATTCCATAAGGGATGAGGTTCCTGGTCCAGAGGTAAAGGGGCAACCGAAAATATATACAGATATGATTATATATTCAGTGTCGTTAGTTATATTGAATATTCAATTAATGAAATGCTGTCGTCATATGGAACTCAATTCGACAGAAGCTTACTGTCGAAAAGCATAAGCATAATAAGAGTTAGAGAGAATAGTGTAACTTTTTTTTAGTTCATGCATAAGACTTTCTTTTTTTTTATTAACATAACTTGAAATTTTTATTTAAGAAATGCCCTTTAAAATTAATTACGTCATTGCTACTTACCGTCCTATCCAAAAAGCAAAAAAAATAAATCCATAGCAGAAGATCTTAACTTAATCTAAGTAATAAGAAAAAAAGCTAATATTGTTCACTACAACAAAAAAAAAAGAAGAAAACGCCTTGTAAAACAATTAACTTTGTAAAAGAACCTCGTCGACAAACAAAAGCGTCTATTGTTCTTTTCGTAAACAAATGCAAATTTGAAAGAAAAATTCTTTTTCTTATTTATTTATATTTTTTTTTTTTTCATTTTCTTCGTAAGAGACTAAATTTATATATATACATGTGTGTATGTATGTATGTGTACCTATAAATATTCGCTACAGTTTCAATGTGTACATGTTTGAGAATATATATGTTTTGCATATCTAAGAAAAGATCTAGCTATACTTCGAAATAAAAGGTTCCAGAGACTCGTTCTCTCGAGTTCTTCAATAATTTTTATCTCTCGAGTACTGTTATTAGAATGATAATTCGGAGAGTGACGATGTTCTCCCTAAGAATAATTTATATATAGTTTATATATATATGTATATATATATGTATGTATGTGATGATCAGGCATATTATCTGAGTTTTGCAAAAAGTTTTTAAAAAAAAAAAGAATTTATTAATCAGTTTATTTACTCCCCCCTTTCTTGTTTGTTATGGTTTCGCATCAGTGTTAGTGCCTCTGGTAACGGAAGTTCTAAAGCCAATTTAAGTTGGAAATAAGTTATTTTTGTGTCGTTTTTGCTTCGTTTTTATACCCTGCACCACGTGCGGTATAAGGGTATATTAAGTTCGTGCGGATATATACAAGACCCCTAGAAGGGCTTGAGGTAGACTTGCCTTTTTTAATAAACCCCTTTCATAAATCAGAACGCGATTGTGATTGTGATCGAAGGTTATCTGCCTGTCCGTGCATCAGTCCGCCTATCCGGCTTGTTTTCTTGCGTTCATTCGACCTACAGGCCGCAATTTTTGAAATATTTTAAAGAAATTTGATACACTAACGTGTTATGGCGCCCATCGACTACTTCTCGTACAACGTCTTAATTTGAAAAATTCCTCTATGAATAGCAATGGAATGGTTTAGGGTATTATATGATCAGCTTTCGCCCGTTATAGTCTTCTTGCTTGTTTTTAAATTAAGCAATTTCTTAGAGCATCTTCCACTGGAAAAGTAGCTTAGCATTATAACAATTATGAATGAAATTCAATTGATGTCTATAGAAAAGCATACACTTCTCATTTTTCTTAAGGATGGCAAGTAATCTATACCACTTAGATTATGTCCATCTACATGTAATGTTAAGAAGAAAAAAAAAGGAAAAAGAAATTTTCTCTAATAGGAAAATAACAATCCATAGAATAGATAGACGGTGAGTAGAGGTTGCACTGAATAGTTTCTAGCTGTAAGAGTGTTATTGAAATTAATTTTCTCCTAACAATTAAGAGGATTTTCTAAGGAACAAAACATTTTCTCTGGTCGGAAAAAAAGGGAAATGTAGGAGGAGAAGAGAAAAGACTTTGCGAGAGTTTTATATGAAAGAAATTTTTTTTCAAATAGTTTAAGTGAAAGCATTAAGAAAAGATAATTTAAAAAAATGAAAATAAAAATAATAATAAAAGAAAGAAGAAGAAATTCAGATTGAATTGAATACAAACAAATAACTCAATAGCGCCAATGTATAATTATCAGTTTTTCCCTTTCGTCCTTAATCTTCGTTATCAAATACCTTTCACAATTGTTTAGAACAATAGCGCACATATACTTATAGCATAAAACTCTCTCGTCTAAACTACTTAAAACTTCTCAATGGTATGGAAAACTGACAACACAATCCGAACATTAACATAACACTCACTAAAACTCAATTATGTTAGACTTGATTGTATATCATGTGCGTGGACCCAACAACAGCAACAACAACAACAGATCACACAAAGACATTTAAGTGTTTTCCATGGATTTGTGCACTATTGCAAAGACAAGTAAAGCGTGCAAGCATTTTCCAAACCATTCTGCGTGCATTAGCTTTAAAAGTCTTCTTTTTTTTTTCTCTCTTCTCTTCTCTTCTCTTGTCTTTTTTTCATTGTTACGTTCACTAAGTCTACTCCCTCCCGCCCGATAGGTAAGCAAAACTGAACATGTAATTCGGTCTTATACACAAACATGAGAATATGTACATGTACATGTACATGCACACCTATACACACAATCTTGTGTTGTCGTCAATGTTGCTACCGTAGTCATCATAAACGAAGTCATCATCATCGTCGTCATTAATGTTGGTACAACATGACACAACATCAACATAATTATCATTTTAACGTTGACGTTTACATTTTGTACATCTTTACACATATTGCATATGTGCATACGGTATTAACCAATCGCTTATATGAGTATGTTTGATGTTTCATTTAGATTTCATCTATACATTTATATACATGTACTCGTTTATTATACAACATACATGTGTACACGTACGTAAGCGTAAATAAAATTGTAAAGGCTTATGTCATATATTGCGTATATGATGCGATGTAAGTCGTTGTTCTTCATTTCTGATCATACAGCATTGCACAGAGAGCTGTTGCAAATAATGTTGAATGTAATAATGCATGTCTTTCCCGGCATTTGAATCTTCCTGTATATGTTATATGCTAATTTGAGACAATACAAAAAAAATTATAAATGCTTTGCATAATTTTAACATTTAAAATGATTAAAGCCTCTGTTGTCAATAAATACATACATATATGTTTAAAAGTCAATAATAAGAATCTGCTAAGCATACAAGGCACAAGAAAACCTACTTAAGAGTTAAATAGCTTTAAATGTGCGATTTAAACTCATATTCGAGCAAAAACGACAAATACTTATACCTAAGAGAAAATATGAAATATAAGTTTTCATAACGCAACAATCTCTAGTCGGGGAGTCTTAAAACATTGCTACAACGTGCGGAATTTTCTTACTTGCTATTACGCCTTTCAAATTAAGATTAAAATCCAGCTGATGTTATTTTGATATTTAGAGAAAATTGCAAAGCTGACAATGTGTTCGCTAATGTGCTTGTGGAGAACTTACTAGATTCCACTAATACGTGGACAAGTCCGATTTAATACTGGAACAAACGATTCGATACCTGCTCGCAAACAGCGACACGATTGCTTTCGAGCGTTTAGATAAAATATTTTCATTGTTGTTGCAATGCATGCAATCACAAACAACATCCTCGGACGGTGCCGATGCAGCCACTTTATTACAAGGCTGTAAAAAAAGAAAATATGCGTTTCGCATAAAAATCGAACGTTTGAATACAGGCTTCTTTACCGTACACGGTAAGAGAATACGTGTTTCCTCTTAAATGGTCGTTGCAGTCCTAAAGGCAAAACGAACTCTTTGCAAATAATTGATTACGTATGGGTAGCTCTAAAATAGTGTTAAGATAAAAATAACAATCAAATACAAAACGTATAGACTAAAGTTAGAAAATAATCGTAAATTAAAAACAACACTAACAAACAGCATTACGGTGACAGATGGCCCACTTCGAAATGTTTTACTCCAATTCACTTAATACGGTTATTCATTTAATGACTTTTCAAAATAAGGTGTTATATGGGAAGCGATCGAAAAAGACTTCCAGTTCGAACCATTTTCAATAGTATTCGTGCTTGGACTAAAACACCCCGATGAACCAAAATTCATCAATACATATCTCAAAAATTGTGACCTATTGGTTGAACAAACAATTGCATGGATAGACATTCAACGGACAGATGGAAAGATGGACAGACAAGCGTAATTCTTAACCAATGGTAGATCTATCTCAATAGCTGTTGTACAAGTACTTGAAATAATTAGTTGTCAGATATCTTTCCTTAAAAAATACCTTATTTCTTATTTATAATGTAAAAATGGCGCCAATGGAATGATAATAAGTAACATTTCACAAATAGCTAAAGAGAGGTATTTTAATTTTAAAAGAAATAAACTACCGGCGGTTATCCACCGCTCGACGGATCTGACATAATTCATATTAGTAGTGAATATTAGACGTAAATGAGTAACGGTCGTATCTTTTGTTCTTTCAATGTTCTAGGCGTCAAGAGGTCTATTGCCGTCGTGTTTTTTTTTTGTTCCAAAACATGTAAATAGAATTCTATTAAGTACAGGCATCCGACTCGACATCTCTTAAATCCCTAATGAATATATGCGAAAAATGGTGACTCGATCTAAACTCATTGAATGCTAAGGAAAAATATTGAAAATTTTTGTTATTTTTAGAGTTGTCTCGAATTTGTATCATTTATTTCAGATTTGTTATATGTTTTCCGGATTTTCGATTTTCAAGAATGCGTCCCACAGAATGGACAGGATGGATACTGGAATCAAACGAAATCAAGAATTTATATATATTTTGTGAAATCTCATTTGGGCAAGTCTGGGTATTAAAAAAAAATAGTTGCAAAGCAAAAAAAAAAAAAAAAACACAAAACCAATTCCGAAAGTAAAAGCATAGAAATCCCGTGCCTTTAATTCATTTTTATTTCTTATTCTGAAAGAGTTCAAGTTCACTGAAATTGACTCTGTCTTCAAAGCATTCTCTACAATGTTGAACGTAATTTGTAATGATTACTCTGCTGAATGGCTATTAAAAGATTTCAATATTGAAAAAAAAAGAAGAAAAGAAAAATCGCTCTAAGCAACATTTGTATTAACGTTTTTCAGGTTTCTCAAGCTTTCTGTGATTTTACCATTAAATCATAATGAAAGTATATTCAGAAAAAACTTTCTTTGATGCTCTCTCTATAAAAAATCTAACCTAAATACCTACATAACTAAAAGTCATAGAGTCACTTGAAACTGATGGCTTAGTGTTGTAACAGTTCCCGTTAACTATCTGTCGACAATGTCTAAAAAGCTTGTCTCCAGCTAACATTATAAACAAACCACATCTGTCACTTGAAATAGAAATCAGCGCGCAAATGTAATCAGCAACGAAAAATAAGAATAAAAAAAAAAACAAAAAACAACAACAACGGAAAACAAAACAGAGAATATTTGTTTAAATTCTGAGTTACTGGAGCGTATATGGATGTAATGAAGAAAATGGGAAACAGGCTGGTGGAGATAAGGAGTGGAGAAAACTCTTGTAACGTTAGTAGGCAGAATAATTTATGATAAAGACATAAAATAAACAAAAAACAAACAAAAAAGTGAAAATGTTTTAGCGAGGCCTTACCGACCTTTAAATACCCTACACTACATGGCCTAGCGCAAAATTTGCATTCACTTGTTTAATGATAAAAATGATACCAAAAATTGTTGCCTTGTTGCCTCGTCGTAAAAAAGGCATGCTTCTTCTACTTCTAGTTTGTGCTACGAAAATTTACTTTTTATGAATACCCTGATACATGCTCTACGTTAGTCAAACTGGCTACTGTTAATGTCTTATATCAAATTATTCTTATGGACCGATTATCGTCATAAAGTGTTAAAAATTGTAGCTCTTTAACAAATAAGGCTTTGCTTTGCATACGTACGATTATTTGGCAGACAGTTAAGCAAAATTGTCCCATGGTATCTAAATCTTCCAAAACTATTTTACATGACAACATACTGGTTTCTACCGTTGTTGGTCGAGCAATATATTAAAAATTGCAAAATTTTTACCTATAAAAACAGTTTTCATGAGCGCCAGGGGAGGGGAGGGGAGAGGAAGGGGGGGGGGGATGCAAGGAAGGATTTGCAATCAATTTTACTGCTTCCATTTGGCGCTTGAGCCAAAGTACTTCTTATCGAGCGTATCAAAGCTCGTCAAAACATCTCAAAATCCTCGTGGGACCAATCAGCTTAACCCGATTTATATACTAATTCTGCATTTATCGTTACTATATTATAAAAGATGATTTTATCCTAATTTCTTCTGGACATTATGTGCACTTATCCAAATTTAAGATACCGTACACCAGACGTAGTGTAGGGTATACACGAATATCGTGTATGCTAATAAAACTTAAAAAAAGAAAAAAATTTCCGCGATAAATAAAATAATATAAACTAAATTAAAAAAAACACATGAAATATTAAAAATAAACAAATCATTTAAAACTTAAAAGGGCCTGAGGGGTAAGGCTATCGTAACATTTTTATCGAAACTTGATTTTAAAGACATTGTAAAAACCTCGAATTAAAACAATGAACGATGTGAAAAATAATGTTCTGCGAAAAGCGATTTTTTTTTGCTTTGTATTGTGCGGGACGTTTGTCCATTACAGTAAATTTCATAATTAGTTTTTGTTGTTATTTTACAAATCCTGCACCATAAGCCTGCCATTTCGAGTTCAACTATTCCGCGTCACTTTACGCTTGGCCACATATTAACTTAAACATACAAACACATAAAACTTTGTCGCAGACTTTCACTTTCTTAGCACAAGGGATGACTGCTTTCCGATATGTATTCAACGTTGGTCCTGATGACGATGTACTAACATTTGATTTTTTTGTTTTTTTTTTTTTTTTTGAAAATACTTCTATATGAACCTAAATTTTTTTTTAAAGCTATCTGTTATATGATTCTAACTTCCGAGTAAGGGTTCTTTTCGAAGCGTTCCAGGAGGAATGAGAAATTTCACGAAGAAAATTTCTTATACAGGCTTTGTAAAGCTTAAAAACTTTGGTCAATGGAATAACTTCCTAGAAGGGCGTAAAAATTTTTCGATCCCAAGCACGTTGAAAAGAAGCACAGAACACTCATATAAGTTTAGTTACTTGGACTTCTCACTTTTTTCCAGTGAAAAGGAATATGGTAAAAAACGCACTCTTCACTAAGCTCGGCATTTCAATGCGCTTGAATTACTGCTACATACGTCAATCCGTAAAAGTATGAATAAATAAAAGAAACACGGAATATACGATTTTTGATGCCCAATGCCCAGCAGCTTTTGATAGTTTTTATATTAACGCGGGTATGTAGTTATGCGCACGACAACTGAGCAACACACAATACGATTGCCAGAGGTTTCTCTTCTAATCGAGCGAGACCCAGTTTTGCATCATTTTTACATTTATATCAAAATAAAGGGTTCTGTCGACTTTACGATATATATATATATTGTTACAAATTTCTGCTCCTCGATACGGTTCGTATCATTAAATCGTGGATATTGAAGAGAAAATGCACTTCAAAGTTTTATTATGTTCCTAAATGTAGGACTATTTACAATTTATTTATTTTGTTTTTAACGATACTTTTTGACTGCTCAACACAACTATTATCATACTTTACTTGAATGTTCTCTTCCGACTAAACTGCCTTCCGCAAAATGTCTACTTATATACATTTTTACAAGCGTGTTACGATCATCTAACTTCATGGCTTCATCTTTTAATCCCTTAATCTGATTTTCTGCTAATCGTTTTCATCGGCCGGCAGCTGCATGAAGCGCTGCGAATATGCACTGGGGAATTTATTACTTACGAAGATCGACTAACTGGATTTGGGATTTTCGTGACAATGCATATATGTATATATATACTTTCTTTTTTGTGAGGGCCTAATGTTAAAAGAAAAGCGTAACATCTTTAAACATAATATGCGTTCATCAGATAATTAGTTTTTTATGTCCTCCAGCAAAACATGACAAAACTAATAGATTGGAAGACTTTGCAGCAGATATGGTTGAACCGATGTAGAATCTTACGACGATCAAGAATATGAATATATTATGGGATCGCTTATGCGTATACCTCACTAATAGAAACGGGTCCTCAATTCCTTACCTATAGTATAAAGATAACCGAATGACTTCTGGCTTTTACTTATTTAATAAATAAATAAATAAATAAATAAACAAAATAAAAAAAAATAAAAATCTTAATTATTATCTTCTGAGGAACAAAACTTGCTTCATCTAGTGAAATGTAACCGCATTAACTAGTGTCATCGTCAGAGAATGCAAAGAGGCCTTAAAATGCAAACTTTAATATACGGATGTGGGTGGAAAGTTTACCAATATACGCACGTACTCTCACGGAGAAATTTAATAAAATTACTGTGAAAATTCTTACAAGTTTTGCGATCAACGCAGGCTTAATTAAAACTTGAATGCGCAATCGAAAAACAAAAGACGAAAAATACACGAACAGCAGCAACAATAGATATGGAAGATACAAAAGGAATTGAACACGCATCACACAAAATACTGTCACAAATAAGTGAAATATTTTTACAGATTTCATTATGAGCAGCGAGATGTGTAGTCAAGCGAAAAATCTTGTTATGTAACTGCAAAGTGAAATTTTCGCTGCATATTGTATCTACAAAAGTGACGAAAGACAACAGCGACATTTAATTGAATTAAATTTAAATTAAATGCAAACGTTTTGACTTGTAACGTAAAACAGTTCAACATATCGATAGACATACATAAAGTTTCGAGGGTTACGTTTTTATAAATAACTATGGAAGTAATAGCAATTCAATGGAATAGAGCGTAGCCGAGCGTAAAGTAATCAGCCTAAGGAGGGTAACGAATGTAGGGAGTGTGCACTGGCTACGATTATAGCCAAGAGAATGACGCTGATATTATTCTTGTCATTTCAAAGGTATTCATAAACGTGTTTCATTGAAAGGTATATGCTTGGCAAACCTGCAGTTGTATGCGATTTTATGCAGACAACCTCCATACTGCAACATGGATTTATTTATCATCATTTGAAACGCGGACATATCGATTTTATTGTTCCGTTTGCAGAACCGATATCTTGATCTGAACGACTCCAAGACTAAACTAAATAATCTTTCCTTAATCCCTCTTTCGAACGGTCCGTTGTCTGTTGTACATAGCTAGTTCAACTTCTTCTTCAAGGTTGTTTTTTATCACTGCTGTAAAGTTGTGACACAGCAGCTCATCTAGTAATGTAAAATCGTTTCCAAATGTTCTGTGTTTCTTTTCTAGTTTTTTTCTTATTACTTGTAAGATGTATCGATATTTCTTATCCGTGACATTCGGAATATATCTCTCTACAATGTCATGTTAAGGAACCTATACCAGTCAAAATATATATATATTTTTATCTTTTTTAGCTCGTTTCGAGATTCTTATTAGTGAAAATGAACTAATTTTTCATATCGTAGAACATTGATCATATCATAGGTATGTGAACTATTCACAATTTAATTACAATCGCACCCTATTTACAGTTTTTTATAATTGTCCCGAAAATTCAATAACTGAAATGCGTGTATGTTTGATAATATTTTCATACAAATACAATAGAAGTTAGAAAAGCAAACGGTGCACGCATAAGAAGAATTTCATGATCACATGCCGCTTACTAATTAACCAATCAAGTACGCCGTTATTTAATACTCGTACACACATTTCTTTTAATCTCTCAAGACTTTAAAGTTGGTGCCAGTTTGAGATTTGAGAACGTAACATGTATCGAAACTATGCAAATCCTTAATGTATGAAAACGCTCACGTGTTCATTGTACACTAGACAAGTTTGCTTAAGCAATGCTGGATCTTGTACTTTGTCTTCTGTCTTCCTATATTTCCTCTCTATATTTAAAGAGCACTTGGAAATGTTATAAATGTTTTAACAGTATACAGATGTATGTATGTATATGGATATAACGGAAATTGCACGTAAAGAAAACTCAAGCAGACATATAAACACACACACACACACACACACACACACCTACGTTCTCGCTCATTCTCAATGCATTATGGTGGCGAAGGGAAAGTAGACTACCACCTCATACAGTTTTTAACCGGTCACGGTTCTTTTCGACACTATGTAAACAGATTCCGAGATAATAGACACACGAACTATATGTGTACGAAACTGGATGCTGATCACGCGATCATGCGATCAGCGTCCAGTGTCCTACGAGAAAAATAATTGTAAACGGCCTCCGCGTAGTAATATTTGAAAGCTTTATGGTGGAATGGCAGAGAAAGTGTATACGAAAGGTATGTCTAGTGTGTATGGATGTGGGACCAATCGTATTTTGGGTTGATTTGTACATCCAACGCGTATATTAAAAAAAACCACACGCGTGCGTACGCGCTCGCACATAGTCGCTCTTCCTCCCTCTTGCAGCCACATACGCATACATATGCAATCATTTTTACGCAGATTCATTTCATAAAACATTGAAGCGAAAAATTGAACAAAAGTGTTAAATAAAAGCCATTCATAAGTTTAGGTACTTGGGGTAAACAAGGCCCAATAATATGCATTACATATGTGAATATAAAAATGTGTGCATATATATATATATATATATACATATGTATATATAAGAATGCATATGGTTGATTTAAATGTATCTTTAAAGCATGCCGTTTTCCCAGAGGGTTTAACGTTAAATATTCTTGAACAGTGAAGACTATATGACAGAGAAATGCAAAATTTTCTACAAAATCTAATACAACTTTGGAGTAAAATGTTAATGCGAGCTAAGTGAACTAACTATAGAGTACAATAGATAGTTTAGCAAATTCTCTTCCACTCTTACTTTAACTTTCTTCTCAAACTTCCCTGGTGGAAAACTCCTCGATTATGAAGTATTTTATGCATCATCACACAAATAACCGATAACAACAATTGAAAAAGACTTGTTTGAAAACTTTTTGAAACATAATGAATTCTCCGAGCCAACAGCTGCCAGCAAGTACTGCATCTCTCATTGAAAGGGTTAAATGTTTTATAAATAAGAATTGTTACAATAAACTTATAATAATAGCAGGCAGAAAAGCTCTTTAAGTTTATGGCGAAGGATTAAAGATTCTTCAAACAAAAACAGTTTAGGGCAAATAAACGAGTGGCTTAGGTCGAATATACCGACAATAGTAGTTAGTAAATATTCCTTATTTATAGGCGCATAAGTTTCACAAAAATTCGGATTCAATTATAGAGGACAGTCGCAATCACTTTATGTTGTTTTGACAAAAAAAAAAAAAAAAAAAAAAAAAAAAAAAAAAAAAAAAAAAAAAAACAAAAATTAAGATCATCGAATTTTGTTATCGAAAATATATATATTATAGGACGAGGCAATATTAGCGACCGTTACGCAACGTTCGTTTTCAAAAAAGTAGAGTAAACTGGTTAGAAAAGATTTTTCACAGCCCGGCCTTTTAGGAGGTTTTACTTAGCTTTTGCGGTGATGATTGATCCAATTTGTTCCGTCGATTACATTAATAACGTACGCATCAACTTCAATAACTGACATGCCTGAAGACTACGGCTATGTTGAGTAAGGGTCTCAGGATAATTTACAAACATGAGGATTGCTTTCCGATCAGCGAATACTTTGAATAGGGAGCCGTTAACACTATTATTGACAGAGAAACCTTACCAGATAGATGTCAAGCGAGTTTTTAAAATTTGAAACGAACAGATATATTTTCGCATTCATCATCTAGCAGTTTAATGTCCAGGTTTCTATTGCTGTTGTGAAATCAATTTTTATAGCCAAACTTCTGAAAGGTATATAAACTTTTGTAGATGAGTAAGCCGAACACTTATCGAATGACTTGGACAATAGCAGCCTCGCTAGCATTGGCATGGATTAGTTTCTCTCTTAACTGCTTACGTTAACATTTATCATCATTTGCGGGTCAGGAGCGTTGTAGTGCATTGCCCATATTAGCACTGTGCCGATAATTGTGGATTTATTGAAATGTACTTTTATGAAGATTTGCCACAACGCTGATTAAGTTTACACATCGACTAATCAAAAAATTGAATAATTAAAAAATTACTTAGTAATTAATATAAATATAAAAAAAAATTTGCTTATTTGAAAGCCTTTTAGAAACAAACCAAACATTTCCGTAATAAATTTCTGATTCGTAGTAATTCGTAATGCATGCTTGCATACTTACATCCACAATTTATATCACATATTACACATATCTATCTACCTATTTATCTATAAAATATATTATCGTCTATAACATAGGCATGAAGCCTTTATAGAAACCTCACGTACAGAAACAATCAATGAGCCATATGATGTCGCCATTAAGTTTGTGCTGTCAATCCCCTTCTATCTATTAGAGAATGTACAGAGCAATATGTATATGTTAAGCACTAAGTATTCACAGGTTTGCTTACATATCGGCTACAAGAAGGAACATAGGAATGTTCGCGAAGATGTACCTTATGACAATTTGCTTAGATATGCATCCCTCTCAGACATCGATTATATCATCGTATCGTAAGTTATTAAATTGCAAAATATTGCACTTAATCAGATCAAAGCTTCCTTATCGCCACTAAACTAACATATATCAGCATATGGTGGTTTAGGTAACATTAAGATAGCACTTTTCCACTTATCTCTTGAACAGCAATTGACTCGATATCCATTACTATCTTGTGCACTATTTTTAATCTCAATATACATCAAAGATCCACTCAATCGTTAGACATGTTGATCGTAGATTGCACCGTATATATAATAGATCGTATATATGTTTAAAATTATATTTTGGCAAGTTTTCGGAGCATGTTTTTTTGGTTTTTCTATAAGGGTAGGACGCTTAATGCTTCGCAGTAGAAAAGAAAATTTTAAGATCTAAATTTTTTACTTTCTTTATACTTTACTTTACTTTATACTTTCATGAGTTCCGTAAATGAAAAAAAAAAAAAAAATCAGTAGTTGAATTGTTGTCGGTAGGAATGAATTATGGTGCGTGTTGGTTGTTCAAGGTAAATCGTGCTTTGAAGGGACGAGCGGATAAACAGACAGATGGACATAGTAAACTCACTATTCATGCACTTCTCTCGATCACATATATTGATTATAATATCATCGCAAGATATCTCCGATACACATTTTTATACGTTACATAGATTTGGAAACGCTACTACACCTCGTGGAGCGACTATAAAATGTTACATGATTTGAAAATCCCGAACTTTTCTCTCAACAAGCTAATTGTCTCAATGGATATGTCGCATGTTGTAACATTCTGTTAAAACCGCATATTGTCCAACTCGAAATCATCTCATTCGTGCCATAAAAAGCCACTAATCATGTTTCTGTGGCGTTCTCCATTGAGATCAACAGCAATGCCATTTTCAAGTTCAAAAATCACACTTTCATCCCACAAAGCACAATTAAGAGTTAGATTTTGTGCGCGGTCAGACCTTTTAGAAAAGTAGGCGTGGATTCTTTCCACGAAAGGGGCGACATTCCATATTGACGGCACTTCATCAAATATGAGCTTCATCCCGCCTGCACGAAACGTGATCGTGGCTTCGTGGATATGTATTGTATTTGACAAGTAATGGCAAAGTCCAAACAATATATTGGAACAAAAATTTGATATAAACTTTAATCGAAAGTATATTTCATTTAAGTTTACTTGCGGGACCATAAAATGGGCGACCCGATATTAATTTAAATCAAATATTTTCCTAAGCTTTATATATTTGATTTTTGTGGTCGACGCGAATAACAATCAGGGTCTCTTTGAAGCGCTGATTTTTTTGGATCGCGTAAAAGAAAGTCCTCAATTTTTTTCACACAAGTTTTTGTGAGCAAAATGTAGAATCCGCAGTTAATCGACTTCTCTCCACCATGACACACGCTCCACATGCAGGTAAACTGAAAGCATTCTGTTTACTGCCACTTTCTCACTGCGACATCATGTGTGGATCTATATATGTTGAATGTTTGTTTGAACTAATGCATATATCTATCAACACTGTTATCACATCTGGCAACACTGTTAATTGAAAATATTTTATTTATATAAAACATTATTATTGCATTTTGCTTTGGTTTTGCAAGCATAATTCTCATCCTAATCGTTGCACAAGTATATGGCACATGCACAATATTCGTGTACACAAGTATGATTTCATGTATGCTTATGTTGACATATTGCATATATGTTACTATTGTTGTTGAACAAATCAATTTACCTTATATTTAATCATACTAGCTTACGGTGTTGTTGTAGGTCTTCACAAAACAACATAACATGATTTTTCATTTTTCATTTTTCATTCTCGCGATAACACAAATTTATTATTTATTAACAAAGTTATGTATGTAGTAATACTTTTTTAAATTTTCATACTCGTCACAAGAGATTTATTAATTTTATCAATTATTTTCAATTGCATGACGAGATTGATTTCATTGTGCCGTTCCGTCTGTCTTGCGATCAACAAATCATGATCCCCATTTTCAGAGCATTTCAAAATCCATCTGAAGCTTACTTGTTCGCTCTACTGTTAAAATATCAATTTAATTAAAACGGGACCATTTCTCTTTCTCTCTGAGATTTAAATCCGAAAATTGTATTTAGGAGGTTGAATATTTTGATCAATGGACTTTTTTTCATCAGTCCAGTTCAAAGCCGGATAAAAAACCGGCCCTTAAATATCAATACATCTTATAGAAAAAAGACGAAGCATTTTAAATTGATGTTTGATTCTCGTAATCTAAATCGGATATAGAATTTCGATATACTCTTAACATTAATCAATTGTTTTGAAACATTTACAAGACACAACGCATGACCTGTTCAAATAAACCGATATTGAGCAACATGTGGATGTTCTAGTGATGTCGAAGTCATGCTGTCATATGAATAATGGCACGCGGACAACCGGATGAGTCAACATAGTGGCTATTTCGGTTTGTGGTGGAAGCACTTTACAAGAACTTCCCAAGAATAATAACGAATTTTATGTCGGAGAATAAGTGCGATATGCATCGTCGCAATTGGCGTTATCTTAATACAGGACGTGACCTATTCAAGTCCTCTGAAAATTATTTTCGGTACGCACACCATGCTATACTATCGCCTAAAGTTCAAAGGCAACATGTTCGAATGAAGAAGTTACAGTTTTATAAGATAATACCTTGTAGCACAATTTACGGTCACTCTCGGAAAATAGCGGCAATTTCTGTAATGCCTCGATACGAATATTTTCGGAGAAAATTACTTACAAACTTCAGGATTAACGTAAGTGAAAACTATTTAATTATTTACAATAAAAGCGTAGTAAAGTTTTATGAACGCATGTAAATGAAATATGAGCTAAGTATTAATAAAAAGAAAGTCCATGCTTGCGCCATTTACATAACGTTTGAGGCTGCTTTGATTAAAAGATCTAATTGGCCAAATCGTAAAGCAATGAACTCAAGGAAGACAATAATTGAAAATGTAAGGAAGAAGTGCTTACAAGACAACACAAGGCAAGCAACAGGGCGAATATTTGGACGATATGCTTTTAAACGTATGGGTTGAAGCATGCAAAACCCCAAGTCTAGGATGACTATGAAAGGATTTTAAACGCATGGGGTGAAAGAAAGTGCGTTTTCCACGACATTGAAATGCACTGGCATCTATATAGCAGAATTGCTTGGTTATGCCCAGCATCTAAGCACTCACAAGACGACAGGGGCAGATGATACACCTAATGGAGTGCTGAAAGTGGCAATAAAAGAAAAAATAGAAATTTGCTTTTAAATATGAAAAGTTGTGGCGAACAAAGTGAGTCGGCCGAACATGTACTGCAATTGAGACAGAGGTTTTAATTTAAGCTATAGGCAAAGAATGACAAAAGGCAATCTGCTGACAAGCGATTACCAAATCTTACGTACGACGTGAGAGACAGGTTTGAGTTGAGGCTCAGGCGGTTCTTCCGACGCAACGCTTAACAACATTTATGAGGCAAATATTCGCGATAGATATTCGAGGCAGTTTTAGTGGGTGTATATATATATATATATATATAAATATATATATATATATAAATATATATATATATATAAATATATATATATATATAAATATATATATATATATAAATATATATATATATATAAATATATATATATATATAAATATATCGGCCAAGCTTCTTCGTAAACAAAACACAACACAAAAAAAAAGATATATATTCGTGTAAAATCTCAAAAACGTAGTAA
This sequence comes from Glossina pallidipes, assembly GCA_000688715.1. Lineage (NCBI taxonomy): Eukaryota > Metazoa > Arthropoda > Insecta > Diptera > Glossinidae > Glossina > Glossina pallidipes. The sequence continues at coordinate 110,354 of KK499772.1, read as the reverse complement.
TAAAATAAGAGCCCAGTCAACGTCGTATTGCTCTGCAACTCAACATAAATTACATTTGTTTAAAATCCCGTACGTATGTATTATTGCTATTGCATAAAATAAGTGTTTAACGACCATGTTGCACTCTTGCTTGGGGTTAGCAGATCATCATACGTACGTACATATGTACGAATGTATTACAATTTGTTACAATAATAGCAAATTGAGGTGGCAAGCATACACACAAGAATCGCACATGCCACCCCTGCTTTGTGCCTAGGTCGGGATTTCCTAAACCGGTTTGCATGGACATATTTTTGGTATCCATAAACATAAAAAAGAAAACAAAAACAAAAACAATGATAAACTTGACGAAATAAACTTAAGAATCATGAGGAAGTCTAAAAAACAGTTCATTTACGCTTTGCTCAAAAGTTGAATCTTTGTACGATTATTGGAAAACTAGCAAAGAGTGAAGAGCGGAAGTGAATAAAGCGTCTTCTGTACTATTTGTCGGATCATAAGAATTATAGATTAAAGTCATTTCGAGTATATGTGCAGAGATCAAGCAATGATTTTTTATTTTCCTTCAATTTGGGAAACACTGCTCCATCTAGCAACTGCACATTCGAAATAACAAGGTAAGAAAAAAGAAACAAAAACAGTCATTACACTTGTATTATTCTCTTATGCCCCCCTTCGTGTCTCTACCATTACCATTCGTTCTTTGGTTTTTTGTACCTTTTAGTAAAACCTGAGGTTTAACTAATATTTTCCCATGTACTTGTTAACATTTTACAAGGAAGGTTAACTTTGAACATCTATACATGAAATTACTCATTATATATAAATATATATACGCACACACACGCACACATACACACACAAACACACACACACACACATACACACACATGTGTCTATTTATGTATTTATATATATATTTATATATATATATATATATATATATATATATAAACATAAACACAAACAAAAACGCAGACAGACATGTAAGACTGCAATTGTTTAAAAAGGCAGTGAGTCACAATCATATAATGAGTCGTTGCTGGGTATGATTACTAATGTTCACCTTTCACTGTGTTGTGCAGCAAATTGTGTTTTCATTCCATATACATATGTACATATACATATGTGTATATATCAAGTAATAGTAATCAAAGGGAAACTCTTTATGTGCGCACGTATATGTTGTTTTTTAGTGCCACAGAAAAAAAGTTAATTCTTATTTTGACTTTGGTTAATATGAACCCTGCTGGTTTTTAACTTGTGCACCTACATCCATAGGAAATGTTTACATATGCAGATATACATACATACCTACCTTAAATTGTAGATATACTAAAAAACAAGGAAAGCGCACCCATTGTCTAAAGCTCGAATTGCTCAAATATCATATAACCCACATCAGATACCTACCTGTTCTTGTTTCCATATAAGTAAGTGTTTTTCAATGTTTTGGTTTACATTTCTACCCGTTCAAGCTCTACTATATTCACTGATATTTTTATATTATTCCGAAAAATTTCCACTTTATGCATTGGGGTACATTGTGTGAAAAACTATTTGTGATTTTTCTCTCTTCTTCTCTTTTCCTTTTTTTCGTTTCTTTTGGTTAAGCTTTTCTCTGCTTAGCAATAAATATTCACTAAAAAAAAACGGATACAAAAGCAGAAAACTGAACCGACAGTACAAAATGTGAACACGAGCAGGTAATTGAACCCCGAAACTGTAAAATGTAAGTAGATTTAATATCGTATTCTGATTAAGTGCATGATTGTTAGTTGTTATTATAAAAAAAAGGGTCTTTTCTTAAAAATGCTTTTGAAATCTGCGAAAAATTTAAATTGCAGATTGAATTTGAAATGACTTAAAGTATATACACACAACTTTACAATTTTGACTAAATTAATTTGAATTAAATACAAACTAATGTAAACTTTATAAGATCCAACCGTCAAATCATAGAAAGAATGTTCTCCCAAAAAGTGACAAAACTAAGCGGCAATAGAAACCAACCATTCGTAACGTTATGCAATTAAACTTATTGAGTCTCGTCTTTGCATAATTAATTAGGTGCGATTTAAATGCAAAATGTCCGGCAACAGGTGAGGATTATCTTTACTATAAGAGTTTGGCTAGAAAATTTCATAGATCACTTTTGAACATCGTTTTTGCATACAGCTTTTATAATTATCTTAGACTCATTCTGAGGTATGTAAAAAATTCGCGGATACATCTCGACAGAATCATTGGTTATAGACGAGAATAAGGAGTTTAAGGAATCGTCAAATGAAGTTTTTTCTTATTTTACGATGCTCCAGCATCTTGCTTATTATCGACGTCTCTATACATACAGATCACACTCATTTGCTAAATTTGCCTTCCCAATCCTCAGGATCTACTCTTCTTATGAAGAAATAAATCAAATAAAATTACTTTTGTAGAAATATATGTACGTAGCTGGTATCTTGAATGCCAGCGACAAGTGAAAACAGTTATACTTGAAAAAACTGTATTAATCATTTTTTGATGAAGAGAATGGTAACACAGCAACTTTTCCTTAAGAATAATCATTTTCTTTAATAGCACATTCTCCACCATAAGCTTTCAGGACGGAAATTACCCTCCGAAAAAGAACTATTGCAATATCATTCAGTGTCTAGTGTAGAACGAAACATTTTTCAAAAATTAAATGAATATTAAATGAACTGCCATCGATATTGAGTAAAAATTTTGTATTCTTTAAAAAGATCTGTCAAAAATCGGCCATAAAGTTAGTTCAGATTAACCAATCAAAAAAACCCTACTCCCATAAAATGGATTTGTTATTGCGGCCAACAATTGAAACGGTAGAGATACGCTCACCTTTAAAAGGATAATTTCTAGGAAACGCCATTAAAATTAATGCATTTCAATGAAATGTTCAACTCATTTGGTTACATGCACGATTTCCTCACCGAAATTCTATTATTGAAGGGTTTTGCTGCGTGCCAAGGTTTTATCAAAAGGCAAACTCGGTAGCGGTCAAATTATTCGCAAGAGAGCGATTTGAATTTTCGAGTGGCGTAAAGAGATTCTTATCGCTGAAACTAAGTCAATATCATTCTTAAATAGTTATGGAACAATTAAAACAAAAAAAAAAAAAATACGATGAACCAAAATTTACTGAGTAACACTATTCCTTGAAGGATAATGAATGTGATCTTAAAAAAAGTCAACTAAAAAAAAAGATTTAGATTAAAGTACAAGTCTTAAGGTCTCTATCTAAGTATTCTTTTTCCAGATTTTCAAAACTGAGGTGTGACAACTTTCACAAGCCATGTTACCTTCTTATCCTTTCATTTGTTTTGTCTGCGATTTGTGCTGCATGCACTTTTGCAGTTTATTAAAGTGTGATGTCAACTTTTTGATTAAATCATTTTGTGCGGCCTACTTTTAGGTATGTTCTGGCAAATTTAAAAAATATTTTCGCATTTAAAGTGAAATGTTTTTTTTACGATTTTAAGAAAATGGCGAAATATAGTTCCATACTTGCATAGAGCCTTAACTCTCCTTCGAATGCACACAATGATGTTACCAAAGATTATTTCAAGGACACGTATTTCTAACTCAAAACTGTCAAAAAAAAAAGGCAATAAACTTTCAGATATCATTATGACAAGCACATGAACGTTTTGGCTTACATTTTACATGATTTAGATGAAAAGGACGTGAAAAAGATAAACCTCCACACAATCCTTGCCCCCTCCACCCAACGCTTCTTCATTTTCCCCGTAAACTAAGTTTTGGCCTTTCTTAACTTCAGTTTCTTTTTTAAGCAGTCGTGCAAACAAATATAATTTCTCGAATAACTAACTGGTCCTTGGATAATGATGACGATGTTGAAAGCGATGTTGACGACGACCACGCAAAGGAAGTTTACAACAAGTGCGACAATTTTGAAATTGCTATGAAATGATTTAGAGAAGGCTTTGCTAAACAGTAGTAAATGAAAAACGACTAGACTTGAACAAGCATGAAATATTTCAAGAACAACACTATAGGAATACTTTACGCAAGAGATCGTCGCTGGGGACAAAACAAAAAAAAACAAAAAAACACAAAACTCATTTTCTTTTTTGGCGCCAAAGCACGTGCTCGCAAGGATGAAAAAACAAAAAAAAAGAATATACACAACTGAAAAATGGAAAAGTTATCGTTGCAAGTTATAATATTTGTACAAAGAAATGCGGAAGGCTTTGGGAGTACACTAAGCGGTAATGGGAGAGCTTTAAAAAAAAACAAAAGAAAAAAATAAGCCTTAAAATAACACACATTAATTTCTGCCACTTATTTAGCAAAAGGCTCAATGACCCGAACGCACATGAAAGGAATATAAGTTCGCAATATGAAACAAATACGCTAGAGTAGCCTTGAAAGAATATACGATGGCTTGCAATATATATATATGTATTTATGTGTACGAATAAATGTAAACTTTTGCTTCCCTTTTCACGTCATTGTTTATAATTTATTGTTTTTATTTAACAACATGGATTAAATTACAAATTATCCATTTACGTACGTACGTACGTACGTACGTACGTAGATATCTGAGCGCATTCGATGGATGTTCTGCAACCATCGCAACTATATATGAAGCGGATGTATGCACATGTGTACAAGACTTGTATGTGTCTGTTTGTTTACACGTACATTTGTGCGAATGCAATTGTTTAAGCATGTAGTGCGGTGCTTAATCGGTTTGATACAATGGCAAAAATCTATTGTTTACTCGTTACGTTTCTCTTTTTTTATGCTTTTTTTTTTTATTTTTTTTTTATTTTTGTTTTTCTTCTTTTTCTGCTGATTTTTCAATAAATTCTTTTGGTACGAAATGTGTGGTGTGTCGACATTAATCCGCCGCTTATGCACAGTTATTGAATTGTGATTTACGTTTTGTTATTATTACATGCTGTAATACTCGAATATATTTCATAACTTGTATTTGCTAAACATTCTTTACAAATAGTGCATGTCTTTCCTTCTGCACACTTGAAAATCTGTAAAGTTTGCTTTTCACCAGTAATAGGGGGACGTTTCTGCTGGCGTTTTATTAAAAATTTTGAAAAGATCAATATTAGTTGTGCATGCAGTTAAGGATAGCTATCCTTCCCTAAAATAAATTTTATACTTTTGATTGTGGCTCGAGTTCAGCGAAACAAGTTTAAAAAAAGAAAAAAAAAAAAAACGAAAAAAATTAAAAACAAATAAAAAAGTTTAATACGCCTTATTGCGAATTCACCTCAAACCAATACATTGTGGTCGAGACAGTCGATGGATTACACCTCTTAGTTGGCCCTATCAAAATATATGCATTAGTTTGTTGCTATTTATATTTTCGGTACGCATTGTAAGTAGACTATGCCCGTTTCTGCCTAACGTTCTAACAAAGAATAGCGCCATAATAGATACACATGTTATTTCCCTTTCTAACAACCAGCGACATGCATAATAAAGTTCACATATTGCTGATCAACATAGGATTCGGAATTAGTTTAATCTTATCCGTATTTTCATATATTTGTCTTATTTCTCGCATTTGTTTACCCTGAGTTGTCACAAAACGTACATTCGATGAAACTGAGAGAAATGAAACGGTTTTTGATTGGTGGTCGCAGGTCAACTTTGAGGAGTTTCGTAATCGGCCTAATAGACTCAAAACTATGACTCGTAATCCATGACAGATTTTACTCTGAAAGTTTATATATATTAATGCCACAGTGCCAAAGTTCACGGAACACAGTAATGTGTAGTCTATAAGTGGTAATAATATAAAATCCGATACAAATCAAAATTCACTTCAACGTCAGTGTACAGCTTCTAAAGGACAGACCGACACGACCACTTAAAAAAAAAATATTTCACTATTTTGATATTTTGGCTTAAGCTGCCAGTTATCAACAATTCGCCCTAAAGTGAACACTCTTCATCCCAGCCCATGATGATTTTCGTTAATATTTTTACTGAGTTTCAAGTCATTAATTATAAGTTGCAGTTCTTTTTGCCTGTCCCTACGGCCATTTTAAAACTTTGCCTAAAAAATTAGTGAATTTGCGAACGAAAAATCTGGCACACTACTCTCTTAATCAATCTTCAGACTGATGTCAATCCCGGTAATCGTCAAATGCTTATCGAAATTAATTCGCTTCTTGATTGACGAACAGGGCAAGTGACTGGCAGGCCACGAACTAGAGAGCCAGAAGCGTCGTAAATTTCAGTGTTTTTACAGCAAAGCATTCCGAACCACTCGTAACAAATACCTTGCTTTGTAGTGTTGCCCGTGCGCACAAGGTCTGGCGTTTCACGGGTTTGAACAGCGATTTCGTCATTTCGAGGGTAACAAAACGCAATACGAAGTGCACACTTTTTGTTTTACTTCATCGGGTTCAATCAATGGCCGACTAAAATGTCCGCCAAAAAGGGCGCGTTTCTCTCATTATGTCACACAATATATATAAGTGATGCCAGTGAAAAAATTAAATGCCAGCGATACTCGTCATAATTACCATTAGCTCAAAAAGCTTTCTGAGAATTTAACAAGATTTAACTATGTTAATAACGTTATCTGAGGCGGGGATTTGTTTATCAAAAACGATAGAATCAAATAATTTTTAATAAATTGAAAATTTTGAAAATTCCATCAGTTATTGGTCGAGGAAAAAGGTTATTTTATTAACATGATATTATTATGTAATGAAGAGATTTAATGTTCGAACAACTAATTATTTCTCTTCTTATCTCATCAGTCCTCGTTTAAGCATTTTCGCTTATTTTAGTTAATCGATTACATATACGAGGTAGAGCGTGGGGTACAATTTTGATAACACAAAAATCTTCAAAGCGAATAAAAGTATGTATCGGACGTAGAACTATGAAATGAACAGATGGCTAGCGTCAAAAATAGAGGAAATGGCCGCAATAACCGCACTGTCGCACTATCAACAAACACGGCAGCGCAAAAGCTCTTTTTCTAGCAGTAAAAATGTCGAAGTGTGTGGCAACTACGGAACACTCCCACATTGTAACTAGAAATGAAAAGTGTATTTATTTTGTGAAACTGAGGCGTCAAAGTTCGCAGGTTAGTCCAGCCGTACCATTCACAGCGATTCCGAGACTAAATCGCTTTGACAGGAAAATCAAATCGTATTTCTGTTCGTGTTACGCATACTAGGCTTAACAATGGGACTGAAAGATCCTTGGAATCGGCATTCATAAGAACAGTGCTCAGATACCTGGAACGTCGGAAATTTATCTCCATGTTACACTGAAAGCATTACGCAACAATCACATGGATCACTTGGTGCCAATATAAGAACATTGCGAAATGTTTTGTGACATTAAGGCGTGTCAGCTGATCAACACAGATCTATGTTATATGCAAGACTTTAATAGACTAGGAAAGTCTATGCGCCAGATCAATACTTGCTAGTAGTTGTCGAGAGCCATCTCACTTTGCACGGTACACAACTATATGGCTGGTTATTTCCAAGCAACAGAGCTGACGATAATATGTTTGCATAGACGTTTGTGACGATTCCTGAAGTTAAATCTTTCCTTCGCAACAGTATCAAGCAGCGCTAAACCCTAGACTCTTGTAACCTTGTAAACCGGGTAAACCTAAGCTTGTATATAATCAACGCTAGCGTTGTATTCTTTCGTCTATTAGAAGACGAGTAAACGGCCAATCTGTAAACAGAATTCCGTTACACTCATATTGACATAACGAATTATTACACTTGACTGAGATTAGATTGGCAAATAGCACAAAACTATAGATATATATCGCCGTCGATTAAAACCGCAGTTGCACACGAAGGATTACGTCTGTAGGAATATTTTCTAGTCGGTCAAGAGCTATCTGGGTCATCAATTTGGCGGATCTGTTAGGATTTTTATTGGGGAAACCCATGAATGATCTGACATGATATCTGATGTAAGAGAAGCGTTAAAGGAAGAGAAAGGAGTAACCTTTTCTCGTTGGCGAATCAGTACGATTCGCGATGATGATGCGGGAAGAATGTAAAAAAGTGCGGTAATAGTTTCAATTTTTTTTTATTAAACGACTTGTAAAATTTTAAATTGTTTTATCGAGCCCCTTGAACCCTTTTAAATTTTCTATAACAAACCCTGCCGGAGACGGCTTACACATGCCCTATGGCGACAAGCCACCGGCACAAAGTTACTACCGATAATTAGTTTGCGCATATTTTCACTCTTGATCTCTAGCTTTAAATAGGGACGATGCTCGAACTTCATACTCATATATATGTTTAAAGTATTGCAGCTATATCTGATCCATTTCCATGCTTAAGAACAACAGCCAACAATATCATCCTGGCGCCAAGTTTTGTCTTAATTTTTGTTAATAAAAGATTTCTACTAATAGACAATGAATAGGCAGGCGCATGTAGCTAGACAGAGTCAAATTCATGTCATGCATTTCATAGGGGCTCCGCATTTTGAAAAGTCATCAGGCTTCCCTCTAGTGATGTGACTAATTTTGTATACGTTAACTTGAGTAGTATATTTACAACTACATATACACACATATGTATATAAAATATTAGGTTATCTTTTTACACTCACTCACTATAACTAAAACTATTTATCTAAAATTTCTAGCAGCAGAGAAATTGCTTAACAGCATCAAACAATTATAAAGAGCACACACTTATTCACACAAGTAAGTACTTAAGCTTTGACATATGATATTAGATAGACAATATGCTCGGAACATATCATTACTGCCGTATCTTTAAGATGAAATCAGCAGCTAGGCGTGATAGAGCAGCCCTTGAATAACAATTATGGAAATGCACGATAGGAACGAGCTAAGGTTATGTTAAACTTTTATTTAAAACTAAATAAACTTTTTACGTCAAAGAAACAAACGAGTACTTGGAACGTAATAATTACAGGGTAATGGAAATTCTAATTCGTGATATTTCTAGGTATGTGTACGTACGTGTAAATTTGTAAGCTCGTGTTTTTTTTTTTAAACTAAATTTATATATATATAGAAAAAGAGCTGACTTGGTGTTCAGTGATATGCAGTAATTAATTAGAGGAAGTAATGGTAAGAAGTAAAGTAACGAGAACTATTTTGTTTAAATTCATTTATTATTGCTACTAACATCACAATACTTTATTAACAATTTTTGTTTTTTTTTTTTTTTTGCATTATTAAGTTGTTTACCCCGTTTTAAGGTGTTACGTGCTACACAAACATATATCATACGTAATAGGTTAAAGTGAATCTAAAACGCAATGCATGGCTCTTTATTCCTATGCATTTTGCAATAACAACAGCAATAAAATGGAAATCAAAACCGAATTAACGAAATTTTTATGCTTAAACAACTCTCGATACCAACTAGTTTTGGCTGTAATTGCATTTTTGCTGTTCATTAAGGTCATCAATGGTTTTGCACACAAAAACCTCGAGGGAAAATTGGTCGACGGCAAATTGAGTGAAAGAAAGAGAAAGACAGACAGTGGGTGAGGAGAAGAGAGGAGAGGAGAGGAGAGGAGAGGAGAGGAGAGGAGAGGATTATCACAAAAATGTTGTTTTCATTGTTGATTAAACTACAGTGAGTGTTAAAGTAATTCAGCAAATTGCTTTTTCTACGCCTATTATGGCGTAAATAAAACTATAAATATGTGCAATAAAGGACGAAATGCTAACACTTCTAATGTAAAAATTTACAGTTATTTACGAAGAAACACCTACGCAAAAGCTAAGACCTAAGCAACACTTCAAAAGAAACTGAAATTTTTAAAACACTTACACCTTAAATGGAAGGAACTTACGAAAATTCATCTATGTGACAAATACACTGCCATTTATAGCGTTATAAGTCGTGAGTAAGATTTCAATCGACGTCTACAAAATGTCAGTGAGAAGCAGCCATCAATAGGTGACGTCTTGTAAAAAATCCTCTTTTACTAAAGAACGGATTTTGTATTTAGGAGGTGGTCAGTTGGAAGATCTCTGTCAATAAGGATGGGATCGTCTGTGACTTTGTGAAGGAAACTCCCGTGCTTTGTACATTTTAGATGATTACAAATGCAAATCTTTCATGAAATTGTCGGTGCTGTTAAGCTTTCCTCAACACTTTCCAGTTTTGATTATGTTTGATGTGGCACCGGCTTAAGTTCACAGGGCGTGCGTCTATAATTTCATTCACCAGTGGGTTTTAAAATTAAAGCAGGTTAAGATCAATAAATGACATGTTCGCCATCTTTTTTGGATTAAATAACTTTTACCTTTACCTGCCGGTTAATTATAAGAATGTTTGAAACAAGTTGCAGCCGTAGAGCTTTGTAAAGATAACAATTGAATGTTTAGTTGTAACACCTTTAGAAAACTAATGGTTGTGAAGGTTGTTGAGCAAATCGAATTTTATGAGAAATATATGTTATGTTATATGGAAGATATTTACGTTATTTTTGTATATATCTTCTGTCAAAACGTTTGCAACGCCCAGAACAAAGCTTCAGAGACTCCGCAAATTGCGTATATTCTTAGTCAGTATCAAACTCTGAATAAATTTAAGTATGTCCGTCCGTTGTAAACATTCTCCTAGTCGTAACAATGCAGCTGTCGCCTTCAAATTTGGCAACAATATTGGAAATTCTTGCACGCCATTTGGTATTGAAAATGTTCTAAATGGGTCGAGGAATGCGCTTACAGTGCCACATAAACTGAGAACACCTCTGTTTTTCAGAGGGAATACAAAATTAATTTTTTACACATTACTCATAAGCTATAAGCGATAAATCTACAAAAATTGGAACGAATATTCTATAGGCGATGCTATAGTGCCTCTACTATGATGGTAAAAATGGTAAAAATCGACCACGCCTAACCAATGCAATCGTGTGTCATAATTTCGTTTTCATTCGCAATATCTTTATAACGTGCAGAAGAAAGCTTGAAAACCTTCATAACGCGTATATGAGATCCATCATTGAATCTATCTGTTAGTTCGTCACTTAGTACCTCCATCGGTCCGTCTACCCAACTGTATAGTATCCGTGGTAAACATTCCCCAGTTAAGATGAAATGAAAATATCGCCTATAAAATTGCAAAAGAATTCGAAAATGACACAAACTGGTCGAAGCATATGCCTACAAAGTCCACACGGCTAGGTAATAAAAACATTGAACATCTTTTTTTCCGTGTTCTTTGCTTGTTGCTCCTAAAGTGCAACACATATGCCGTATACATTTCAGTGTTTATTCTGAAAATAGAAACAATCAGCCGCGTGTGCCCAATATTATGCAACATGAAAATTTAGTTTTTTTCCATTTTTTTGGTCTTCTTTAGAATCACCGTGATAGATATAAAAGATTTGGGCATGACCGCAATCGGGCAATTTTCTTACTTGTTTTGCTTACCCTAGCGAAAGTGCTTATGAAGCATGCAAGGAAATTACAATAACGGTCCTTTTGCTGACTGCATATCATAGAGTTGGATGATTGGATGGTCAACACGGTTAAGTCTCTTTCATTCATTTTCGATATTTTGAAACCAAATAAAATCAGCTTAATCAACTGTACAACCGGCCACAAGTGGATTAGGAAACCATTACATATAATGTATTGGATTTTACGGACATATTCGTAGTAGGAACAAACATTTGAACCGTTTAAGCTTGTCGCCGCCGTCAGCGAGGAGACGCAATTTAAACAGAAATTACACCGAAACGATATATCTCGTAAATAACTTTTCCTTATTTATATGAAAACATTCATTAAAAGGAAGATGATGATTAAGTGCATGCGTCAACATGTGAAAAGTACTCCACAGTCTGATGTCTGATGTCTGTACGTCTGCAGGTAGCGATGGCAATAGTAATAACAATAATAATAATAATCATGAGCAACGTAATCCATATGCTGCGTCTGCAATGTTGGGAAGCAAGTGTCTGCCATATATGTGCATGGGTGACAAGCAGAATAATTTTACTATTTCAGCATAAAAATTCTGGGCAATTTATCGCGGTACTTAAATTAAAGACAATTAAGATTTAAGATGGAAAAGAAGTGATGAATGGTGGGAGGGAGGGAGGGAGGGGGGGGGGGGGAAGAGAAAGATTAAGAAGAAATGCTACCATTAAAAACGCTTTACATATTACATATAGAGGAAATATTATTTACTTGAATTGTTCATAAATATGTGAAGGTATACACGAGCATAAGGACTTGAAGTTAAAACAAGAAATAAAGTTTTATGAATGCCGACTTTAAAACGAATATATGAAATACATATATAGGGAAATTATTTATTTAATTATTGTTTATGAAAGGTGTCAGTGAAATGTGACTCGGTTGACAGAGAATTTACGATAGCCCAGTAATCGATTGCAGATCCAACTAATCTCAATTCATAGACAGATCAATAATTGATTTGGCTCGCACTCGCATGCAAATGGGATGACAAAAGTAAAGCAAAATCATGATTTACTAGAGGAGAGAGGAAGGAATCCTTTTTAACCACATTGAAGTGTGATTTAAGAGACATTCACTAATAAATATTTTAGTTTAGAGAAACACGTTTTGATGGCTAACAAACGTACACCCGTACAATCATTGAAATACAGAGAAAATCAAAATTGTAGTTAAAAGAAAGTGACAAGACAAGTAGTAACAGACCATCATTATAAATGCATGAAGTAAGTCAGTAGATAATTGGAAAACGTTAAAAGGGGCTTCGTCACAATCTTTCACGATTTCCGTTCTTTCTTTCTTTCCTCTTTGCAATTTTCTTCGTTTCCCCCCCTCCACCTTACCGCTGACAGTTATAATGTTTGTGACATCATGATGTCGTTAGGAAATCAAAATCTTGTCTAAATCAGTAAAATGCAAATGAAAACAGAAAATGTACACTTATTTTAATTTAGATATATAAGAACTCTGACTCTTTTGAAATGAGGACAAACAGCTCTCTGGTTGTTGTTTGTTTTTGGTTTTGTTGGTTTTCATTCAGACTCTTTCAGAGAAAGCTAAGAGTCAAGTTAATTTGCTCAACATGGAAAATGCTTTGTGTCATTGAAAAAAAAAAAACAAAACAGAAAAAAAAAGAGAAAAAGAAAAAAGAAACAAGGACCGAACGCCGGTGAACTTAAAAAATTAATTTATTTATAATTAAATTTAAAACTTAACTGATTTTATCCGTCAGCAATAATTTCGATGAGACAATTGAATAAAATATTTCTTGAATATTATTTTCAGTAGCACTGACACCTAACTCTCTCAACTAAGTATTCCTTAACGCGTCCCAAAAACTGGTAAGCCTTCAATTTAGATACAATTCAAAGTGTCGAAGGATTGGTTTTGACTTAAATAAGACATAAGGTAGCAGATAAATGTCTTAAGGAGAATACCTTATACTCGTCTTGGGACGAATTTTCCACCACACGGGCCGACATGCATTCCATAGTCCACTTATAGTGGACATTTGAGAACATATTTTTATAAGATGTTGGCAGCACTTTGTCGGTGATTGCATAACCTAAACGTCGTATTTACACTTATTTACCTCACATATAGATGTAGAGACAGCGTGCGAATTCTTGGTTCGATTTACTTGATTTTCAGACATTACCATCTTATAAGAAAGAAAATAAGATCCAGGTTTAAACTGTAAATGCAAGGCTTTACAGTTTTCAGATCACAATTGATAATTACGGGCTTATCTGCGGACCTGAGGACAATTGTGAAGCCAACTATTTTTCAAACTTAATTGAGAATAAGTTTCCTCTTGTTATTACATATATTGCGTGCTAGTTATAATTTTTAGTTAAAAGGCGAACGACAAGAGAGCAGGCGCTATTTCCGTTGAGTTACACTATATATATATACTCCAAGATTTCGTATCTATGCTTCTCGTTACAGAGGAACGACGCTGTGTGCGTAAAAACATTGAAGGATAGCGTATGACGTTTTAAGTGTTGCTCATATCAACAGCAACTTCGTGTGAAGCAATAAGCAATTCATGCTTTGCATCTCTATCGTGCGTGAGAATTCGTTTCCAGAATTCGCTTGTAAAGATTTCGATTCCCCAGATAATTTCTTCTATGATAGCTCTGTTACTTCGGATTTAATTTCAATACAGAGAAATATACTGGTTATAGGAATGCACTGTGAGTAAAAATAAATCATCTTTCTGTATAATAGTAACTGGTCGTCTTCAAACATTTTACATGCCCTACACCACCTGCGGTACGAGGGTATATTAAGTTTGTGAGGATATACGCAACACCCAGAAGGACTTCATTATATCGATCGATTTTGGTTCACTTTCTAAGTTAGTTTAAGGTTGTCTGTCCGTCTGCATGTCTTTTTTTATGTTCAACGTACAGCCCGCTAGTTTTGCGTTATTGCTTGATGGACATGCTTGTGGCCCAAGAAAGCACGCTATTGAAAATCGATCACTTTTCCGACCAGTTATCATATAACTGATTATTTTGAAGAGTTCTAGGGCAATGTAGGACATTTAACGGTGAGCCACGGGCCACTATAGTGCTTCTACTTGTCTAATTTTGCAATTATACAAACCCAATAGAAGTGATGTTGCACACACGCAGCTCTATACATAGTTGAGTCGGTTCTGTATCAAATTATATCACTAAGGCATAACTACGTGAATGATACACATCCTAGCTAATCTTAACGTTGCATTCGGAGCCTTATTTCTAAGTGAGCTACAAGTAAAGTAAATATAGCTATTATCCCTCTGGACTTCAGTGGCGACTGTAATAGTGAACATGTTTATACATTCATATCTAATGTTATCGAAAAGTTAATTTCGTCAAATCTATTTTTATTAACCTTATGTAATCCGCCTGAGTGGCCGAGCAGGCAAGAGTCTCGACTAGCAATTCAATGGTCGTGCGTCCAAATCTCAATTGCGGTAGAGTTTTTAATGAAACCGACAGCCTTACATGCTAGTCCTTTAAGGCTCTAGTCTCAGAATTTATTCTCCGACTAAATTTATAATAATAATAATAATTGTTTGCACACAACAGCAACGGTGTATTTATACGTACACTTGAGTAATAATATGAGCAATATATATACACATGTGTACTGCTGTGAGCATTGCTCAATAGAGGAACCATTTTCACATCCACCCCTGAAGAACAAGGCTATCCTCAATTTGTCATGTTTGGGCGTGTGTTGATGTATCTTGTTGACACTTTCCTGATCGCAAAAATTCAGATATCGACTTCTTGACACACCCCTATCTTTTTTTTTTTTTTTGCATTTCTTCGACGTTTTGTACTTGTTACTCATAAGGTTAATAAGACAGAATGTGGCAAATTATTCTGCACGTTCTTCACCTGAAAACACATCGTCTAAAGAAAAATGTGTTATGTCCTAACTAAGTATGGTAGACCCCACAACACGGTGGATTCGATTTATCTTAGCAGCATAATCAAATGGTTATCAAATGCAAGGACTTGGGGAATAGAACGTGACAAGCTAAATGTGTTAGTCTGAAATTAAATACGACGTTATTTACGAAATAATGAACTCATTTATTGTTAAAAATCCAGTCGCTATGGATTTCAAATCGGAAGGCTTGGAAAATAGGATGCGACTAAAAAGCATAAAGTGAATTATGTAGAATTTTTTCTAAATATGCTTTCATTTAAAGGGTGGAAATTATATTTGTATCTCAATCACTTTTATGGGGCTATGCGGGAAGATATGGCAACATAGAATGAATGGTAGTGGATGGTATACAAGATTCGACCGACGCCGTATACAGTTTGCTTACTTGTGTTCACATCAAAGTCTTTGCCATAAGTATTAATAAAAACGTCATATTAGTTTTCTCAACATAGATAATTACCTGCTGATGCTCCAGTGAATACAACGTCAATTTATACTTGAAATTTTGTTTAATTTGTTAATTGCTTATGTATATAGCACTTTTTTTTATCACTATAATATGACACTTGATATTAACACTTTTTTTATATAAATTATTTTCGTATTTTTATATATGTATTTTCATATATAAATAAGCAGTTGTTTATAAATAAATTTAGTTTTCTAAGGATGAAAAAATTAATTATTAATAATTACATTATATGTACTTAATATAGCACTTTATTTGCAAAAAAAAAAAAAAAAAGACGCGCGAAATAGCGAAGCGTTATAATGCATCAGACAAGAATTATGGTAAAAAATTGTATGCTCGCCATCGAAGCATATGCTTATGTTGGTGTGCAAATTATAAAGACAAAAAAAAAAATTTCTAAAAGATGGTCGGTCTTGGATGTACTCGGTACTATCCATATTATCTATTGGGCTGTTAAATTTCCACAAATATATTAATGAAAGCGGAAACGAAAGATCATCATGCACATTGATGGCTTATACGTGAAGGGAAAGTTTACAAAGCGATTTGAAGTGCGTAGCAAAGTAAAACACTTTTGAGGTTTTAGAAATTGGGACAGATTTCGGTCATTAAAACTTAAAATTGTAAAATATTTTAGAATTTTCACTTTCGGAGAGCATTCAAACTGGACTGAATACGTCAGTATTTATGGTTTCGATCTTCAGTCAAAATATTTCGTAATTTTTCAAGTACTGACGAAGATATAAATGCCGGGAACAGTTAAGTTGCTAGAGATAACTGCCGTCCTAACAATAACAAAAAGGTCTGCATTAATTATTTTGCGTGAAAATAAAAATCAATGATAGAGCAAATGCATCAAGTCACAAGTTGATGCCTACCATAGAAAAAAGTTGCATGAATTGTGATCCAAACTGCTGCCCTCTTAACCATATTGTCGATACTTGACCACCGACAGCGATTACTATATATTTGCCAATCGCAATACGATGGATGCTCCAGAGAAACACATATGTGCCAAATGCCGAGAAGACCTTAACAAGTGATTCTATAACGAAGGCATGTGCAAACGATGGCGGAGCGTTGGACTGATTACGTCGTCTCTAAAGAGTATGTACTATGCTGATGATTGATACCGAATTTTGCGAAAAATAATTCACATTTTCTTCAGTTCCGGTAATTATTGACCGAATACGCTTTAATTATGTTTAAGCAGTTAATAGCTTGAAAGCCTTCTAAAAATATATAGCACGATGCCATGTATAAATATAATCATTAATGAGCATACCAATACACGAACGTACCGAAAAAGACCCACTACTGAAATGACGAGAATACTGCAACTATACGCATTAGTGATGATTTGAATACTTGGATTACATACATGACTGTTTTTAGAGCAATAACCTGAGGCTCGGCAATTATCGCATAGCATTAGTTCATATACTGAATCGAAATGATTATGAAGTGCGAAGTAGTTTTAAAGGCGAAGGATGACTAGACAAATGTAGATTAGGTCTAGCACCCTGGATTCTTATCTAATATTCAATACGAATCGGTAAAACTCATTTTTGTGCGCAGATCAACGAGGTTTGCTGTCTTGTAACGAAGCATAAGCTAAGAACGACCATGATGTGTATCGCGACAATGTGGTGATTTTGAGAAAAAATTAGCATAACTGAACTTGAAAAAATTAAGTTATCGAAAGTGTATTTTGATGGCGGGCCATACTAATCACATTTTGTTGGGAGATAATCGATATGGAAGATGCGCCCTAAGGCGTGTACAATATTCTTACTTGTTGCTATTGATTTTTCCGTTTTCCGATTATATTTTATTAACTTTGTTCATTCATTTGTTTGTCTTTTCTAAGTTTTTACATATCTATCCATATATATGCATGTATACATACATTTATATGTATAAATAAATATATACGAATATTATATAATAGGCACTAGACTTTAATTCCTGAATTTAACAGATTTTTGTTGTGGGCTTTTTTTTTGTTTTGTTTATTTTTTTGTTTTTTTGTAGGTCTGCCACTGCATTACTATGGCACTAATAATAAGTTGAACAGTGTATGTTTTTGTGTCAGCGTGCGCATTAAGTTAGCCACTAAGCAAACGAAATGTGAGTTAATCAAAATGCTTAAACGAGTTATATTATATTTTAATGATTTAACTGCTGTTCGTATATGAATGAATTCATTTCCAAACGCAACACAAAGCTCTTCAAAATTGCTCTACATAACTAGAGTAACTATTGCCGTTGTTGGTGTTTTTCCTCGTGTGTTTTGTTTTCTTTTTTTTTCCTGTTTAGAGTTTTGTTCATAATGTTAATTAATTTCATAAATTATTTATAATTATATACGTTATGAACTGTATACACACATATATATATATATATATATATATATATATATATATATATACATGTGTGTGTTTGTTGTTTCCGTTGTTGCTGCGTTTCACTAGTAAAAAACCCGAAGGAAAAAAAAACACAAATAAATGGATAAATACATAAGCAGACCACCGGCACCGTAACAAACTTTATTTTAAAATATTAATGATGCGTTCATTGTTATATATATATATATATATATACCTTTATACAAATATATATATATATATATATATATATATATAACGTTGGGTGCATGAAAAACAATGCAAAAAATAACCGTATTATTATTTTTCTTGCGCACAATTTATTATAAATTTGTCTATTAAAAGTGCAAATATATTACAGATATCGTAAAATTTGTGATTGATTTTTTTCACGTTGGCGTTAAATTCTTTTATTTTATTTTTGTTAAATTTTTTAAAAAGATATTTTATGTAACTGTTTTATATTTTTTATATTTTACCAAGCTTATCAGCTATAGAAAATTGATTTAATATAAATTTAATGTAATTTAGCAGAATGTCTGTTTTTGTTGTAACAACTGGATCTGCAAAAGAGATAACAAATTAAAAGTTTTTTAGATACAAATTTAAATATTTATTTATGAAGAAAATACTTTCATTTTGGTCATAAATTTTCAACAGAGATTTGCACTCAGACGAATAATTATTTTTCCTTTTATATTTAGATTTTGTTTTTAACAAAAGGTTAAGAGTTGACAGCACTTTAAATATTTGAAAAATATTTCTTTTTTTTTTCTATTAGTTTAAATGACATCTTAAGTAGTCACGTTGTGCAGGAAACGATAAACTCATTCTTCTCGAAATACGGTTTGTCAAAGTGCCAGGGCTTGCGAAAACTTATTCAAAATTACAAAGGATTCGCGGGTAGACTTAACAGCAGATGCCAAATATAATAGTAAATTTCGTCAGCGAACGCCCTACACTTTTGCAAATTAATACCGGATGGTATTAATTAAATTTGAAAATTAATTGATATTTACGCGTAGTTTGATTTGGACGAATCTTGTTTATGTGTCGCACATAACCTCAGATTCGCTTGTGTTCATATCTACAACAAGGTAGCTGCAGAAATCACTAAATACATATCATATATATAAATACTCGTGTCGAGTGTGACTAGCGGAGTCGATTACGCCAAGTCTGTTAATCCATCGATTGAATTTGCAACATCAGAGCTTTAATGCATTGAACTTTCGTATCCATTGTGCGACCAGCAATTATCCTCTCGATGAGAAATCCATCACCGCAGAATGACGGATGTATTCATTTTATCAAAAGGTTTGCAACGCTCAGAAGGGAGTTTCGGAGACCCCGCAAATTATATATATTCTTGATCAGCATCTACGACTGTCCGTCTGTGTAATGTCTGTTGCAAACATTCTTCTGGCTGCGAAAATGAAGCTATCGACTTCAAATTGGTCAGAAACAATGCAAGTTCTTGCACGCAGGCTACTATTGTAAATGGGCCAAATCGGTTCGAGGACCCGCCCACACCACCACGTAAACTGACAACATCTCTGTCTTTCAAAAGGAATGATAAATTGGCCTTTTGCTCTTTACTCTTAAACTATAGCAGGTAAACATACAACAGTCTGAATATATATTCTTCGGGCGATGTTGTATTACTTATACAGAAATGGAAAAAATTGACCACGCCTATCCAATATTGTAGTGTATGGAAATTTATTTGTTTTCTATACCTTCACAAAGCGTAGAACTAAGCTTCAAAGTTCCAGTTCCAGTTTCAATTTGAAATATGTCCGTCTATGCGTTTGCGCAATTGTGTCGTATCTCTCCCGTTATCGAAAATGAACATGTTTCCTACAAATTTGCAAAAAGAGTTTGAAAGTGACCTAAACTTTCCGCAGGTCACGCCTACAACGCCCACACGAATACACGATAAAAAACTTTAGTTTGAAAATAGAAAAAGACAGTCGCGCCGTCTCCATATTATAGACCATTTAACAATTCGGTTCTTTTACTTTTTTTGTATTATTTAGGATGACGTTGATGGGTTTAAAAAACTCGATCACGACCGAATTTAATTTTCTTACTTGTTTTCTTTCTTCTCGTTTCTGAGAGAGAAAAACTCATGTCGAGGAAAAACAGAGTCTCAAAGACATTTTTACAATTGGCTTGGCCGCATCATAAGAGGCTAAGAAGGCATTCTGAACCCCAGCAAAGTAAAGTAAATTTCTCAGCCACTTTTTAATTAAAAAAAAAAAAAAACAAACGGAAAAATTAAGTTTAACTGACGGTTATTCCAGATACGCTGGGAGGTAATTATAACTTTTTTTGCTCGAATTTTTCATTAAGACTTTTGAAATCATTTATCCTCGTAGAGAGTAGCATTTTCAATTTATCGGTTTTCGTTAATTATGGGTTCAAATGCAGGCAGGATGAAATATGAATATGATGAGAGGAGGCAAAGCTCTCTATTCATTTATAGTCGTTTCGTAAGCATTACAATGCGAAGAAATTAAACAAAGTAAATAAATAAACTGCCTGTAAACATATATATCTGTTTGTATTATATTTCTAGCTAATGTGAAATATAGACTGAAATAAATAAATAATTCAACGCACATATCTGCACCTACACACGTAAATGGAAATTAAAGCTTCTAATAATACAAATAATGGAATGGATTATTAATCATAGGACGAATCTTTGACACCCGACATCATTGCTTCGAACGTATAATAAACAGTTTCCAGCTTAGTCTGCGTCAAAGATTTGTTCGAGCTGCAACCATAGACGACACAGAAACCGATGTTCAGTTGAACATAAACAATTCGGAACGTGAAATATGCAAATATATCTCATAGGATCTCCAATATTTAGGTATTACAAGTAGACAGAGAAAAAGTTTAGTAAACACTGATACCTTCATGTTGAGAAGTAAAAATTGCAAAGCATTGTTGTACACATGTAGTTTGTATGGTTCTCTGAAATGCCCTTGGGAAATAATTATGTTAGGGTTTAGATAAACGCCTGCTATAAATTGTAAATTATAATTATTTAATTATTTAATTAATTGCGAATGTCGTTGTGAGCGGGGAGCTTCCGTTTTCAAACAAGGAAGGAATATATAAGTAAACTTTTCAAACAGGATTGCATGCAGAGAGACCGCGAGCGTTTCAACAGCAGGCGGCAGATTAATGGACAGAAGGACATAGATAAATTGAACGAGAATGTTGCGTATACATTTTAAAGCGGTTGTGATGAATTTTTTCGTGTTTTACAAACGCAAGGACATATTTAGTATGCTTCCATCTTTCAGTGGTATAACTAAAAACAAATTCACCCTAAAGCTGTATATAGAAGATTCCTTAGAGGCATTTATTGTTTTCGATTATATATATGTACGTGTGCACACATGTACACACACATAACTTGCGGACCGAAACAAACAAAACTAATCGTGTGTTTACGTGTAGTGTTGTTTACATGTACTAAAAACTGAAGCCCATACAGCATGAAGTATGTATTCGTTGTACTATAAGTAAAATAAAAATCTTTCATTATGCATTTTTAAGGACAATTTCTCATATCGAAAAGGAATAATGTAGAATCGACAATATAAACGCCATAACATAAAGTATTTACTTAATTTGTTGTGGTTGGTTTAAGCACAACACGAAGAAAAAGAAATCCGAAGAATATTGCAAACAATAGCTTGATCTCGAAAACATTGCTACGATTATTCAAAACTAAAATCCGCACTATAAACAAGTCCAAGAATGTTCATGTTCCCAATTTGGGAGCTACGCTACAGCCAAGTTTGAAGATTGATTTGTAAGCCTATGCTAAGTGTCTACGAGCCAAGTTTCAATATGACAATGAGTTTTTCCACGATAAAAAAATAGACGGGCGGATATGTTTGTTAGTGATAAGTGACTCAAAAATTGCTAAATAAAACTACGACAATTTGACAAATCAGAAATTTACGTAAACGCATTTACTTTAAATAACTCTATGTATGTTTATAATATATTCGTGTCGGATATTTGCTTCTCATGATCTTTATTATAGGGGAAAAAAGCGCAAGAAATGTGCGAGAGAAACACAAAAATTGTTATTGCAATGAAGATTCGAAAATTCGTTGATTCGAGATCAACGTTTACTGTTCGCGGGCTACTTTATGGAGTGCTGCTTGATGTGTTCAGTTTTTAGTCAAACGTACATAAACACTACTCCTTCCTTCAGGTAGGCGACAATGAGCTAAAAATATCATATGTCCTAACGGAGAGAATCCTATTTTCAATATATATTTGTATCTGTAAACTTAATGCAATAGAAAATCATGCCTATAACACGCTTGACACGTTTAAACGCCTTTGTCGCGAAACACGATTCTTCAAAACGGTCCGGAGTGGAATTTCTGCAACTTTCATTTTCTTCGTCTGGGTTTTTTGACAAATTTTGAAAATAACATCCCGCAGAGTAGCGCATAGGACACAGTTTTGTATAAATTAATTCGAACCTTTTTAACTATTAAGAAAGTGACTTTTCTCGCCAAAAGTTGAACTTTTCATGCTAATACTCGAGAATTGCACAAAAATCAATATTTTCAAAAAAATTCAACTCACTGCACTGGCCGTTGGCATGTGGATTAAACGTTTTTTTTTTCTTTTTTTTTTCCTTTTTTAAAATTCATATTTGCACAAGCGTAGGCGTAGGTCGCAAAGTTCCTTTGCCATTTTTTAATATTTTTCCGCAATATATATATATATATATGTATATATATATATATATTATTTATATATAATTTTCTAATACTTCAAGGTGTACGCTTAATAACCGTCTTATACATTATTATGCTACTCTTTTATATTTGCTTTTATGCTAAAAAAATTGTCAAAAACCTTTTTTCTTTTAGGCTGTGACAGTGGAATTACCCCGTATATAAATAAATTTTTTATGAATTTTTTCCTAATCACATCATCAGTAAGTTTTCTTTTTCTATTGCATTCAGTATGTAGTTGAGAAAAAAGTGGGTTTTGTAAATATATCAATAGTTAAGATTAAATTGCCGAAAATGATTTACTTTTGTGGTAGACCTTTAGATGATAGAGATATGTGAAGGAATTGCATAACAGTAATTATGCAATAGGCATGGTCAGGGATAAATTGCTTTATCTTGCACTTTAACTCGCACTACAAACAGATATACATTTCCCTTGTCCTTATTCGGAGCACAAGTTTCAAGGAAGCCAGTTCGATGTCATTGTTGTTGTAATTTTTCTTTATTTTTTACACGAATCATCGAGAAATGGCAGTACACTCAGTTTCTTGAAAGGCTTTGCAGCACCCAAACGGAAGCTTTGAGGGGAAGTCTTATAAAGTATATATATATATTGGAACACATATCAAATTCCATATCGATCTAAACATGTTTGTCGTTCCACTTGTCCCATGTCTGTGACAAACATTCTCTTAGTCGCAGAAATGAAGATATCGAGCTGAAATTTGCCAAAGGATTGGAAATTCTTGCACATACTTTGGCGCCAGATCGACTAGAACGCTCGCTTAGTGTGCAGGATAAGCTGAAACTGCCTGCGTTTTCGGGCTTTCGCTCGTTATTCATAAACTGTAATAGATATCGGAAACAGTTTTTAATGTGTATTCCAAAAACAAAACGGGGAAAAGTCAACCAGGCCCACTCAACATTAAAGGGCATCGAAATTTATTTGTTTTTTGTTTTTTTCAGTTCAGTAAAGCTGTTAACACAATGAAGTATTCAAGATGGACTCACGACTGTCGGGATCACAACGTAAGTTCTTCAAAAGAAATATTCTAATAAAACTATAATAATGGCGCTAGCTGGGAAACTTCTATTTGTTCATTCAGAATATAAGTGTAATTGTAATGCTTTCTACATTTTATGGTTCACATATTCATTTATGACAAGTGGGTTGAAAAATTTGTTTACCTTGGCTTGCATAGTTTCGGTGGCAAGTATGAAAATAAATATATAAAAATATTTACTAGTTTTCGTAAACAACAATTTAATGACGTTGTTTATGATTTACAAGCTTTAAGTTTTCCCTCCTCGCCATTACAATGATGTTGGTGTATTCATTTTGCCAAGTCGTTTGCAACACTCGGAAATAAGCTTACGAGAACCTCTAAACTGCACATACAAATTCTTGCGACCAGCATATCATATTTTCAACTGGTCTCGACAGTGTCGCCGGTATGTCTATGCAATATTGACGGTAAACATTTTACTGGTGCTTCTTAAAGAAAAGAGAGAGAATAGCTACAAATTTCTAAAGACGAAGTGTAGTTTGAAAATGTTAAAGGCCTGGTTATATATGGGTTCCTTCAAGCATTATATACAATACAAACTCGTGATCTATAATAGAGCTGTGGCGATGAGTTCCTTCGTCAGTGGTAGCTGGTTTATTTACAATGCAATTTCCACGTGTACCCTAAAGCAGTCTGAGCATGAATAGGAGGGATTCTAGGAATCCTAATGCGGCGTCAGTGTTTGCTTAGATTAATCAGAACATGTGCTTGACCCGGACGCACAACAGTATAGAAAGATATCATTGAGCGGCTTAGCAAGGAAAGTAAAACCTTATGTTGAATCGGTTCTCTTTACGCGTATCAGTTCGAAAACGCTGTAAATGGATCTGAATCTTTTCTCGCAAATCCTTTGAATAAAAATCGATCTCGTAAACGAGTAGTCTTATCGTCGCTTCACTAGGCAGATGCTGAAATATATGCCAACCAAACTTTCATAATCTTTGATTGTTTTAATTTTCAAGGATAATTCTTAACATGTGCTTTTTGTATGACTTGAACGTTCTTCATTTCATTGTAACATCTTAAAGCCAAGCACGTTCGAAAGTTAAAGGTTTTTAGTCACATTTTTTTTCTTTTTTTTTAGTTTATATGTATACGCCAATGTAAACATCTATGTGTATAAAAGTATAGTAACATATATACAAATATATATATATATATATATATATATATATATATATATGTGCGTATAATTGTTGTCGGTCTGGTAGTTTGACATTTTATAGTCCTTATCTTAAACTTGCAGCTGCTTAAAAATGTTATTTCATTCTAGCAGGATGACGAGCACACGCGCTCTTAGTTACCGAAAATTACAAATGAAATAAAAAGTCGACAGTTTCTATGTATGCATATGTTTCGCTAGCTTTTTATATACTTTTGTGACATTTTACTTGTTGTTTCGTGTTTGTGCGCGAATCTATGTGTCTATGATATACATATATATGCAATTTTTTATCATTTTATGCAAAATAAAAGAACAGCAGATTTTATCCTTCCCCTTACCACTCAGATGCAACTACCATTTAAACACCGTCTATTTTCTTGTTTACAGATGATAAATATACATACACAAGTATGTACCTATTTATATGTAAAGGGAAGTGAGTGTATGTGACAGACTCTTTTTATATTGTATGTGAGCATGTACGTACTATATATGGGACAACAGTAAAATACCACATCTTTTTGTATCGACTATCAAAAGATGAGAGTACACAAAATTTATCATCCCGCTTGTAAAAATGTAATGTAAAAGGATGTGAACGGATTCAATGGAATTTCGATTTTCGGTCGGTATTTTAATTCATTTTCAGGCTGCAAGGGTTCATCTTCTTTATACTAATGTTTTCTCAAATGTAAACCGTTTCCTTAGAAAACATGCGAATACAGCAACCTATATGCAGACGCAACTACTCCGCCCTTACAACCCATATAGCCATGTTGAATATCGTTATCCTTAACGCAAGAAATGATACGGACGTTGGAACGGTGGCAACGGTACAGTTGTTTATCTCACGCAGAATAATAACAAATGTGAATAATTGCCTCGCAAACACGCCCATATTTCTCTACAAAACCGAGTTTCAATATGATACCGGAAAATATAATAGGTATCCAATAACGTTATTAATCCTTTAAATTTCGCCAATTTTTAGATCCTAAAAGATGACTACATATAGTGAGCTTTAAGATAAGGAAAACTTTCTCATTTTTTCGTTTGTTTTTTTTTTTCTCTCCTTTTGTTAAGCTTATTGTTGTTCCTTGGCTTACTTTTGCCACTACTTTTACGTTTTTATTGTTCACTTGCTTTTTCAGCCATTTTATTACTGGCACTAACTCTCTT
This sequence comes from Glossina pallidipes, assembly GCA_000688715.1. Taxonomy (NCBI): domain Eukaryota; kingdom Metazoa; phylum Arthropoda; class Insecta; order Diptera; family Glossinidae; genus Glossina; species Glossina pallidipes. The sequence goes on along the minus strand of KK499772.1, from coordinate 83,852 downwards.
TTTCTACGAAAAAAAGAAAAAAAAATTAAAAATAAAAACAAATAAATAAAAAATAAAAGGAGAAGAGAAAAGAAAAAATACCGAAAGGCACTTTCCTTTGTTGGCGGTATATATTTGTAGATGGGTGTAGATTTAAAGAGCCTTTCATCTAGCGTTAAATATTTTGTAAAATTCTTATGAAATTTATGGTGACTCCTTCTCTTTTACATTATATACACATGGATTTATTTAAATGCTTTCATATATTAAAACGAAAATTTTTAAAAGGCTCTTCCTTCACGTATACACGTATTGGTATATTTTATCATATTCACTCACGTATACGTGTATTAGAATTGTAGGTCAGGTTGGATCCATAATTTGAGATGATATATGTATCTATCTACCCATATATAAGATATATATATATATATATATATATACGTTACGATATTACATTTGCTAAGCAATAAATATATAAACATAAGCGTATACTATGAATATTAGCTAAAGAGAACAGTTCGTGGTGCTTTTCCCAGTGGAAGGTTTTAGAAAGTCGCAACTTTAGCAATCGTAAACTTATCACACAACACTGATAGTTACTGACTCCCAAAAATTGACACATCTTGGCTAAGCAGTTTTGATGCATTCGGTGCATCACTCAGATCTTGCCTCGTGCTCCTGCCTACTGTTTCACTTCTCGCACTTCACTTCTGTCCTAAGGGTGTAAAGATGATTTCAAAAGAGGCCTATGAAAATCCTTTGCTTTCGTCTTTCCTTCACAAAATCGAATAAGCTTTGTAGTGACGCCGCAAATCAATCGTTTTAATGGCAAAAAGTTATCGATCAAAATTCTACACAATTGGCATAATAAAGAGTTCATTTAAAATATAAGGGAAATATCTGGATATTTGGATTGTGGTCAAAATTTGATCCGTTGGTTTTACACTCTCTTTGAATAGATAACAAAATAGGAGACATACCTTTAATTTGAGGTTTCTAGCAGCCGACCTAACATCAAGTACGCCCAAATTCAAAGCAACAGAGCAAGTACACAAGCCAACGTTAGGATGACCAACATAAGGTATTCAACCTTTTCTTTACTACACCTCTTGTTGATTGGCGTGGATTTTGCTCCAATGTTGGCTTTAAAAGGGTGTCGCCAAAGTCGGAAAGATGTCCCGTCTTTTATGGTCCTATCTCCAAAACGGAACTTTAAAGACAAACTGCCCGGTCAGTTTTTAGTCGTTCACCGCATACCCTGCACATTTTTTCAGTTGCCGCCTTAGCGCTGTTGCCTTGTTTAAATTCCCAAAGCAAGAATTACATGTCGAATATGCACTTTTTGACTTTCCATTGCAGAGGTTAAGAAAAACAGTTGGACGTAACATGCACCACATAAAACAATTGACAAAAGACTAATAAAAACTCGTTTATTTCGGTGACTTATAGTCGGTAAATACGATCAATACGTTCTACCCAGCTACAGCGGAAGTTACTTATGACCTGCCCTAATGGAATAATATTTGCACCCCTCTTATTGGCCGTGGGATCATTCCAGCGACGAAAACCCGAAACAAAATGCATGAATTACACGTTCCGAGAACCAAATGGAAAAAAACACTTTTTTTTGACGAAACTCCGGTTTATTCCTCGATATAGTGCCCTTTACCAGTGATGCAATCAGTCCAACCGTCCTCCCACAATTCGATGCTTTCTTTATAGAATCATGTGCTGAGCCCTTCGAACTACACTTCAATTTCCCCATTGATATCATTTTTGGTTCAACTGTGAGTGAAATACGGTACCCATTGAAAATCAAATTTCCAAATTTTCCTACAAAATAGTGAACACACTGCCTTTTCCTATCTCTAGCAATTTCACTTTTCGATTCTTGAGAATGGGTACGCGTTTACCGAAATTGCAATTATTCCATTATTTTGAAAATAAAGAAACCAATGTCAGTTCAGCTACTGTAACCATTGATGATACCGAGAGATTTTGGCGAGATTCGCAAGTCAACTTTTGTGCAAAAAGCAGGTTTATTATTAAGGAAAAGCGTCTTTTTTTTTAAAAACCATCACTTTGAGAATGAAAGCGTCGCTTATAGAGCCAATAATGCATCGCTCGCATCAAATGTGAAGCAGAGTACGAAGCATATGATGCATACAGTACAGGATATCGTAACATGTTTTAAACGGGTATAGCTAACGTTCCCGGGAAGTATTTTGTTAATGGAAAAAGTAACACCATTTCATGAAAATAAACCAGTCAAGGTTATTCAGAGGTCTCGTAGATAATATGACCTTCAAATAATTTGGCCATTTGATGGGCTCTCAATCAATACAAATGAGTTATTACTACCCACAAGTGACATGTATAAAATATATTGTATCGAATGTATCGGCATATATAACAAATCGTGTTTTTATGCATGTCGTAAGTTTATAGTGAGCACTACAGACTCATGATGAGCGTTTCTTAATTTTCATACTTAGTCTTTAAGATCGTGGCTGGGATAGGTGGCCAAATGAACGGACTTAATTGATTCCGCTTTACAATGTCAATGTAACACCACCAATGGATATAAAGAAAATGTGTGTAGCCAGTGTGGTAGCAGTTATACAAGGTTCTCTTTAAGAGCTCCAATATAACGTTCACGTTTTATAAATTTGTTAAAGATGATCCAGATCTCATCTTATTTAGTTTTAGGACTTTGAAGAAATATGATTTTCTTACGAGTTCCGGTTCGAACAAGAAATGATAGGATCGCGGTCAATTTAAGTGCGGAAATAGCAGCAGTAAACACTATATGTAATCTCTTCACAAAATTTAACGAGACAGACCTATTATACGAGACTAATTTTTCTATTGTTATTAGTCCCTCGAACATTTCAGTTCAAGAATTAGTTAAATTAAATTTAAAATCCGTGTTTGGCGAATTTGTTGGATAACTTAGTCATCCGATAACTGATAACTGGCAAACGAGAAGTTTCGAAATATATTTGGAAATATTTAAGCAAAGGATGAAAATTATTGAAATATAAAGGCGCACGTTAGTAAAAACGTGAAACATTTGAAAAATATATAATAAACAATAATATAAGGGGAGTTAATTGGATAAGTTTTCATTCTTTTTATGCTTTCTTCAAATGCTGATTGGAGTTCTCCAACCTGGCAATGGTTTCCTCTTGACTAACATAGTTTTTTTTTTTTAAGATTACCCAGTAAAAGTTTGCTTTTGGCAACACAAGCAAAGTCAAAGAGAAGGCGGGATTCTCTGTTCATTACAAAATTTTGAAGAAAATTATATTTTCATCATAAAAGTTTTTCCTGTATGAAAATGTGCGCGGTTGTGTATGTCATTGCAGAAATTCCCATGTGGTTTAGGAAATGCAAAACGGAAACAACAGCAAGAACGATGAAACAAGAAAAAAAGAAAAGAAGAAAAAAAAAGCTCTCTGGCACAATAAGTTTTTTAACCGGTCTTTTAATGTTTTCTCTATAAACTCTATTATTAAAAGTTTATACGTAAAATTAACAATTTTTCAACAAGTTTAGCAACTTCGCAGTATTTGCATAAAGACTTCTAAGAATATTACATGAAAGTCTAATGTTTCTCAATTTAAAGGTACAGCTGCGGATATGCATTAAGGTTTACACAATAAGCAATCTCGTCAAATGAAAAGAAATTCGCGTGGAGATAATCAAAGTATGCTGTAAAGGAGGCAGCATTTTAAACGTTTGCGAACACTTAATACGATTTCATCGTAAGCAGCCTATGTTAAGGTAAAATTTTATTAAAAATGTGTTGCTTACCTAGATATCATTGAGTTTAATTGAAATTCATAATCAAAATATATTTTCATAAAACTTATTACTCAAATATATTTCTACGTAACAAGTTTGGTTTTATTTTATGACTCATCACCAACAGGCGGCACTAAGTCAAGTAATCCATGCGTTAAATATTGCACTGCAGGAAAAATAACTAACTAACTGCCGAAATATACGCCAGAGTAAAATGTTCTAATTTTCAATTTATTTGTGCATTCAGTAACCCACACTCTTTATTCCAAACCCCAAGGATTCTAAGGAAATGCGATAGAAATACTTGAGGTACAAGTTAGTCACATGAACAGAATAAAACAAGTAAAACAATTATAGTATACTGTGGCCCAGCATTAGATGCCCTACACCATTTCGTTTAGTACAGACATTTATACAATAATATTTCATACAAACGCGTTATAGGGTGAAAGTGGTCAAGAAGGTAATTCGATGTGAACCATTTTCCATAGCGTTCTCCTTTGGGCGAAGACATGTCGATGTAGCAAATTTTATCAAAAGATCGCAAAAATTGCGGACTATAGGTTGAACATAAGAAGACAAGACTGACAGACGGACAGACAAGCTTAGGTCGATTTACAAAGTGTTTCTGAAGCGATCGGTATAATGAAAATTTAATGTGCTTTTCGGTTCAAGTCCTTTTGGGTGTTACGTACGTGCACCACAAGTCAGGTAGGGTGTCATGAACGGTGAAAACAGTTTAAACAGCCAGATTAAACACACTATTTTCCAAGCGAAGTTTCTTATCATCTATAAGTGTATTAGCCAAGCGATCTGGATCACTTTCAAGTCAAACCTTTAAACGGCTTCGACGAATGTTTTTAGCAAATGATAAATCGATGTTTCTTAAAAATTCCAAAATAATGACGAAAATATTCCATAATCTTGTTTTGGTGATTGCACGCGAATCGCGTTCATGTTCAAGCTGTAGCTTGACTGAGCCAGAACAGGGGGTCTATGTAACAACATTTTATTTATATATTGCAACTTTTGCAAACTTTAAGACGAAAAGCGTTAGACTTAGAATCTTAAACTGCTTCAGAACGTATGCCAGACGGGTTTGGCTTACTCGCTCCGCCAAAGATTATTTTCAAAGGAAACGCTAAACATAAATTAATTTTCGTTCTTGCCAGTCACTTTTTATCATCGCAAATGAAAGGCCCATAGCTACTTAAAAATGTTACATGAGCAATAAAGGATTTAACATGCCGACATCCATGCGCGATGGATGCAAGAAACTGACTGCGTAGGTATAAGTTTCCTTCAAAATTGTAGCGATTTTTTTTCCCAATCATTTTTCGTGTAAAGTTGAACTTTGAACAAAGTTTTGGAGCCTTTTGCATTACAAATGATATCAAGAATGCAAAATATAAAACCATTCACAATGCAATTAATGAATTCAGTAGACTTGCTGTCGAACAAAGATGAAAATAATAAATCAACAACTACTGCAAATGTATTAGTCGGAAAAGAGTCCACTAAGCGGCTATAAACACTCTCACGCACTATACCCATAAAAACACTCAAATCAAATTGTCACACCGGCTCACAGCAACACACAGCAACACACAATATATCTTTAGAGCAATAGTGTTGCTAATCAAATTGCAGTGTAAGTTAACATTTTAATAAGGAAAGTGTGCAATCGTGTTAGGACGGTACGCTATGTTAAATGCGATGTGTGCTTGATTGTGAGGGGCATTTAATGTCCTTCCAGCCAGAAAATATACATAGGCTTAATATCACTCTACGTAGATATGTGTGGATTGCTTTTGAAACCTTTTCGTATTGCAATATCATCTCCGTGAGCGGGACATCTGATATATGAAATCGTAGCAATACGTGTTTTTTTCAATTGTAGTTTTATGTTCGTATTATGTACGTGCGTGTACGATAATACGGATATATGCTGCATGATAAGTTCAACTCCGACAATTTGACTTTGATTGTGAATAGTATATACCCTATAACCGCATCTCTGACGAGTGTAAGTATGACAAATGGAATAACAAAGTTAACAATTAAAACCCATCGATAGTGGTTTACACCTATACATCTTTTTTGTGTACATGTCACGCACATAAATGTTAATCCTCTTTATAATAAGCATTATAATCCACTGATACCAATGCAGACTTATATTGCAAGCCGTTTATCGTTTACAAATGAAATTTTTATTGACATTTTACTTTATTTTATTTATTTTTTTTTTTTTTTATTTTTTTTAATATAATTTTTAATTTTTAATATTTTAATCTTCTTTTCCCCCTTTGTTATTATCGACGATTTTTGCAATATTTTTATTTCCCATTTCAGTTCTTTCGCTAGGCTGTATGACGATCGGAATCAAAGTAATTTTGTGGCCGCAAATTTCTAACAACAACTAATTGTCGTTTTTGATTGCGTACAACACAATAAACGAATTGAAATTTACTTTGTCGAATAAGCGAAGCGAAGATTTAATAGATTATTAACGAGAATGAAAGAGAAAGAAAAATGTAGATGAAATTCTAAAACTGCAAATGCTTAGTAATAAGAATAAGCAAGAAGATGTTATCTTCTCGCATCTGTTATTAGATTGCTTACGATTTTTCATTACAAGTTAACTCAGAAATTCCATATGTCAGTTGCATACCGCTTCGCATACTTTAAGACATTTTGTTGTATGGTAAATAATTAACAGAGCTCTTGACACGATTTAGATAATTTCCTAGCACAAACAGACACAGACACACGGCCAAGAGATCGACTGACAGATGCATGCGCAGGTTAGCCAGACCGATTCCTTACTTATACGAATCAAGAATATATATGTACCTTATGAGCCTTTCAATTCATATTTCCATGGCAGGTATAAAATAAGCAACTGAGACTCTAATATACGGCTAATGCCGAAACTTATATTCGTCATCAATTGAAACGACTATGCAAAAGTTGCGCAATAATATAAACGAAAGCACTGAGAAGTTTTGCTAAGGTTTAGATAAATATCTGCTGGCCTACAACTTTTCCCCACTTATCGTAATATGTTTGTCGTCGTATTTTTACCGTTTCCAAAATTTAACATTTACTTCAGTTTATCACAAGAGCCGATTCAAAATTTCTTATTCTATATACATATTTAGATTCCAGCAACAGATGGCATTGAGATGCACAATTGAATAGCCGGGCAGATGGACGGACAGAATGATATGTGGAAAGATGGTCGCGATTAAATCTGCTGGTGTTATGATAATGTGTATGCATGTGAACACGTTTTGGTAAAACAAACACAGCCATGGACACCCCCAGCCGCAGATTTTGCGACCGCGTTCAGGTAGATCTTACGGATTTCCTTATGTCCATTAGCGTCCAAACAATAAAGAAAGTAAAGAAAGTCGATTGGCGACTTATGTGCTTATGTGACTTATGTGCGATCTTTGGTGCTTAACAAATTTCTGCCGTTGCATGCTCGAAACTCTTTAAAACAGTTATTGTCGTTTAAAATATTTTCAAAAGTTCAATAAGCATTTAACGAACGTTGCTTAAAGCAGTTATTGCATTAAAGCCGTTCAACGCAGGCAAACAGATAAAGTTTTTATCAAAATCTTGATTATTTTCCATAATAGTTTTACTTTTTTCATATACCTTTTCGTCAAATTGTCTTCACAGAAGATTAACAAACATCAGCTATTTTGCATTGAAAAAAAAAACAAACAAAAGAAAATAACAAAAACCATCACATTTCATTCTTTTTAAATAAAATTTTCTTCTTTTTTTTTTAAACCGTAAATTTTCTTTCCATTAGTTATAACTTATTAGCTGCTTCGTCTTTCTCGCATACGTTAAATTTAAATAACTTTCATCGTCAGCTTTGAATTTTGTGAACACACGTTTCTTGCAGCATACGTAAGAAGATCCGTTAAAAGTTTTATATTTATTTATTTATTTGTTTGTTTATTTTTTTTTTTGTTTTTTGTTTTTTTTTTTTCTATTCTCGCAATATTCTCTGAATTTTATGTTTACTTTGGATATGCAGTAATCTTAATGGTTTCTGCTTTAATTTCATAACAATGCAAGAAAATTTACGCACGTTTTTCTATTTATTTATTTATTTATTTTTATTTATTTATTTATTTTTTTCTTTCTTTCTTTCTTTCTTTTTTACATTTTAGTAGCACTAGAAAAACACGCAACAGTGTCGTATCGTTTTGGTATGCACGCGTTCTCTTACAGACGATTTACGAAATGTGTGAATGCACAACGACTTCAGGCACACAACTAAAGCGCCAAGTCATCAGGTAATAATGTATGTGCATCAGAGATTCCAATATATAGTTGGGCGAAACACAATATATTCAAAGCAATAAAGGATAACAAACGAATTGTAGAACAGTTAATACGACGACGAATGTTTTGATGAAAACGAAACACACAAAGAAAACAACAGAGACTTTTATATTTCTACGGAGAGATATGAAGCGAACGAGAAGGCGAGAGCGAAAGAGAGACAAAAAGGAAAAAGAGCGAACGCAGATAACGCGCGCACACACACACACACACACATATATACGGGTATACACATATATATATATAGAAATAACGATAAACAACAAAGGATATGTTAGGAGAGCATTCAGTTCTCGTAGTGGTTGAATAACAATATAAATGCATTGCATTGCCGAAGAGATGGAAAGAAATATACAAAAATTGCATACTCGTATGCAATAGTGACGTCATTAAAAAAGCTTTTCTTACCGTGTTTATTTTGAAAAAAGTATTCCATTTTGAATTGAAAAAGAAAAACGGATTATTTTTGTGTGTAAATGTAAAGATTAAAAAAATAAATAAATAAACAAATTAAGGTTAAATGTATAAAAACTAAGAGCAAAGCGAAAGCCAAGTGACGCTTAAACGGATTCTTTTCACATCTATCTCTATGGCAGATATGATATATTTAAATATTTATAATACAAAAAAATGGACTTGTGTTTTGATTTGAGCAAAACTTTTCAAAAGCCACGACTAACTCGTGTACAACATTTGATTGCAAGCAAGATCTACTCGCTCGATATAATTATCGCGTATCGTAGCTTATTGATTATATTCATACGATTTTTCCTCGCTTTGTCGATCATCCTAGAAACTACGCATTATTTTTACATCGTCCGGTGCATCATATCGTAGATTCGGCAGGTAGAGCGAGTCATTCATTGGGCCAATCCAGTTCATGTGGCACTTTCGATCGTTAAGCTTTTGCCCATTGGTGCATGAAAAACTGAACGAAAGGCTTTTCGCCGGTCTGCGTAAACGCGTTATTTATTAACAGTAGAGAGTGAAATAAAATCTTTGAGCAAGTGAAAGGAGCTCACGATACCCGATTTCCATTTAATTGTATAGAGCAACAAGCATTGTGTTAAATGGTCTCGATCAATGTGTGGCGACTATTTAAGCATATTTATTCCCTCTATGTGACCCACAGTTCACGATTGTTATCAACCTTTGATTTGATTTCGTTTCAGTAACGATCCACATCTTTCCGGATAAAATGGTATGCAAGCATCAAGTTTGCTTTGCGGGCTGCCCTGCACAAATGGTTCAAAACTATTCTCTGGTCAATGTTTAGATTCGCCATCTGGTGGGAAAAACTCCGCTAGTATTTTCTTGATTTGTTAATATTAAAAAATAATTAATGACTCAAACAAAGAGAGAAGAAAACTAAAGTACAAGATTTTTAGGAAATTGTTGATGAGGCTGTGAATAAATTTTCCCGGTTTTTGCAACGGATTTGACCGAAGTGGAAGAAAAAAAGTTGAGAAATTTGTCCGATTACATCCGCATGCATCCCGTAGGACCGGTGCAAAAAAAGAAATGTTAGAATTAAATGAAACTTAAAAAAATTTGAAGTAAAAAGGAATAGAGGCAATAAGAAAACGGCTTCAATATTATATAATATTTTACAAATTTGTTTTTAAACATTTCAAATTAATATTTTAATTGTAATTAGAAAAGCTTTCTTATCTCCGCAACTCTTTCCACTGCTACTACCCGCAACATATCAATATTCTCTTTGTTTTTACTCTCTGTCAATTTCAAGCTTATTCTCTTTCTCTCTCTCTCTCTCCCTATATATATACATATATATATATGTATATATATATATTAACGTATATACATATCTGTATATGTATGTATCTTTATATATTTGTATATATACATATTTCTCCATCGCTGCTTTTATTTTACGCATTATCTCAACTCACTCCTGTAGTGGATAAAAGTTATTTGAAATTTACATATTCTGGCATTTCCTTCATGGCAAGCCACAGAAAGTTAATCGTTAGGCATCGTATTCGAAAGATGTGTGGGTGCCAGTAACTGGGTAATAGTAGGCATGACATTAAAATGCCGCATAGTTTATTTATTTACGTGCACACAGCATATGTTACATGGTTAACAGACCTCTTTCATATTATATTTTATTTCTAATACAATAAACTAAAGGCTAAAGAGCAGTAATGGCAATATAACAACAACGAAAACATCAAACGCAGTGTCTAACTAAGTGCTTGCTGGATGAAATTTGTATTTGCTTTTATATTTTATTTGTTAATTTTATTTACTCTTCTCTTTTTTTATTTTTTTTGTTTTTCTTTTCTTTTTGTATCTTTTATTTTTTATTTTTTGTTGTTGCTCTTGTTTATATATAGAAGGATAACGAAGTAAAATTTTACACAAAGGCAAAATAGATTTCTCGAGTTTACACATGTGCCTAAAATCTGCCATCATCGGGTATGAAAAATAAATCACCCCCACAGTAGGCTGAAAGAAAGGCTTACTAGCTGTATACAAAAAAAATTAAAAATAAAAAAAAAACAGTGTTACTGTAACAGTAAAAATTATATTTGAATTAAAGCCAAAAACCCAAAAACGGGGTGAGGCATAAAAACCGTAAGAAAAGATGCATTCAAAATAAAAAGATAGGAACCGCAAAAGCGAAGAGAGAGTTTATACAAAGTGTATGTGTGTGTGTGTGTGTGTGTGTGTTTGTGTATATGACATCCGTAACATCTTCTCAATCACAATCGTAATCTTCTATTTCGTCGTTTAATTATTTTTGCCTTTTCTGCGTCCCTTCAGGTTTTAAGCCATTAAATATATATAAAATATATTGTAAGGAGATAGATGGCAAAAACAATTTATACATTTTCATTTAATGTTTAACACTATTATCAAGTTCACATGCTTTACAGATAAAGTTTTTGAGCATGAAGCACGTGCTTTTCATTGTTACCGGCTTATAAAGCTCACATAGTTGATGGCACACAACTCGTTTTAAATGCGCGTACATACATACGTACATAAATATATACATAATCTTACTTATATACATATAAATATTTATATATATATATATATAGTAGCATATAGATAAGTGCGCCTGTATACATATATACGTAAATGGGCATATATACCTATATATATATATATATATATATATATTGCACTGACATCAGGCGGAAAGGGGAGCTAGTGCAGTTACTGAAAACAGAATGTAATAAATATATACGCAAATATATATATATAATAACTAGCACGTGGTTTTCTCTATATCTTAAGGATACGAAATTGTAGTCTTATATATTTTTACTATGTATATTAAACCTGGTTGCGACGAGAACGAAAATGATGTGAATTTCTATAGGGCAAAGCTAAAGTATCGTATGTATTACACGAAAATTTAATAAACAAAAAAAAAAAGTATTTTTTAATTTCACAAACAGTTATGTTGAAAATGACTCAACGAAACGGTTTTGAACGAAATAGTATAAGAAATTAACAAATAGTAATAACCTAAACTGAAATGATTACAGCAGTGGGTGTAAAACATACAAACAAGTATATATGTAAATATTATGTAGTATTGACTTCGAATGAAGTTACTATCTGGTTAGACCATATTTTTCTTCGCGTTATGTTAGGTGTACGTGTTTAGATGATATTTTATGTATATTATAACGCCTTTATTATATAGGATTTACTTCATTTCTTTGAGATAAAACTCGTGAAAAAACATAGGCAGCATAGTGAGCAGATCGACATGAATATTCTCTTCGATCATTATATCCTAACGTTTTAAAATCGCGCGCGAGAAAGCGAAAAGATATTATCAACTCTTCATATGCGGTTTCAGATTGTTAGACTCGCTAAGCCTACATTCCTTTTTAGTTGCGGAAAATGCGCTTGTTTCGTAAGAAGGCCTTATTACTACCATCGCCAAATTTCCTAAATCGTTAATTGGTAACCAATTTTAATAGTTCGCTGATTTCCCTATTCTCAAAAGTGAGATAACCTGGACTTGGAATCCTGGTTAAATATATTAATCAAAATATTTTCCCATCTTTCTGACAACATGGCGATATCGTGACGAAAAAACGATCCTGTCATTAACCCATTTTCACACTTCGTCAACTTTACTAAGCCGCGTGCCAGTCAAGCCATGCTGCATCGATCCGAACAAGTGGTAAACTGAAAACACTGTGTCTAGTTCCTACGCTGGTTGGGGCAGCACTTTCCATTCGAGCTGCAGCAGTGTATCCTTGACAACTGTTGCATCAAATGCCTAAAAAATGACATTTTCAGTCAAGTCGTCACCACTTTTTAACCGTTGAAATCGCAACCGTCAATTGGGATCTGATGGAGCAGCGTCGCCATAAGCTTCTGAACGTGTTTGACGGGCTTCGACTGCAGATTTCTTCAACTTAAATAACAAGAGTAATGTAATTTCGAGTGCGCCGTGGTTAGCGACGGCGTACACTGAACCAATCAATAACACTAAGTGAAAGGCTATTATTTACTGTTAAAGAGAGGTCATCGAATCATCGAATTTAACCGTTGTGAACACTTGTATGTCGCACTACATCATCTGATGGCCTTTCCTCTATTAATGGCTAAACGAGAGAAATTTGTAAACGACCTAGCAATGGAAGTCCTTTAATATGTAGTGCGAGTGAAATATGTGTGTGAGGCCAATATGGTATTGGAAATTGAAATCAGCATTCCAGATCTCCAAATCTAAATTTTGCTCTCAGAGTACACTGCACTATTAAAAAACGGACATTGGATAAGAAAATCGATGATGAAAGTATAATGAGAAAAGATGAGCGCTCTTCAATAAAATTGAAAAAACGACATACTTCACGTTAATTTTTACGATTAGATGCTGTACACCACCCAATGGATGCATTGGCTAAGCCAGTTATTTCATTTCAAGAAAGGGTACACAAGTATGCCTGACTACCGATACTTTGAATTCCGCATGGACTAAAAAAAGGTTGATGCCATAATATCTAAAGCATTTGCTGATATGTTAAATGACGATTGCGGTGCAATATAAATCGTTATTGATGAACTAAGCTGGGAGACTGATTTCAAAGGGAAAAGATATGCGCTTTGTTGCGAACCAATAGACTCAGGCCCAAAACTCTACAACGTTCGACAACCGTATGTGCGCTGAGAATTAAGCAAAATTTCTGTTGAAGCTTTGAGCGGCAGACTGACTATATGGCTGAGCGAAAAGGATGATAGAGTGAAGAAATTCCTGAGGGGAATTACCAATACGACGTAAGAGTCGTTCAAGTCTCTAACACGAACGCCCAGAACATTACGAAAATTCGGTTAAAAAAGCTTTGAAAACCAAGATAAGTAACTAGAATACGGAAGAGCAGATATAGGACAAAATTAATCGCGAAAAGCAAGGCGGCCAAAGTGTACAAAAATTTAACATTAATTTTAAATCACGCTTGCTTATCTTTTTGGAACACTTAACATCATCATCATCAAAATATACGAACGGGATCCTTAAGCCAAAGCACCTAACAGATTAGGGTTACATACTGTGGTTACATACTGGTTTATGAAAGAAAGTCAATCAGTTGCAAAGTAGACCGAACGCAATTGAATATAAACGAAAATGCTATGCAGAGGAACACAAAGACTATATTGCGACAGATTGAAAATCATCGGTCCGTAAAGAGAGGGCGATAAAATAAGAGACGGCTCGAACGCCCAAGATGATGATGAACGTGTTGCTATCAACTATTGAAAGTGTCTTGAAGCACACCATCATTTAGGTCAATGAGAACAAGACGAGTTTTCAGAATTGAAAAATCCTTACCGGTTAAGATCTTTTCCAATACAATGAGAAAATCAAAGAACGTACCTTAATAATAATCATGAATATCAAATACTTTTGAATATATTCGAAGTAGGGAGGGAGCACAAACACAAAAATAATTGCGATCAGATACCGGCTTATACTAACAAACAAAAAAACAAACCAAAAAAATCGTAGAAACTTTATATTAAGAGGGCTGAAGACATTAATGACAATGACACAAAAATCGACTTGAAATCCCACAATAACATGCATGAATGGGCTGGCAATGCTATCAAAATAGAGTCCAGAAATTATACGAACGCTTGCGATGTCGAAATCATATCACCTCAAGATTTCCCAACATCCCATCGAGATAATGAACCGACATTTACGCCCCCGGTAACTGGAATGGCCGCGATCAGTTTAAATTTGAGAGCCAATAAAAGGAAACGAATCGAGAACGAAAGAGTCTTAAATGATGTGCAGTTTAGATGAGTAGAAGTGGAGAGCAAACAATTAGAATAGCAATAGGAGAGAGATTTTGAATTTTTTGCGAGTTAGATGGTGGGTAGGGGTGGGGGGCGAATGTTAAAAGAAGACGAAAAATACTAAAACCACTTAAACGCTCTTCAAACAGAGCATGAAACTTATTGCGAAGCATGTAAAAAGAGTATGAGAGTAACAGCACAATGCAACAAGTGGAAAACGAGAAGGCTATGGAGCAATATTAGCTATACGCGACAGGCAAACTGATTCTATTGTACAACAAATGGATGTGGAAGTTTCGAGGAATGCTGAAGAAATTCACATTAAGACTTTACAGTCACTTTAACAGAAAAATACATTAAAGACTTGACAAAGTCTGAACATATGGAAAGTATATATAATGCAAGTACTCTATGCCGATTTTTGCTTCTTTTTATTTTGCATCCTTTTTTCTTTTTCCTTTTTTTTTAACTTTTCTTATTATAGTCGACACAGTCATATCAACAATCGAGCTATCATAAACGTATATATTTAATATCAGGACCAAAGACGCGAGGACTCCCTATATGCCGTAAACGAACACTTAACACATACACTAAAGTATGCTAGTGCAAGAAGCTTGCAGCTATTTAATCGAGACGTCTTCTCATTGCAGCTTCGGAACAATTCTGGCAAATATTTGCGTTTAAATTTAGCTGGGTGCTAGGTATGGATTAAAATTCGTTAACAACTATACTATAAAGTTCAGCGACGTCCATTTTTTAACATAATTGGCGATTATAATCTACATACATATATGTGTAGTTAAGTTCAAATTTTTATCTTAATATTTACTTTAAGCTTTAAGAGCAAATCGCCGCTACATGGACGGACAGACGTGTACAATCGATTCAGAATTACGAGTGCTTGTATGTTTTTTTGGTGGCTGTGTCGGTGTTACAAGCGGAATAACAAAAAAAAATAATAACTGCCGCCTTCTTTGCCTGTGATGAGCGTCAGCGAACTCAATATAACTTTTGCTATTATAAGTCGCTGTATGTCAGCATCTTTGTTACTTAATAGCACGTGATATGAGTTTTCTTTTCTTTTTTTGGTTTGACTGTAAATAGGGCCCGCGAGTGTCTTTTATATGATACATTGGCGTGTCATTAAAGAAGAAAAAGGAAAAGCGGTTACAAGATTATCTTTCGCCACACAGTCTTTGGTGTTTCGTTCGCCTTTAACACAATTTAATCGCAATATTATTTCGTTTAATTACATTAATTACATTAATTTCTTTAAGCAATGAAACTAACGTTTATCTATCGATGCGCTGATTGACGACAGACGAATGTGCACGTTTTTGAATCGTTTCAGGATCTAATATTGAGCAAGGATGTAAAACAAATGTTTTTTTTTTTTTTTGTTTTTATTGGTTTATGATTTTGATGAAACAGGAAATCCCGCAACCTCTTCGGGATATTACCAAAACGCGCACTGTGCGTTTAAGAGATTAAATGGAATTTTAAAAATTTCATTCCAAGTCTTAGCTCTCACGACTATCGGGAGATTCCTGCCAGTTATGGCATAGTTTCGCAAGCATTAGCTAAGCACATTAGACAAAGACGCGAGAAATTTGTGGTTTTTCTAAATTAGTTTGTTTGCAGTTTCTGCTGGCGTCATAAGCGTTTTTTTCTACACATTGCGCTATATCAGTAATTAATTATATTTGGTATATGCACTCTATGTACGAAAATTCAAGGAAAGTGTTTTTCCTTTTGTTCGCTGCTTACTTAGAGTAAAATGTTAAGTCGGCTAAATGACTGGTTTATTCTGAAATTCATCGCAGACAATTTCATATAAAACTTGATGAATTAGTTAGTCTATGTAAAAAGGCTGTGAAGGTTATTTATTATTCGACCTTATTACTCAAGACAAGCAGTAACAGCTTGTCTTGTCTTTACTGTCGAAGCTTATAACAAGTTTATTTTGCAATTCATTGTAACTTGTATCGAGCCGCATTCATCTTTAGTGGATCATCAGAAGAAGTGAATGCACTTATGGTAGATGGTAAGTGCAAAAACTTGCATTTCATAGCAGTCAGATTGACAGATTTTTGTTTACTTCGGAGCATTGTATTAGTCTTAGGATATTTGATGCGGACGACAGTAAAAACCATCAAACACAATGATGCTCAAATGATGTTGATAATGAGAGTGCTTTTTGACATTGAAAGGTGTAAGGCTTCTTCGACAAGTTATTATTTTGTACCATTCCTTATAGTCGTCTTCATCACTTCCTAAGCTGTGGAGTTGAGGTAAGTTTTCGGTTTCAATCATTCGACTTCAACAAGCAAAATCGAATTTCCAAGTTCTTGGTTTTTAATTAGATGAAATAAGCGAAATATGCTTAAGATTTGCCCGAAAGGATAAAAGATATAGAGATCGGATCAGTACCATCATCAATATCAAGCGTAAATACTTACTACTGCTCTTCAACAGTTCGTCTCTTCCAACCGTTTCTATGTCCTAAGCCTTTTTTCAATCTTAGGTGCAATTTGGATTTACATATTGGGTGTGACTAGATGACCTTTAATAAATGTTCGTTAACGCAACTCTGCTATGCATAAGCTCGATTGTCTTCCTTTGATGTTCATCTTTCATACTTAATTCACTTCAATACAATTCACAAACACAATTTTTAAATTTCAAATAAATTATGTATATGACTATATAATAAGAGAGTCATATTATCCCTTAAGATTATATATGTAAAAGGTTAGCTAATTACATTATATATTAAACTATATTTAGCACAAAAGGAAAAGTATATTTATTTTTGCGAAAGTAAAAAGAGAAAGACAAGAGTGAAAGCAAACCAGACATATGTTTGCGTTCAACTGCGAAACTTAAGATCATAAGCATGCAAATGTTCTTTCTAATGGCATTCATTGATAGTCAAGGATAGTCAAGGATAGTCAAGTTTTAAAGTGATCAGAATTATGTATTAAAACGCTGTTTACTTCGCGCTCCTTCTAAATACGTGCACCTTAAAGTCAATGTTCATTCAAAATCATTTTATATATATATATAAAAATATATATATTTAGACTAATATATATTCTTTTTTTTAGCTTTTGTAAATAATATGACGACGTCATCTTATTGAATAATTTTTTCTTTATACAAAGTTAATTATATTTATATATATATATATATATATATATATGTACATATGTTATAGAATCTATTGAGTGCAAATCGGATAACAAAGCTAATATAACTGCAAGCTTGATTCATGTGTACAAATGCGTCAAATTCAACCTTAATGAAAATTTCATATCAAATGAAACAACATTCAGGACGTATGTACACATACCTATATACAAAACAAATATCAACATAAAAATGGGAAGTAAATACAGATGAAACAATCATTCGTTTGGTCTAAAAAGACTAATAGAAAAGTTTGTTTTTAGGAAAAATAAAATTCAAAAGAAAACACAAGCGAAATGCAGACCCAGAATGAAAAATAACAAAAATTGGAGAAAATATTAAATAAGAAAAAAAAAAAAAGTTCATTAAGGGGACGCTGCTGAACGAAGGTTGGTTTCAATGAACAGCAAATAATACTTGAAAAATTTTTGAAGCCTTACGGCAAACGCTAAAAGAATCAGGATTCGTATTACAGAATTTGTATATATATATATATATATATATATATAAAGTCGGATTTGAACAATATAACTCAAATAGTAAACAAAAACACAGATGTGTATTATTTTAATTAGAGAGAGAGAACGTTTCGAGAGAGGATGGCAGAAGAAAATAGCATAAATACTAACGGGATGTCTTTCATACATTCTTAGAAAGCAATATAAAAATTAAGCATCACTGAGCATCTATTCAGCTTAGTCCGACTTTATCATGTTGATTGCCTTTATTATTGCGATTTGAAAACGTCTTGTGCCAGTATCAGGTTTTTGGGCTTTAAATAGATAATTGAAAAAAAACAAAATTAAAAGTACATACATACATACATACCTTCTTCGAAGCTGAAGTGCAATTTTTTCCCGCCTTACCGATATCTGAAGCAAATGTGTTTCTATCTACCACTAAAAAATGATAAGATGCTCCTTAAAATATTCCGATGCTCAAGATATCTAAAACTATATTAGACCTTATCACTGATGTCAAATTATTAGTTGATTTGAATATCTCGATGTAAACACACAACTATATGTTCGCTACTGCTCTCCGTGAGGTCACCCTTTTTCTGGTATAACCTTTGCAGATTGCTTTGGTGATTTGCACCGAGGCCGGTCATAAACTGCAAGTTTTTGATAGTTGGATAAAACATGTTCTACATTCTTCCGTATGCCTGCAGAGCTAAACCATATGGCCAGAGACAATTGTAATGAGTTTGGAAATATGTGGGGTAATTAGCTCAATATGCCTTCTTTCGCTTCATTGCAATAAATTGGCAATGGCAGAGAAAGTTCGTCTATCTTTCGTTGTCCTCTCTTAGCGGTTTTGTATTTGTCGAGGAAAAATGCTTCATTTTTCCGTATATCTCCTCCTCGGATATTTCTGTAGATGGCTTTTATCTCATTCGTCAGAATATCAATCGATATCGCTACGGCGAATTCACTACAATCGCATCTTTCGCGATTATTCGGAAGGCGCACGTATTGCCTTAGTGCACTGAGGCGGCATACCGCCAGCACGTTCTTACGCGTTGACTTGCGCACAACATTACTAAGGTAATTATCGTGGATACCAGTGTTGTTGCGGCAATTCTAAAGTTGCTAATATTTCGCATAATCCGATCTAACGCCAATTGAATCCTGACCACCTTTTCTGCAGCGTAACAAAAAGAAAGCCGAAGCAAGTGAAAACCTGCCTTTTTCTTTTTACTTTCCACAGTTAACCGTTAAATAGTTATTTAAAGATTTGAAAAATGTGAACGTTCGTAAATATGCACAAAGTAGGTAATTGAAAGAATAGGAACATGAGCGGAAACAGGAAAAAATGGTTTTGCAACACGGTACCACTCAAATATGTTCTCCAGACGTTATTGTTTTGTATTGTATGAGTAACGGCCTGTTTGAAGAGAGTTTTTATTCGTATGATTAATACGAAAAATGGACCGACTCTTGGAATGCTTTTAAAAACCAAGCTGTCAATGCGATATTTATATGGGAAAAGGAAGTGAATGATGCCTGTGTTAGCAGCATTTTCATTAAAAATGTTTTAAACCACTCACCCGTCTGCAAACACCAACCAACGTCCAATGCTTCTTAAAATTGTCGCCTTAAAGCCATGAGATTTCTGGTTTATGTTACGTTTAGATGACAGCATTGCTACAGGATGATGTATAACCACATCAGCTGATGGGTGATACAAAAAGTTTAAACGAATGCTTCTCCGTATATGTAAATGAATTTACGATTATGTTTTTCATATGCGAACACATAAATTATAAAATTTGTGCATCCTTTGTATTTGTATTTGGCGACAGAAACCTCATTTACAAAAATGGTAAACACGAGACACCGCTAAAGAAATATATTAAGCAAAAGTTAACCCTTACAACAAAAAAATATAAACAAGTTTTCGAAAAAT
The DNA here is from genome assembly GCA_000688715.1 of Glossina pallidipes. Lineage (NCBI taxonomy): Eukaryota > Metazoa > Arthropoda > Insecta > Diptera > Glossinidae > Glossina > Glossina pallidipes. The sequence continues at coordinate 63,797 of KK499772.1, read as the reverse complement.
TTTCTTCTCTTTATGTACATGTAATATATGTGCGGGCGTTCTCATAAGAATACGAAAGAAGAACATAATACACAATAATCAAATTTTCATAGACTTTGTGAAATTTGTAAGAAACGACTTGTTTCATAACCAAAGATGTTACATTTCACAGACTTCGCACCGAATTTAATTTTAACAATGACACAAAATAGCGAATTCATAAATAAAGCTTTAACGAGTACGAAAATTATGTTCGGCAATGACCGAATCTTTTATACCCATCATTGTGATCCTAAAAAAAAGGCAAAAACCAATTTGAACTAAATAAACGGGCAAAATTTATATGTTGCATGTGATGCACTTTAGGTAGAGATAGGTGTTCAATGTTTTTGTTACCTAGACGTGTAGATATTGTAGACGTGTTCTTTCAAATGTTCGGGTCAAATTCTCTTGCAAGATTTTAAGCGATTTCTTCGTTTTCGCGGACGGGAGATTGCTTACGGCAGATACTACACAATTGCGCAGACGGACAAACGGACAAATGAACTGACGGACATGTTTAACTGCATTCCAAATTGAGAACTGGCCAAGTATTTGTATACTTTATGGGGGTTTCGCAGCTTGCTCCATCACACTGTAAAATTAAGTAGGCGTGGACGATTTTTTCCATTTCCGTAGATATACCACTATATGGTCAAATTATTGCAGGTTTATGAGTCATGAGGAACAAATCAATTTTTTATTGCTTTTGATAAACAGAGGTATTCTCAGTCAGTAGGCGTCTCCTTTGATCGATTTGGCCCATTTACAATACCCAACCGACGTACAAGAATTTTCAATATTTTTGCCAAATTTGAAGTCGATAGCTTAACTTTTATGGGCAGAATAATGTTTGCAACAGAGAATGCACCGACGGACAGACGGATATGCTTAAATCGATTCAGAATTTGATCCTGATCAAGAATATACATACTCTGTGGGGATTCTGAAGTTTCCTTCTGGGCGTTGCAAACGTTTTGACAAAGTGAATGTACCACTCATCTTTCACCGATGGGTATAAAAATGATTGCTTTTGCGTATATGGATATGAAAAGGGAGAAATAGAAAACAAAAGCTTTTCCGCGCCTATAACGAACTATGCTTCGATTTCATGGCATTAGCAGTGAGGTTTCTTACTGTGCCTTCAACACGCATGTATATAATGCATTCTGACTGTCTTACGACCGACATTTTATATGTACGATGTCGGTGGATATTGTAATATATAACAAGTAAGAGAATTATCTTCGGCTGTGGTCGAATTTTCTCTACTTATCGTTGCAATCTTAAGGTAAAATAAAAAATTTTATTGTTGTAGTTTATGAGCAAAAACCCTCATTGTTTACTTTTGAAAACCGACCTGTTTTCAGTTTACATTGTATTGCGATCGTGACTTCTGACTGATTTCAGCGATTTTAAATAGCAGGCTGTCTGCAGTAACTTCCAGTTACGATCCCGTGACTGTTTGCCACATAAATACAGAGAGGCAGACAGATGGAAAAACGGAACTGTCTAGATGAACTCCATAGCTGATACTGATCAAGGAATATATATACTCTTAACACAGTCTGTGAAGCTTGCTTCTTCCCACTGCGGACGTATCAACAAGAAAATAACATTTCAGTATTTTAGAATATTGGCTGACTATAACTAAACGGTTCCATTTTGTACATGTCCTCTAGGAGAGAATATGTAAGCAATTGTTCAAAGGTTTATCTGTTGCAGTTTATTAGTAAGGAGCAGAAATCAATATTTTTCTGCTTTTAAAAAGCAGAGGTTTTCTTATTGTAGTTCGCAACGTACGCGTTTCCCTCTTGACACAGTGTATTTTTAATACCAATACACGTGCAAGAACTTTCAATATTTCTAACAAATTTGAAAACGATAGCTTAAGTTTTAGAGTCAGAAGAATATTTACCGCACACATTACACAGACAGATAGACGGACAGATAGCTAGACTAACAGACAAAGGTTTTTTATATCAGTTCAGGGTTTGATGCTAATCAAGCACATATATATTTCATGGGCTCTCTCAAGCTTCCGTGTGGGTGTTGCAAAGGTTTTGACAAAACCAACATGCGGATCAACCTTTCGCGGTGGAATTGGTGATTGGAGTGAATGAATAATTCAAAGGTGAAAGCAATGTTTTTTTTTTTTTCTGTTTATACAGAAAACAAAACTTACAACAAGCAAAGATGAAGAACAACGATTGCTCGCGAGTATCGAAAGTAATTCCGAGAACAATATTCGAAAACGGAAAATAACAAAGAAAGATGTCTTGTATGCAAAGTACAAGCAGCTTTTCGTAGATAAAAGCATCTCAACCACGTATGACTTGCTCGGAACAATTTGTCACGTAACTTATGCATGAACATTTCGATTTCCTTTGAATATTCAAGAAGCGTGAAGATCTTTTATCAAGTCTCCCCTTGTAGTAATAATTTACATTCATGAGAATAACTATTTATTTTCTTATGAAAAATGTCTAATGGCCGTTTTTAACTTGGCGGTATTTCTTCGTAAACGCGCTTTGTCGTTTGCTATTCTCTTCACATGGATTTATTTAATTTCTAAGTGCAGTTGTTGTGTTTGTGGTTCGTATCTCTCTTTGCCCTCCATTGGTTATAAACTCTGCGTCATCGGTTCTTATTGTCGAGACTTTTAATGAATGTACAGCCCTGAGCGAGTGCTTTTGAGTTGTCCAAGTCGAAAACGAAAGAGAATGCGTCGAAGATAATGCACGTCGTAGCCATCTCTCGACATCCACCGATGAACAGTTCATTGGGTTTTCGAGACTTTTTGCATCAAATATTCAACCTAATTACGTAAGCGTTCTATTTGCCTGATTTAGTTTCGCTTCCCTTCCGATTGTTCTCGAAATTCGAAAAACACCTCTAAGGCATCGTTTCGATTCGTCTGTAGAGATGAACCAGAATTCGAAAACGCACTTTTCTACGTAAAAGTAAAACAATGCATATCATTAACTACTAAACAAACATACTATGAAAAAACTTCACATACATGTGAGTTGAGTTGAGGTACTAAACTAAGAGCAGAAATATTACTTCAGATAACGCCACTTGATTTAAATAAAAAGACAAGTCGAATAATTGAGGAAAAAGGGAAAAGGAAAAGAAGAAGAAATATCGGGAAAAGTTTAAAAAGGTATTGTTTTTGATTAGTAGATAATTTAAGAATCTATATAATAATGCGTAGAATTGAATGAGAAAATTTAAATTAGTTATGTTTTCGCTTGGCATCTTATCTATCAGGCGCACAGTTGAAAGCAATTACGCTTTGCTTCATAAATTTGTAATTCATAAACCCATTCCGGCCACATAACGATTATGATAATGGAAACGTATGAATGCGAACTTGGGTGTAATAAGAGAGAGAACTCATAGCCTTCATTAAGCCAACACAGGTCCGCTTAGGAATCAATTCGCAATTAAAAAAGAGCTCCTAATTTATAACTTCAGATTGCTTAAGGTATTACAGAAAAGTCTTACATGCACATGAAAAGCCACAGACAAGGCAATATCGCACATGCACGTCACTAGACTGTCTTACCTATCTGTCTGTCCAATTCACATGTACACATGTGACAATTTTTACTAATGAATAATTGAGACGAATGTACATGAACAGAATGAAGAGACACATTTACCTGCACGGTTGGCATAGCTTAATACTCTTCAACCATCCGAAACCAAAAAACGCATTGTAAAGCAACATGTTCAAACAACATATTGTCATCGAGTATATGTATTTTGCTTATATATATATATACATATATATATATGTGTAAGAGGATTATACTCACGACAAAGTTGGGGTGTACGCCATTTCAAGGTTAATACCCTTTTGGGAACCTGCATATGCATGCTTCCATCATCGCACACGCACACGCACACGCACGCATTCGTAATAATCATTTTCAACACAAGCACAAACATCGAATGTGCAACGTTTGCAAGTGCCTTTCAACAGTCACTTCCACATAACAATCCTTTATTAGCAATTTTAATTACATTACAATAAAGTCGTACCGAACACGCTGTGGAACAAAAAACGGAAAAAAGACCAACCCAACATTAAAAAGGTTAGTCATACGTATTTCATCTAGACACGGTTGCTTTGCGGATTTAGAGGCTAAAAGCCAATGCTTCGCTACACATATATCTCCAGCAGCGGAGGATAAATACCTCACTTAAGTTGGGCCTGAATTTCATGATCTATTATATTAAATTTTTTATATAACATGGCATGCATCCGCCTTTTCTTTGTTTTTAGTGATGTGCATACGTCTCCATAAATTATCCCGTCTTTTTTCATCTTGCACACGCTCTAGACGGATGGCAACTACATCGATAGAATTTTATCTAAAAAAGCCTTAACATCTCTTACAAAAAATGCAAATAGTTGTAAAATTTATTTGAGACAAAGCACACAAGTTTACCCACTTTTACCTACTACGACGGCGAGATCGTTTTCGTGAAGCACCGCTATGCAGACATCTTTAGTGTGTATATAGCAAAGTAATCTTGTTTAACGTTGGAACTTAAAAGCAAAAACTTTGCATAAAATCTTTTCATATCCTTTTCGATAATCGGCTGAAGGCCTACGAGATGCTCTCAAAATGGAGTTTCTATTAAACGTAGTGTGTAAGCAGGCTTCATGGACAATTCAGCGAATTTCAACACAAGTCTCTTTGTCATTATTTTTATTAATATTATATTAAGTAAATTGAATCAGAAACGCCTCCTGCTTACCTTTTCAAAGAAATTCACTTCAATTTCATATGTACATTTATCCTAAGCACTTATTGAGTGATAATACGAAACAATTTTTATGCAAAATCATTTTCTTGCTCTCCTTTTTCATTACATGTCGTGCTTCGTTCTTCGATTTTTTCACAAATCTAATCCGTTGCTTTAAAGGTGTAAGCAAGAATCTTTTCTGACTCAATCAGCATAGGGTGATTCATTGCGGTCCAAATTTCATATATACAATTCACGCAATAATGAAGATGACAGCTAGATATTATGAGACGATCCAATAAATCTATTGCTTCTCAATAAAAACATAGATTGACACAGATGCGATGCTTAAATAAATAAAAAGGTATAATCCAAAATGGGAAGCTTCGGTCAATTAAGTCAATTAGGAAACAAAGCCAATATTTTCTTCTTTTTTTTTTTTCTTTTTAATATGATCAATAATTCAAGGGGACGCCACCTCTTAATGCAAGACGGTAATGGCCGCACAGTGCAACCAGTATGTGTTATGAATCTATCGACTAAGCGCTCGCCACAGCTGCTACCTAAGTAGACTTTGCCTCATTTCAGATTCGAGCCTGCGAATTTTCCAACGATAGAAGTAGAGAATGCCTTTTCAATTTTTTTTTATTACATTCCGTTCATCTGGAAGCGATATTGCCAAAGGATGTACGTAATTAGAAAATTTATTGACATATTTCGAGGAAAAGGCTGTGAGTTTGATTTTTCATATATGGAATGTCAAGATCCTCAGGGATAGTTGCGTTTCAGATCAGCCAGGAAGCGTTCACAATTAGACAAAATGTCTTAGAAAGAGAAGACCCGATTTTTACGATATTTCTATAGCTAAGCTGCTCACCGTTCTCCATAATTGTACGACATAGATCCAGAGGTTCTTGCGGGTACTCTTATACAAAATGCTTTTCTTCTTTGGATTAAACTACGATTGCGGGCGAACTAATTAGTGTAGTCTCCTAAATTTTAAGCTGTAACTCTAGAAATTTTATACAATTGTTGTTGTGGAAGCGTGATAGCCATTCAAAATACGTGAATGGGAAGAAGAGGTATTCAAACAACAATTATATCAACGCCCTACATTTAGTCATACGTATTCAGTATGTGACATAAAAAAAAATCCCCCCACTATATGCTTTCGCTTGCTATCAACAAAAAAGCTTAATTTCAACGTAAGCCCTTTGTTGAAATGTTTAAAAGAACTTAAGCCTCATTAAAAGTCGTTTTGTTTAAATCTTTTTCTTTTTTTACATTTTCTACAAACTTACAATAAACTACAAAGGCTCGGAAAACTTGAAACGTCGAGAGATATACGACCACCTTATAGCACAGACAATGTCTACAACAAATTGCTCGATTTAAAAGCATTTAAGATATGATTGTAACGTAGATCCCACATTTGGTCCTAATGCCTAACAAAATACTGCTATGTTGTCTGAAATTTCTTTGCGCCTACGGCTTAAATCTAATATTCCTTAGATTAGGTACAGTAGTGCGTACTGGATTGGAATGTCAATTTGCAATATTGTAGGCTTTACTTTTAAAATTAAAAAACTTATTGACAGGAAATATCTAGACTTGCAGGCATTTATCTACAGCAAAACTTACTTCACTTTCAGAACTTTTCAGATGATCAATTTTTCGATGAGACATTTCGAAAAATCTTCCATTTATTCGAATATCACGTTTTAAATTTCTTCGCTTGAGCATTTCTTGTGCTTGCCATCCTCTTGAACCGAGCCACAAATCCTACATTTTGGGACAAATGTTTTTGTTGAAATTTTTACCTGTTGGATTGTTTTTGTTTTTCTTTTATTATTCTTAGTTACCTCCTCTTACTCTGTCCTCCATCTTATATTCATTAGGGGCATTTTTCAATTTTTGTTAATCCTCAGCTCCGTAAGGCGTCGCAAGTTTATGTTGCCGACGGGTCAACGCGTCGAATGGATCGTACGGCTCGGATAACTTTATTAATTACTTTGTTCTCTTGGTTATTATTCGGGGAAATTTACGTTTGCTACTCGATTGTTTAATTTTTCGGAAGAATATAATAAAATTTACGCTGATATTTTTCTCGCATAACCGTTTTCACGCTTGCAGCACATGGCAGCACATATAAAATGTAATTTAAAATCTTTGCAGAAATTTACGGAAAATATTTGCTGCGTATATATAGAAAGATATACCAGGTATATCGAGGATTTCCTAGTCGAAAGTCTTGCAAGTGAGATTGTTAAGAGTTTTCTTTGCCCTTTGAGTTCAATCGATTATTTTTAGTATTTGTTGTCACAACTACCTAAGTTGAATAAGACTTCAGTATTGATCGATTAATTGGATCGACCTTGGAGTATTTACATCCGATATTTGAATTCATAGATTTTCATTTCGAAATCACTTTAAGAACGAACGATAGACGGATTGCGAAAGGAATGCAACTCGAATCCCGCCCTAATTAAAATTGTTCGCCCATTTGGTTTGAGTACACAGTGCTATTGTTCACATGTTGCAAGTTGAATGACAATATTGCCGTATTCTTTTTATTTATTTAGATGTATGGAGTCGTGTGCCGTATGACGATAAATCGTTGAATGACTCTTCTTGATATATATATATATTGTACATATATTCATTAATATTCATTAAGTTCAACGCGAAAGCTTAATGAAATTTTTAAATATTATTAAGAGACATATGTGTATCCTGCTCTACGTAGTTCATAACATTTGTGCATATGTGTGCATTGTTTGAAATAAGCTACATGTGCGTAAAACACTTAAGTGTTTGATATTTTACTAGCGTTGAAGCAATCAATTAAACCTTTTTGACTCTTGTTTGGTTTTTTTAAAATAAAATTTCTGCATTATTGTCAAAGAGTTGTTCATCGATGTTATTGCTGTTGTTGTAGTTGTTTATTCTGCAAGATGAATTAAAAAATTATTTAAAAGTTGCCCAAATTAAGCTGATGTTTATATATGAATGGCCGATGTAACTGTAAGTAGATATACACAACAAGAGCAACAACAACAGCAGCAGCAACAACAGAAACATCAACCGTAACTGGAGTATTTGCAGCAATAAACTGCACCAACTTCAATTTCAATTAATGCTTGTTATAATATCGTATAAATATTGCTATGAAAAAATTAAAAAATATTACATGCGTACATACATATATGTGTGTGTACTTGTAGTTTATCCTGAAGGCTCAAGTATTTTACAATTTATTTCGTTTATAAATTACTACTCACACATTGAAAACATATACGGCCTATGTTTGCTTACAAGCTCAGAATCATTTCAAACCCACATAAACACATACATATATATGCATATTGACTATGATCATCTTGCATGCGTATGCATCTGAATACGTATAGACGTTAAAATGAATATGTATACGTGCGGAGGGTGTGGAAGCTACTTTCAATACCATTTGCATGAAAATATTTAGGTTTATGCACGAGAGTGCCTCTGTGTATATTGGACTGTGTAAAACTATGCATGCAATGCAAAGCCGATGAGTGTTGTTGATGCCGTAGTGTTTTTTTTTTCTTTCTTTCCTTTACTCTTCGCCGCTTTATACTCGGAGAATATCTATGAAACTCCACAGATAGGTGCTAGGGAAGCTGTCAAAGTTTTTTGCTTACATCTTTTTGGTTTTGTTGTTGTTGTTGTTGTTGTGTTTGTTGTTGTTTTTATATTTCCAGTTGTTATTGTTATTGTAATCGTGTGTTCTTCCTTTTAAATGTGCATTTCAAATGCGAAGAAGAGTCTTTTTTCTATAATTTTTCCGTCAACCATTGTTAGGTATTTTCACACTATAAGCAACGTAACAACAACCACCAATTGGTAACGTTATCCTTTTTAATTTTTCGTTTAAACTTGACAAATATATACGCATTTGTTTGTCTTAAAAGGCTTTGTTTCAGATATAGTTACACGTTGAGCCCAAAATGGACAATTAAGTGAACTGACAGATTTTTCATACATAAATATTCACTCTCAGCAATACCACTATGATCTGTAGGACTACAACAAATACCATCCGTTTCAATTGCATGTACAATTTTCTTTCTTTTTTTTTTTCATTTAGCATAAGTATAGTAAACGATTTTTATGTTGTTGTTGGTCGGCCGGTTCTTAGATCCGGTCAATGGGAATGGCATGTGAGATTTGGCTCCTGGCCAATAACATTTTCAAGCAAAAACTACAAACTATCCTGCGATTAGTTGAGCAGTCTATAAAGTTCAAAGAGAAAAAAAAAAAAAAAGAAAACAAGAAAGAAATACAATGTAAGCAAAAGCAACAGAACAAGCTGCATAGCAAGCAATTCATGATGCAAACCTGATGCGAACGATCAAAATAAATATTTTGCAATACACTTTACATATACATACATATATATATATACACATATATATATACATTGCAGTCACCCTCAACTACATGCACAGCAAATATAACGACTGTTATGCTTAAAGCCTAAAAAAGGGTGAAAATCAAATTGTTTTGCCCCTACATTGAATGATTTAATTTTAAGTAAACACTGATAAAATAATCCGAGCAAAAATTGATAGAGAAAATAGCGTTTGATTTCAAATAGCGATTTCTCAATTCATTTACATAATTTGGAAGTCGCGTCCTAATATTTGTCATCTCAATCTGCTTTTTAATGAAGTCTTCAATTTTTCAATAAGGATAAGAATATTTTGATATATTCAGTACATTCGTGATTGGTAAGAGTATTATCGCTGTCGTTACAGATCGCGCAGATCAGCATTATGTGCAATCAATTAGATATTTTCTGTTAAGCAACGAGTCTTCCATTGGCTAGAGCATCAAACGATCTTTACAATTGGCCGGAGGATTTCGCAAACCATTAAAACATTCCGAAGGTATATCGCTGTCTTACAGGACCTAGTTGATTAGTCCAAGTCATATGTAACACATTCCGCTTGCTGTGATGTGAGTGATCTTCAACTATAACAACAACATGAATAAAATTTCAATTTATTTCGTCAACTAATTCCCTATCCGCACTTGTTTCATTCACTTGATTTTAGATCTATGTAAAGTATTGATAGCGAGGCCAATGCGTACCTTAACTCCCAGTTTCTCAATACGCTCAGTTCAAATTTAGCGAATAGCTAAAAAATGTTGAAGATTTTTTAATCTTCCATCCTTTCTGCTCGTTCTTGCTTCATTGGGCGATAGGTGTGAAGTTGAATACGTTTGTCATTTTAATGTTTCACTAATTTTTTGTTGAACTCAAAAAATTTCGTCAATAATTTAATTTTATCGTCTTTCATTGCCTTGTATTTGCACTCTTTAGCAACAATGCAAGTTGAAAAATCATCATCGCAATCATTCGTTTAATGTCACGAACACAAGTTATTACAAGAAATTGATCGTTCCTTACAATTACCGTTAGTTATAGTAGTTGTCATTAAAGCTTTGAAAGGGGAAAGCAATTTGTGCAGCTCGTGGACGAAAACAAGTTGCTGCAGAGTTATCACCCTAGTTACTCACCTCTACGCCTCCCATATCAAGCACATCTAGTTACGGGAAATTATCTGTACTACGATGTTAATCTTTAACTCAGCGAGTTTTGCTAGCGACGCTCAGCTTAGCCGCTTGATTCAAAATCAATTTCTGAGCCGATCTAAGCTTACCTGTCCATCGGCCCGCCTTGTGTTCATATGTTCAACCTTTTTTTAATACATTCTCAGCACATTTGATACACTTAGGTGTTTCGATCCAAGGACAACCATGCGAGAACTTAATTCGAAAAGACTTTACATGCATTACTGTAGGGTGGTGTAGGATATTTGATGGTGGGCCACGTACCACTATAGTGTTCTTATTTGTTTTGTTTTTGAATATCAAGATGCAAGAAAAGATTTTGGTTTAAAAGAAACACAGCCCGATCCTAAAATGTTTTCGCTGTTGTAAGGCACCGCCCCTAGTTTTATATTTTAACCGCATGTATGCGATCCTATAGAGCTTAAGCGATTATGTTTTTAGCCACAGAAATATTTCTTACAAGACCGAAGATTGCAATAAATTTTGACTTAACTAACTGATATCATTTTATTGTTACGCTGCGGAGTTTTAAATTACCTGAGGTTACATAACTATTTTGTCGGGAAGAGGTCTCTGGTAATTTTAGCTCAGGCGTTCTTTCAAAAGCTGCATTCACACTTTATAGGTGACGAGTCATTAATCTGAACCGTGCCATAGTTGCTTGTTTGAAGTGAATCCGCACAAAATTAAAGTCCTTTGTATAAATAAAATCTTTATTCATTCGTGTAATTCTAAGTTACTTCTCTGACCAACTAAGGTATGGTCAGTATCTTATATAAATAAATAATTTAATGCTAACTTGAGCAATTAATACAATTAAAGTGGGTTGTTACTAGAATGCGAACGTAAGCAATTAATGCAACTAAAGTGGGTTATTACTAGAATTACGACTATGTGGGTTACAACTAAATTAGGCTATCTTAACTCGGTTAGGTGTCACATTATGTTGAAATGTAAACTTAGCCTAAATTGTAAACCGCAGTAGAGCGCGACAGATCGATAATGCTACACGTGCCTGCAATATCCGTTGTCATGGAAGAAGAAATTTTTATTAAAAGTACACATTCGTTACAATTACATATTGAACTTCTTGCTAGCACTTACCCGAATAAGAATTTAGAATAAAAATGTTTTAATTTGAAAAGAATTTCGAAGTTTAACACTCTGGACCATTCTTCAGATGCTGTGCTCGAAAACTCATAAAATACTCAACTTTAGTCTTATTAGAGAATCTCTACAACAGTGCATCCCCCGTGCAGACGCGGTGATAGTCTAGTGATATTATTGGTATAGCAGGGGATATCTAAATAGAATTGAAATTCAAAAGAAAGAAAAAACATAGGAGAAGTGAAAGAATTCTTCGATCGTAGTTTTCGTTTACTTTCGTTATGATTTCACCATTTATCGGCAGGGAATCGATAGATTCCAGGGTATATTTTTTCTAAATTTTCTGCCAAATGAAATAAATCATGGCTTCCCTGGTGAAAGAAACCGGCTGTTTCCATCCAGGACTTAATGTGTTGTTTCGTTTTTCATTTATGCAATAGAGAGAGAGATGCCTTTAAGTATTCACCTAGAACGAGAGCTATTTCATTTTTCATCTAAAAATTGCCCTACAGGTTTTTTTTTATCGACTTATGACGTCAGCTTTATCTCTCAATCGTCGAAAAACGTAGAGCAGCATCTCTCGGCTTCGTCATGTTGCCTTGAATAAAAAAAAAAGATAAAAAAAGCAAAAAAAAAAGAAAAAAAAAAAAAATGCAATAAATACATGAACAAGTGGTCACATGTGTGCGTGCAATTATTTTGTTTCTCTTTCTATATGATTTATATGCTTTATGCGCTGCTTTTGTTATTCTGTTTTATTTTTTGTTATTTTGAAATTATCACTTAACTCAGACAAAATGATTTATGTCACTACGCGTATAGACATACATTCAAACAAAAGCAAAAGCAGTACTTAGCAAGAAAACATTTGCAACACAATCTCAACTAATGTTTCACATAAGCATTTATGCCTGTATGCAGCCAAAATCAAGTAAATGTAATGTTATGTAAACAGACACTAAGAGCGTACAAAAAATAAACACAGAATCTCCACTACTCCATGTTGATAGTAGTAAGCAATGCGAGAATATTACAGGAAAAACTTCCGCTTGTGTTGCAGTAGTTTTTTTTTATTTTTTTTTTTTTTACTTTTTTTTTAATAAACTAGTTTTAGGCTCGTTTCTGTATAAGCTGGTATGTGAGTTGCGAAATCATGTTTATACATAGCTTGAGATGCAGAAACAGTTGTGAACAATGAGTAAAAATGCACTTGAATGAATGTTAGAACACGTACAAATAAATACACATACACACATATATACATGTAAATTTATTTTTATGTTCTAGAGTTGAGGCATAAACTTGCAAGCAAACACTCATGATAATATTAATAATTTTTACAAGCATTAAGAGGAGAAAAGCTTAGCGTATGTATGTGTGTGTGTGTGTGTGTGTGTGTGTGTGTGTGTGTGTGTATGTCTGCATTTAAGTAATTTATTTTTTTGCCTATCAAAAAAGAAATACTAAAATGTTTTGTGTGTGTTTGTTACTGCTGTTGCAGTTGTTTTTGTTATCGTTGTTGTTGGCTTGGTAAAAACATAAACTAAATATCAAAATGCACAGAATGTGTCCCAATGAGAGCGTACAGAAAATTACAAAGTTATATATACATATATATATATATACATATATAGAGGATGCCTAGTAAGGCAGTAAAAGAGGTTGCATCAAAAACATATGGGTGAGTTTTGGATTCTTGTTTTCTCATTGTCGTTGTTGTTGTTGTTGTTATTGTTATTATTGCTGTTTATTCCGCCAAATTTTATATAGATAATATAGATGGCGATATCCTAATAGACAAACTCACTTAAATATGCACTCGGAACAAACGTAGGAGCATAGTTTCTGTCTGAATATTTACATCCGTAGGAGCATGTTCGAAGGCAACCGAGAGTTTATATTTTCTGACAAATTTTAAACAATTTACACCATATTTTGCCGTAACAATAATCAAGAATGCCGACTGCATGTATGCTTGTGTTTAAGCATCCGAATACGGAATGTCGTACTCATGGAGGTCTTGCAGAGTCCCATTCGTGCTTGAGTATGATTAAATGTGTGTGTATTTCTGTTGAACGCTTGTGCTGTTGTTTTTGACATTTTATATTCAGTTTAGAGCATTACCATGCACTAAATTATTGCATTCATTTTTTATACACATGCTGTACAATTTTTCATTTCTAATCATTTCTGTTCTCCTTTTTTTTTATTTATTTATTTATTTATTTATTTTTTTTTTTTTTTGTTTTATTACCTTTTACTGCTGTTGCTCTAAGTTGCGTTTGCTGTTGTTATTCTTGTTTACAATTAAACAATTAACATAAAAAAAAGATTGTATAGCAAAAATGAGTAAAACCAGTGTAGTGGACCATGGCGCCCTATTACATGCCCTACGCGACTTCGCTTGATACAGTTATGCATATAACTGAACTTTTCAAAATAGGGCATCATATGGGCAGTGGAAAGAATACATCCGCACAAAGTTAATGTACCTTTGTACAAACGTAAAAGTATACAAGGAAATGTGTGTTATATAGTTTTGATCATTATGGCTAAGGAATTCTTTCTTATCATTTTCTTCAGTTTTTTCTTTTTCAAAATTGGGATTATTGGGTATAAAAGTTGTGAAGAGTACGCGAAATAGTGATACAAGTGAACAAATCGTTCAGAGATTTCTGATCAATTGGATTGCATTCGGGTGTGCATAGTTCTTTCGTGGTTCCCAGTTTCCAGTTGATTGGGTCGACACTAGGTTTGCCCTTCAATTTGCAAAAGCCAGAAATATGCATCACAAAACCCTTAAGCTCTCTCTGAACTATTCTGAACTACTGAACTACTCTGAACTATTTTAGCATTTTTATCTGTTTATGTGTCTGTATTTGTTCTTTATACACTACTTGCGTATTCACGTCGAGTTGAAGAGCTAAACCAAGCCATGGAGAATGTCAAAACTAAGCGTCGAAATCAAAAGAAAAATTCATGTTCGTTTCAAAGTCATTTTAAAACGTGAGCTATTGAAAGGCATTATCCAAAAAAAAACCCGACGTGCAGAGCTTGACCGGAAAGTTTAGATATGAATTCGGCCTTTATTTCATACTGAATGACATCATTATGATATCTATATAGACATGATATCTAAGCATGCAGCGATTATCGAGCTATAATTTAACAATGGCTCTAATTCAATAATGAGCGGAATGAGCAGCATAAAGGGCATGTTTAATACAATCGCGAAAGAAATGGCGATGAGCCTACGTCAAGGAGCAAACTGAACTATTGCTACGCAAGTCCATTTACTAATAGAATGAGCAGATAGCTACGCTGCGATTGAATTGCAAACGAGCTCATAGGTTTTAACACAGATCCAGGAATAGTATTGTGTGTGTGACTTTTTAGCAAGAGTATAAAAGTAAAGCAACGGGAGCTCAGAAAAGAGATTAAAAAGTCGGAAGTCTATAAAAAGATAATCATCATAAGTATACGTAGCAACTTCAGAGAGCTCAGGTGAAATATGAACGAACTCGTGCGATTTTGCTTACGATAATGTGAGTAATATTAAGAACGAGTGTCTTACTGCGGCGAAAACCATCTTAGAGATCAACACAATGGCCTCCATAATAAAAATCGCAAAAATCACTTGGATCATAGTCCGTTGCTTGGGGTTTTCTCTTTTGGCTATTTTGCAGTAGGTATAAGAAGCCTTTGTGTTTTCTTAAAAAAAAATTAAATTTTTAGGTTTTTTCTCTTGACGTTGCGAATGTAATAAAATTTTTGAAATACATGCCAGGCATCGCTTGACGAGTACCGTTTCATACATTGGACGCAAAAGCGAGAAAAAGCGAGTACGAATGAACTCTAATGAAATTTGCAAAGCGGAACAATGCATTAATGCAACACATTCGCTTCGCTTCGAATTCCTCTCGATTATACACATGTTGCAAAAACCGCTTTAAATGTCTCCCAACACTTGCCCAAGTGCAAATGCAAATTAAAATCAATTATACCTCATTAAATATAATAAACAGTTGTTGTTACTTTTTATTTATATATTTCTTTCTCGCTTTTTAATGATACTTTTCTCTATAACGGTTTGCATTATTAAGGTTTTATGCAATGGATAAACTTTCAAAAAAATAAAGGCGATATTTATTATTCCCTACATGGGTTTGGCGGGCAAAGGCAAACACATATACGTACATATAAATATGCTTACACTCAGTTGCCAAATGACATGATATGGTACAAACTTGACACACACACACACACACACACACACACACACACACATACGCATATTGTTAGCGTTTTTATATAAATGAAAGAGTATGTCTACTGAAACATTCATAAATAACCGCAGGCGGCATGCAATTGCGGCCCATGAAAGCATGATATGCGGCCTGCCAAATGAGATAAGAAACAAGACAATAACAACACATATTCCGGTTGGTATAGTTCTCAGTTGGTTCCTTTTTGAAAAGATGACTCAGTTTCGCTCTTCCCAAACTATCTATGAATGTGTACTATAGCAATAACTGAACGAAAGGAAATGAATGCGATAGCAAATGAAGTTCCTCGCGCTCATGTCGATTGTGTAAATATTGGAT
This sequence comes from Glossina pallidipes, assembly GCA_000688715.1. Lineage (NCBI taxonomy): Eukaryota > Metazoa > Arthropoda > Insecta > Diptera > Glossinidae > Glossina > Glossina pallidipes. Next base: position 47,691 of record KK499772.1, on the reverse strand, counting down.
ATATATATATATATATATACATATGTTTATGTGTGCGTGCGTTTGTGTTTGCATAAACACAACTACTGGCATATATCCAAAGGAGCTCAAAAGACTAAGCAACAATTTTCGCAGTTTTCTTTGCCATACAATGTGAAAAAAAGGAAAAAAAAAACTCGCAAAAACGAGAGAAAATAACGCAAGAAAAACACTTGTATGTTATCCACAGTTAGTTTCTCGTTCATATTAACTTGTAAACAATGTTAATAAACATGCATGAAAGAACATGCGAACTGAAGCAAAGCCATAGGAATACATATACATATATATATATATATATATATATATATATTTATATGTAAAAGCAATGTGTTGCTAATGCTTTGAAAATTTGGCAACATATTACAAACAAACAGACAGACATATATGGCAGCAGGCGAACGCTTAAAAAGGCATTAAAGCCTAAAGAAAAACTAAAACATTTGTTTTAATAAACACTGACATAAAACGGTTTTATATCATCAGCTTTGCTGTTTGTTTAACATGAACGCACATATACATGCATATACATGCATAGAAACAGGAAAAAGCAGCTTGCTAGGCATATAACGCTATATGAAACGATCCATTGCATTATAAACCCATTTGGGCAGTGAACAGATTTAGTCTTTACGTAGTTATGTAGTTTTATAGTTATATATGCGACTATGTGACATCAAGAGCCCTCTTTAGATTTTGTATGTTTTTCTTTTTTGAATATTTGTTGTTTTTGTGCGTGTATATACATGTGTTGCCTGAAATTTTATAATTATTTTGCGGCACTTTGTTTAGAGGATTAATGCATTCTCTCGTACTCTCAAAATTTAGAGACTATTATTAGGGTACGACATATACAGTTACACTGAACTCGAATGCATATATATATATATATATATATATATATATATATATATATATATATATATA
>KK499772.1:0-46646 GCA_000688715.1 Glossina pallidipes | reverse complement strand
ACGCATATATATATATATATATATATATATATATATATATATATATATATATATACATATGATTATGGTCGATTCCTTTACATATAAAAGTGTGCGTTTCTACCGAGTGGAGGAGTGCACGGAGGAACTGGATTTTAAACTCACGCCATAACTAACTAAATGAACAAAGTACACAAATGTGCTTTTCGTGAACAAAACTATATAAACATACACCGCTTACGAATCCTATATGGCTTGTATGTTTTCAGTATGAAAATTGTATACCATATTTGGAGATATATATATATATATATATATATATATATATATATATATATATATATGTATATATATATATACATAACATATGTGCGTATCGAATTAATAATAATTAAACTGATGCACGTCTAAATCCTTTATATATATATATACGCGTATGTATATGTATAGCAACAAAAGCCAGTATACATAACCATTCCGAGGTCGTATTTACCGGAATTTTAATGGTTAGCAAAACAAATAGTTTAAGGATTTGAAAAATTTATTGAAAAGTCTATTCGGTCACGCTTGAAAATTAAAGATACGAATGCAATTAAAAAAAAATTTTTTTTTTTTTCAACTGCATATACAATTTACAATCTATCCAAAGAGATAGATAAGAAGTGAATTGTTATGTCAAGATGAGAAAAATAAGAGAGGTTATTGTCCCTAGAGGGGACTATGTCAAGAATGTGAAGATTAAAGTTTAACTAAATGGAAAGAAGCTATGTAAACTTGGAAAATTCATTAACACGATATAAAGAACAAAATGATATAAATTTCCAAATCGAAGTCCCAGTATATGACTCAGTCTTTTCAATTCTTTTATATCATAGGATTCACTTAGAAGAGATATTGCCAACGCATTTACCTGATTACTCAGTCTGAGAAGATATTCTGAAGAAAATGCGTTGAACTTTGCAGTATTTCGGTTGTATGCCGCAAGTCCCAGTAGGTTGAACGACAGTCTTGTATAAAATGCATCTTCATTTTTTCAATTAAGTTGAGATTTTGGGCGAATAGAGCCTTCCAATAGAGTCTTCTGGTTCTCAAGTCAAATTGCTCGGGCTTAGCTTCAGGATGATTTTTTCTCTTCATCTTGGGTTCATATGTAAGCCAAGATATTTTACTTAGTTATGGGCAAGGGCTATTGTTGCCATACAAAAATAATGAAAGGCAAGAATCCTTGTTTAACGTAAACGCAATATCGGTAGATTTGTCAACATTTATTTCAATATTCCGTATGTCCGACCAAAAAGGAAATTTTGTTGAGATGAATTTATGTAGTTCGTAGGAAACGTTCATGGGAGCACTAGATGCAAATAGGATTGCTGCACAATCAGCTTGCGTCGCAGTTAAAATTTTGTCGGAAATTCGGAAAATCTAAAGCAGAAAACCCAGACCTTATCAATGGTTTCTCTGATGTACGACACAATACGATGATGTTGCTCAATGGTACCATGTTTATTCTTTAAACTGAACCAACAGTCAGTGATACTAAATTTCTGCGGCAGAACTGGAACTTGATAGCTTTTGTTGACACGTTTGCTCAAATATTTTAGAAACAAAAACAAAAAAAACGCCAAAGTGGCTGAGTAGGCAAGAATCTCGACTAGCAACTCAATGGTCATGGGTTCAAATCTCAAGTGCGGTAGGGTTTTTAATAAAGCCGAAAGCCTTAGATCATAGTGCTTTAGGACTTTAGTCTTAGAATTTATTCTCTGGCTAAATATATATAACAATAATAATAATAATAATAATAATAATAATAATAATAGTAATTTTAGAAAAAGTAACCAGTAGCTTAATTGAAGCTATACGAGCTTAAAACGCTTTCTGGTTTTATTAGGTTTAGCCACAACAATTATTTCTGCACATTTCCATTGGATTGGAAGATGACTCAACTCGAACATAAACTGTCTCTTTGTAATTTTTACTTCTTCATTAAAATCCTTTTGAAATGAAACTCGTACCAGTCACTGAATTGTGATTTTCATACTTACGTACGTATTTACGTATTTACAATTCTTAAGAGATCCATTTCCATCGCCTTTGCCTGATCATAATGTTTTGAAATGTTTTTGAATCAAATTTACCGGAGAGTATATGAGTAAGGCCCGCCCTCCTGATGCAGTTTCATTAGCGCGAAAACAATCAGAAGCAAATTGACGAGCCTAACATTTGGAGTCAGTCGTTTTATCCAAGTGTTGTTGCAATAATAGACCGCAATAATAAATCGAAATCTCATCTTTAGTAACAAGCTGAAGTGTCGGCGACGTGTTTGTTAATTTAAAAACGATGCAAAACTGGTTGAAAGCGACGCTTCGGACACATTTGGCTTTCATGTATGGACGAGCGGAAAGACCAACATTTTCTACATGGATGAATGTACTAAAACGTGGTCAAAGGAGCTTTGCTTACTTATATGTTCTGTCGTATGTTTAATATTACGTTTACGCCGTTGTAGTTGCGTTGTTGTAGTTGTTTGTAAATACGACGAAATTTGTGACGGTTTTGAAAAAGTTCACTCCTTAAGTACATAGCTTCCGTATGCGTGTTCATAAAGACGTAAATCACTTTATTTGACTTAAGTGACAATTTGAAAAGAAAATCTAATAAAAAAAGCAGCACATAAGGCATACAGATCACGCAGGTCGAGAAAGAAACTTCACCCACACATGTGACTGCTTGTTTATGTAGTTTTACTCTCCACACGCAGTTGTGTTTTTGTTTTTCTTTTCTCTTGTCCAACGTATTTGACGTAAGCTCTTGCTGCAAATGTTAAAATTATCTCTCATTCTCTTTAGTCTAAATTCGCAGTAATCGTCCGCCCACGAAGCCATAGTTCCAAGGAGTGCAAAAAAAATTGTTTACCTGAATCTCTGGAAAAATTGATTTAATAAAAATATCTTTTAAATAATAATTTAAAATATTTGAGATTTCTTCTTCTTGTTTCGACATATAATGTATCCACTTTACGGTGTATATGAAGACAAGAAAATTCACTTTGTTTCAAAGACTTCAACTCGAAGAATATGCAAATTACATGCGATTTCTGACGAATCCTTTAACAACTACTATTATTACTATTCGCCGGTAGTTGACTGCAAAATAAACCAAGCTATCCTCTAAGTAATTTGTACGAATTAAGATCTTTGCTTACACACTCCATTTTATTTACATGCAGCTTTGCATACATTATCGCCGGATAGATATACGAAACTCCTCTCATTAACATGTAGATACGCAGGCAGATGGAATATATGGCAAAAAAAAAATTTAGATCGTTTAAAATATTTAAACTGAAAGCTAGGCGTACAATGTTTTAAAGCCTTGAAACTGGTCGACCTTAGATAATGGTACGAAAATCGCACTTTCGATAAAATAAACCTGCTTGAGCACTAACCAATTTAATAGGAAACAAAATTGATGATTGGATTGCGAAAACCAATTGCAGAATTAATGACACTTTACCTGAGGACATCATAATATGAAGAGGTCTCTGGCAACGTGCTTGTAGAAGGATATACAAGCAGAATATATGCGGTGGCCAGGTGACAAGATCATTGCACTGAAAATTTATGTTCATGTAAATAATGTGTAAATACATCTCCTGAGAATACATAAATAAAACCCCCTTGCTATCCTAAACGTTACGATTCAGTGGCGCGGGCATAATCTTAACAAGTAAGAAAGTTATATTCCGTCGTGAGCGAATCTCTTATACCCATCATCTTTATCCTATAAGAGATAAAAAAAAATAAAAGAACTAAACTTTTATGGGTGCGGTTGATTTTTCCTATTTTCAAAATAAAACTTTTTTTCACATAGCCACGTGAGCATTGTAGACGCGTCTTTCGAAAAGTTTAGATCACATCTAAATTCTTCTGCAAACTCGTAGAATGGCTTAGAATGCTTATCAAAAATACTACACAGTTGCGCAGATAGACAAATGGACAGATGGACAGACGGACATGCTTAGGTGCATTCCAAAAATATGAAACCGGCTTTAACTTTATGCTTGATTTTCTGTTCTGACTTTACAAAACTTAATGACTGTCACATTACTTTGCTACTTTTCTTCGGTATTCACTCATAGCATGACCTTGATAATGAAATGGTCAACAAGTTGCCACTTGCGATTAGTATAAGATCGCATTACTTAAATAAAGCAAGCAATTGACTTCACTCGAAAAAGAAACACTTGCTTTCTCCCTTCATCTAACTTGATATTTTCAGATAATGAAATAGATTTTCGCTGAGCAAGAAGTTAGTCTCTCGCAGGACTAGCTGCTGCTTCTGCACTTCAAAAACAAACGCAAGCAGAAGTTCTAAACCCCCAATCAATTATGTTATACAATTGTCTAGTATGGGGTAATCTCTAACCCCCATTAGAGATTCCCATCCAGTTCCTATCACTTATTCAACAATATTCCTATAGCACAAGTCAGCAGTTTGTAAAGCCTGATATATAATCCATTTTGCAAAGCCATTCTATGATATTTATTAATAATCGGGGGTTTCCTATATAGGTTTTCCTTGACTGTATACTTTAAATACATTGTATGAATTCTCCCCCTTTTAATTCTTTGCCCAGACTTAGAATGACTTGGAATTAAGCAAACATTAAATGTTCTTAAATAGTTATGTAAATAGTTCACGATGATGTATCCTCTCTATAATAAAACTGAACTTTACACTTCAAATTGCATATGTTATGTCATAAGCAATGCAGACACACACAAGTTATGTCCATCATTTATTGCGAAGAGTGCGTCTATGGCTGGGGAAAAATTGCAATATGCAACGCATGTTAGGAGACCTTTCTAAAGAATACGACGCCCGCCCCAATTTTTATTGCACCGTAAAGAATGTTAAATACTGTTCGAGAAACAGTGGATCACGAGTGTCATCAAAATCCTATATGCGCATTTCCCGTTCTACGTGTACCACACGAAATTGTAAAAAATTTTTGAGAAATAAATGAATTCCAGGATTCTGATACGTTTTTAGGAGGACATAGAAAGCTATTAAGAAAATTTGAATTTTATCAGGATTTCCTGGATTCATCAGCAATTTTCTAAGGACAAAGCGTTGTAATTTAGGTATGTAAACTATTTTGACGCGCTACATACAATTTTATGCAATCAGTCTTCAGTAACCACATCTGATGGCTACAGGCTTCAAAATTTAAGAAATACTTTGAAGAGCTAGAAACAGACCAAGAAGTGGTCTGCACATAAGAACATCACCTATCAGCAAGAAATGTGAAGTAGAAGTAGACAGCAAAAAATGGAAACGCGCTCAGGCACTTGCTAGAAGGTTTAAGATGTCTCTTGATAAGATACAGGGTTAAGTGATCTTTGGAAGTATGGAGACAAAAAACGAAATAAAATTGAAGAAAACTCCAAATAAAATTGTTCTCAATTCATGTGAATGTCAGCGATATTCTGCAACATTGGGCAAAAAGAATGCCAGCATACTCGAGCAGATAGGTTTCAAATCGTGTTGATGAAATGAAACTGTATTCGATTCATCGAACTGAAATCAATCCACATTGAATGAGACGAAGATTTTGAAATATATTAAGATTCCATGTATGAAGAGACTTGCAACACGTACGTCAGTGTCATTACTTTTGCGACGATATACTATCGTTTTATTGAAAAGCCAGAATAGATAGGCGTTGGGTATGGGAAATGGTACTTAGAAATTACATGTGCAGAAAATTGAGGAAATAAACGATTAGGATAGAATGTAAGTTGAACGTATAAACAAAATCTGTGCTCACACATTCTCATAAAACCTCATATGACATGTGCATGCATGTGCCTGTGCGTTCTTTGGAGATACGTACGGCTGCAATGTGATAGGTAAAGAAAAAACTTCGTAGATCTTCTCTCTCTTAATACACACGCCACAAAGTCATGTGGCTTCGACAACATTTATCCTATCAAGCAATATTAGGGTGCGCTTGCTAGATAATTGAAAAGAGGAACTTCGCACTTCAGGTGAAAGTAACTGGCTTTTGAAATACTTTGAACAAAATCCGTGTAACTTTCAATATCACCTCGAACCAGATTATTGGTAACGCTTCGCGGACTTATGGAAAAATTCGTGGGATTTTTCAAAATGCTTTCGGCAACTTGTGATTATCTCGCTGGCTCTGGTCGACACATCGCTGATATAGTCGATGAATTGTTCTTTTTTTGGAATCTTGATTAGGAAAGGCTGACACATTTCGTCACATATGACGTAAGTAGGCAATTAAACATTGACTAAAGATCTGTTTTGAAACATATACACAAGACTGGACACGAAATAGTACTTGATAGTTGCGGACGACATCTATTAACAATCAAAAATTGAATTGGCCGACTTTTCATTTGCGAATCGCCACTGAAGACAAACGAAATGGATGTATCTTTGGAGTGAATTATCGTGGAGCTGCGCAACTGGCGACAAGCATCTGATTAACGGTACATAAAATAATGCTTCTTGTTCGGTCGTGTTCAAAGGCAATCGAGCATTGTGTGCTGCGGCCACAAGATCTAGCCAAGGTTTATTAAATTCTCCACTGTTAGGAGCTGTTATAAGTAAAGCCCGAATTTGGGATAAGATTTACAAAATTAAACCGTAGAAAAGCTATCGGATGTCGACTCGACAAATTTGGAGAGAGCTTGACGGCGCAGTTTCGAGCCATCAAGCATGTAAACCAGAGCTTGCTTTATCGCAGAGCGTAGCTCGCCTAACGTTGTAAAAGCTGCGAAACCTTTTTTGTGACGCCGTAACGGTGTAAACTAAATGACAAAAGGTTCTCCATCGAAAGGGTATTTATTTAATTTAAAAGCAATATATGCTTGAATTTGTAACGCCACAAAGTTTTTCCTTTACTTAATACCTTTTTTCATATATGCAAAAATAGTAGGTACGAAGAGAATTCAATGTTAAGCATCTGCATCACTGCAGAGCATCTCCACTTACAGACGCACAAATAAGTTTTCCGTTAACGACAATTTCAAATTAATTTCAAATTAAAGCGACTTTCAAGCTTTGATGCAGAAACAGGATTGGAGATGGACACGTTTGCAAACGCTTCCATATGATTCAATAAATTTTGCATTTCCCGTCGGAGTTTGAATTTACGTTAATTTTGTAATGTTGGGACAACAGTCAAGGGTCCTATAACGGCACTTGTGCACACGATTAAAAAATCAACCCAGGCCTCCTTTATGTAGCAGACACTGCTCAATGAGTTGATAAAATACGACAGAGCAATTAATATGCCCATAATGCATCCTTAAGCATTAAAGCTTCAACAGGGAATATGTGAATTTCTTACTTACTTATTTCCTTACTCCATTTCTGAAACATTGGTAAACTCGTCAGAGATCATGGTCCTAAGTCTACTTGCGAGAACTTATTTGCTTGGTTCCCAGCCCTTCTTCTTCTATTCCGCTTGTCTTGTCTTGCTTACTCGACATACTTGTTTAAATATTTATTAATTATCTCAATTCGCTTACTCCTCCTTATACCTCTTTTCCACTCCTTACTTAAAAAGCTAGACTATGAGCTAAAAAGTAAAGAAAATTATATTAAATCTACTCAAACATTTACAATTTTTCGTTAGATGTGAAGAAATGCGAAGTAATTTTTGTTTGTATGTGCGCTTATTCTGAGCCTTCCTATGCAATCACCTTAACAAGCGATACACCAAGTACACTTAGATCTGTTGATTGTATTGTGGTATAATTCCATATAAATGAATGGCAACAAGAAACTTAGATGTGAAAAAAATCATGTTATAGATGCGTTGGAGTGCTTCGATTCTAAACAAAAAAAAAAAAAAACAAACACTTTGGAATTGACAATACGTTCAATGTGGACTTGTCAAGCAGCAGCTGGACTAATTATTGTCTTCAAATTTAGCTGAATAGGTTGCAGATCAATATTTTCGTTAAGTACCCCTTGACCATTATTTTGCTGTATATATGAACCTTTGTTACGTATCCTCCTTCATGCCTTGAAAACTGGAAATTTGCAGAGGTCTTAATTGATACGTTTTCCTCCGACATAAAGTGACACCGTTGCGGGAATCCTATAAAATATTATCAATCACCTTCCTATTCGAATTGCTATTCCTTCCGTCAAAGAAAAGACTTTGATTAAACTCCAAACGATTCGACAGCACAATCAGACTTGCAAGGAGACAAAAAGGTCCACAGAAGATGTATTGGCAATTTAACGGAAACTAACTCCATCCACAAATAATCTAGTAATAGATGCAACCAAGCACGCAAACGCGAGAAAGCGCTTCAGAGCTGCGACTAAATTCAAATCTTCTTTTCGCATATAAGAACTTCTGCGTAGCAATTTGATTTTCCTGAATAGCCAGCAAATAATCTCCATTGTATCCGCACTCGCTAGAGCAATGCGCCACTTTTTCGGCAAGATCTGCCGTACTGCCATTTACCCGGCTTGGCGGGAGTTTGTCAAAGTCCACTCAGTTCTTAAGGAGATAGACTTTTATTTTTTTATGGCTTTAACGACAAAGTGCCAGAATTCAAAGAGAAGAGAGAATTTTGTGAGAGTTTGTCAATTTCTTGTTCACATATCTGAAAAAAATGGTTTGTGAATTCCAAGATTTTTACAATCATATATAGAACCCTGGATATTACGTTTTTTTTATTATATGTACAAATATCGAAAATAAGCCGTGTTTTGTTGCTAACACAACGGCAACTCTGTCGTAGCTTCCTTATGTACATTTATTGCTGATGAATGGAATACTAAATCTTCTTTCCGATTAAAAGTAATTTTCAAAAAGTTTGCCCAAGAAATATGCCCTCAAGACGTCCAGCCGCCACCGAGCTCAATCACGATAATGGGGATAAGGAAGAAGAGCCAGATGGGCGCGGTAAATTTCGTACAACTTTCCAAGATGAATTTAAAAATCGTGTCATAAAGAAGGCTTAACGTGATGAAAGCATCACAAATCCCACCGAAGGCGCCGATTGCACCAAAAGCATATTTGGTTCATTTGCTGGCCTGTGCAAGGAAACTGGTACCTCCAACACTCCTCCCTTTGCGTTCGCCTCAAAACTGCCAGTGCCGGCAAATGGCACTGCCAGCACTCTTGCTTCCAGCAATTTTTCTTTTGACACCAATACTTCTAAACATATACAAGACGCTCGAAATAGCCACAAGGGTGAATCTGAAGCAATAAAACCGATCATATCGTTGACGCCCTTAAATCTCGAGCGTAACATGGATATCGATGTGCTTATATAGATGTATCTCCACGTCAAGTATTTGACAAAGATTATACGGTCCGGTCCCCAATCAGATCCTCTAACAGTGCTTGGCTTTCCCGAACTCCCCACCTAATTGACATGCAGTCCCAGTTTTTTTAAACGTTATTGCAGATATTTCCACTTTTTTCAAGACCCAAGTTTGGGAACACTATGCCCTATTCTGGAATGCTTTAAATACAATGCCTCTTAATAATCGATATGCCGGCGTGTGTAGGTGACATTCTTTGGATATCTGTATCTGTATACTTACAAAGCCTCCAAAAGTTGAGGACAAACAAAAGGAAAATTTTAATACAACGCCAAATTTTCTAATGGCTTCGATAGTTTAGCCAGATTTTAGATTTCTCGATTTTTTTTTTTTTTTTGAATAAAATGCGTCCTAAGATATATCTGCAGTTAGGCTGTTAAGAATCAGTCGATGGCGATTCAGTGGAATACAATTGGTTTGCTATAGCCATTTTAGGGTAGTGGGCGCAGATGCGTGACGGCCGTTTGCATTTACTATTAGTGTCTTTCCTTACAAAACACATCTGACGTCGACGAACTTTAGGAAGTGAATCTTCGGGTCATTCCATATAACTTCTTTCATTAAAAAATTGTGTGATGCTACCGATTAATGCGGTCAAATAATGGGTTTGGCTTGCACTGGAGTCATACGTACCGAAATAATCGGTTATCCTAGACTAACTACTCATTATACTGGGGTGAATTTTTCTTTTCTTAATACATTTCGTGAATTTCAGAAAACTGTGTCTAAGCTGAACACCGAATATGTTTAAATTTTTTTATTTTTTTTCGCTTGTAATTTGATTTATAAGCGAAAATGACTTTTGTGTTTTTAATTTAATTTTGATCATTTGTTAAGCGCTTGTAATGCTCCAACTGCTGCATTTTTTTTTTTTTCTTATTACGTTTTTTAATAAAACTCTCTCTCTCTCTCTCTCTCTCTCTCTCTCTCTCTCTTTATCAATCTATCTATATGTTATTCTCCTCCCTTCCTCTTTACTCGAGCACAGATGGCATAAGCAAATGTTAAGTCATTTTTATTCTAGACAAATGCAACAGCAACTGGAAAATAGATGCACTTACTTAAGTTTGAAAAGTTTCGCCAAAGTGTGCTGTTCATTCATTCTCTCACTCACTTACGCTCCTCACATTTGCTATAAAATGTTTATTTAAAACGTATACGTAGATAAAGCGCTTTCACACATACCCATAGGTATATGTTTAAAAAGCACTAAAAAATTAATAGAAGAGCAGAAGTTTGGCAAAGAAAAAAAAAAAGAAGAGAAAAAAGAAAGAAAGAAATTGGTTACTATAGTTTAGTCTTGTAATACGTGCAGTCAATGTTAAAAAGTGTTTCATGTTTTCAATTGAACAAGCAACCGGAATCACATATTTATCCTTCACATATATACATATGGTGCAAGCAGCTTGCGTTGCTACGTACATTTATATTGAATATGTATTCAATACATGCACTCGCATGTTTGTACATATGTACATTGCGACACACAAAACAATTCCCAATACAATCTCAATTCAAAATGTTACTATAGAACACAAAGCAACAGTTGCTCTGTCTGGATTTTCTTCCCAATAGGAACGTTTTTCCATATTTGAAGTAAAACAAATTGAAATACACACACGAACATAAGCGAATCAAAAGCAACTCAAAGCAGAAGGTTCAAGTGAATGACAATTGCTATAAATCTTGCTAAATAAAATTTTATGGAAGACATCTTTGCAGATTCAGAATTATGTTAAGAATCTAAACGATTATTTTTATTTAAATTTAGATTTTCGCTCGGTCCTAATGTCACTACACTAAAAAATCGTTAATGCACTTATCAAAAAATCGAATCCCTAAGCATAAATCCTATCTGTTATGGGAGATGTGTAGTAAACTTTGGGTTAGAGTAGAGAAATGTGGGCCAAATTGATGAGAATACAAGCCTTGCAGCGATCCCCTTGCCCATATACGTCCGTAACATAATAAAAGAAAATGATGTACATATATATATACATAATAACAAATAAAAATTATATATTGCTCACTGTCAACGCCCCTACCTTTCCTATTATATTCTATATGTTCACTTGCAAAACAGTTAACTCTTTTCACGTTTCATTTACGCTAATACGCATCCAAGCATATCTCTAAAGAACTAAACTACTACAATACTTCATTACTTTATATTCAATTCGTTCTTCTTCAAATTTCCCTGTCAGACAGTTTCCTAATATGCTGTACTATTAATTATATCCTCACACATATATGCTATTTTTTCTCTTCAATACACACAACTGCCGCTGTTGCTTATTTTTTACTTTTTTCATAACACTCTTCTCTCCTCTTCATTCTCTTCATCACGGTCGCTCTCTTTCTATCTTAATTTAATATTTTCTAGATAATTTTATAAGTGGTGACAAGTTCTTCACAATCGTCTTGAGATTTGCTATTTACTCAATTATTTCGCTTTATTTAAATCTATCGAAAAATCTTGTTTAACTTGAAGAGTGAGTGAGTTAAACCAGGTGAAGAAGACATTTGGTATTAAATTTATCAATTGGTGTATATTTTATCGTTCATTTATCTGAATCTGTTTCTACAAAAATTCATACATTCATCTCTACTTAATCTCCTCTCCCAGTAAATATTTCGAACCACGAAATAATTAATTGTTCGCGTAGATAATTCTATGTAGTTGGTAATGCGTTCCTCGTGCCCACATGCATGTAAGCACACAGGATCACATGATTTCGGCTTTCCAATTCATACGTATTTTATAAATTCACTAAATAATCTTTTAAAATTTTAAGAAAACTTAACATCTCGAATCCATTTTTTTTTTTTTTTTTAAAAGCGCAACAACATGCGCATTATCTTTGAAATAAATAATTGATGAGAATTAATAGTCGATCGAAAGGAATAAATACAACTGAAGCGAAAACACGTTTCGGCATAAAATATATATACGTCGCCATAAAAAATAAATATATATATCTTTACTTACGCGATCTTTTTTACATGATTTACTAATGGAAGCGCGATTTTTTGCACGAATGTCTAAGAAACGCATCTACCGTGTAAAGAAAGCGTTAGGTGTATGCATATATATTCTGTTCCACTTGTTCATAGATTTTTGGTCTTTTGTTTTCGCATATACTTTCCTATATATGTATATAGAAAACGTTGCATTTCTAGCTTCTTGTATATGTTTTATTTAAACGTGAATTAAAGGATCAAAATTAACTGCTGGCAAATTACATGCGCACACTCAGACTTAACTATATATATTGTTAGGGAAATCCCAAATCCAGTTCATTGAAACTAATTGATTTTTCCAAATAATAAATTCCCTAAAAAGGGAAAACCCCAGTGCACATTCGCGACGCGTCATGCAGCTACCGGCCGAGGAAAACGGTTATCGAAAAAGCAGGTTAACGGATTAAAACTGAAGCTATGAAGTTAGTTAATAGTAATATGCTTGTAAAAATGTATATAAATAGACTATTTGGGGAAGGCAGAGTCAATCGGACAAGAATATTTGAGGCGAAAAAGAATATTAGAGTTGAGAAATCAAGATTATTGCCAAAGTAAAATGAAAATAGTTCTACCCTTAAACAAATTGATTGTAAATAAAAGAGTCTTGTAGCGAAAACGTGCAAGCGTATTTCTCTTAAAAAGAATATCCACGATCTAGCGATACGAACCGTATCTTAGAAAAGTGAATTTTTTGACAGTATATATGTAATGAAAAGTGTGGTGGTCGTACAGACCAGGAGGAATGGTCACAAAAATTAGAAACGTATAAAAATTAAAGTCCAACGTAGTACCGATATAATAAATATATATTATTGGGTGCTAGATCCGTGAAATAAATGCGATCAAATACTTGCCTCTGCGCTATTGTTCGATTTATTTTTCGTGCAAAAAAAAAATTGGTCCACATTTTATTATATCGATCAATTCAGAATCATTTTCTAAACCATTTTAGCCTTTCTATCCTTGTGTCCGCCTATTCTTTCACCGTTTTAAGGTGACACCGACAATAATAAGCAAAGGGGATGGTGGTTCCAATACCCTTTCTGCAGAGCTCTCTTTATAGTCTAAGTCCAGCGCAGATATAATTTCGCTAGCTGGTTTACTAGCCCCATGAACATCATTAGTCGAGATTTAAATAATATTTATCACTCATTATACCACTTGTCTGATTGATTGTTCAATATTCAGGCCGTATTGTGTAGCCTTCGTTGACGTCTCTACTCCTAATATTTTCGTAAGTGCGTAAAAATGTACATTAATTTTATTTATTGAATTATCGCACATTATTTCAAGTTTTGTGGCTTTAGTCTTCAATTCTGTCTATCATTATCTCTACATTTTCTTTATATAAATGCTAGGTTACGGTTACCAACTTATATGTTCATGATATTTATAGTTTAATGCCACATAAGACATTAAATTGACAGACAATAATAAGAAATATGTGTTATTATGCGTGGTACTTAAGCGTAAATCAGCTAATCAGAGCGACTGCAACTATCTTCAAACTTATTAGACATTCATATAATGCAATTTTGGTGACTTGGTATAGCACCTTTTTACTTGAACTATTTTATTATACACTCACATGGCAACTTTTGCAAAACATAAATGCGAAATACTAATTAATCAATTAGTTAGGCTGATGTGTTATTCCGATTATTTCCGATATTTGAGTCTATTTAGGCAGCTCTGAACTCTTCACGCCTATATTTATTTCTCTAAGCGAATACATACACACTTGAAGTAGATAATTATCTCTGTGTTTTATTATATGGATTTTTTAGACGCTCAACAATTCCCTATGAAGGAAGACACATCGAAATAACGTTGTACCAGCTGGCTGTCCTCTTTATCTTCGTATTCTTCGTATTCTATAAAGTGAAAGAGATATGGGAAGAGGTTCTCGAGAAACTGGGAATTACAACGATATAACAAATAGGATGTGCAATGTGTTAACGAAAGTATTGTTAATTTAATATGTCAATCATCAGGTGCAAAGAAATAGGGACGAAAGGCTTCCGATAAAATCCAATTTCAATTTGATAATAAAAAAGTTTGTGTATTCGGACAAATAAAAAAGTCGATTTATGTTAAAAACGAAATAGCCGCCTTAGGCAGAAAGAAGATTATTTGTTTTCGGTTTGCGGGACAAAACTTTTTGTTTAGGTTTTAGTTAGTTTTTTCCTTCACTTCACTTTTAGTATTAAATGCAAGTTTTCTATTGTTGCACACAAAAAATTCCGTAAATGTGTATTCAGCATATTTTCAGAGTTTATTTGGCATAAAGCATGGTCATCGTCAACCTAATGACCGTTATGAGCAAAAGAGAAAATCACTTGAAAATTAGCTAAAAGACATTTTATTTTAATTTATCTTGGATGCAAGCCAATATCTGATAAGCGACAGAACCTCGCAAGTTGAAGCAACACTGGGTACCTAAACTAAATATACGAATTGAACAAATAAAAGTTTTTTAGTTAGCTAAGAGCAATTCAAGAATTGTTGCTGGCTTGGAAGACCAAAAAATTTTAATATGCATTCCTAGAAAATACTTTTTCTTTTCTCTGTTAAGTCTGTGCATTGGGTGCATTGGGGTAATAGGTAAAGCTTTTGAAAATAGAGAATATTGCCAAGCATTGTATTGCAAGATATATCATAAATCCTCGATAAGAACTATTGCATAAAGGATTTACGAAAACAGTTTGAAGATATTTGCCTAGAAAAAATTTTTACAGAAGCCACACACGTAAGGAGATTAGGTCTCCTTGTATATAGACTACATACGGCAGATGTGCACACTTACCATTTCACCGAAGTAAACACTTCGCTGATGATACTGGTATTCTAAGCAATCACACCGAGTCTATAACATTTTCGACGTAAATACATAGTACGTACGTTTAAAGAATGGTTGAGCAAGTGCAAGAGAATTGTTAGTCCGTCTAAATGTTTTTGTGTAACTTACACGTTAGGAAAGACAACATGCGCCCTTGTGGCCATCGTTAACGTCAAAATACAAAAAAAGGCACATCTAAAATGTCTTGGAGTCCACTTAGACCGGTGTCTTACTCAAAGGCAGACGGAGATAAGTTAGGGTAATACTAAGTTGTAGTAGTAGCAGTTGAAATCCTAGATGTGATCGAAGAAAGTCAGAAATTTCCAGGGTCACTTTCTGTATTCTTCTGTATTCATTCTTTCATTTACAATGTTCTTTCCCTACTCAGCGCTCATTTTTTGATGAGTTCGAATGTGAATGTCCCGACTTTCGTCTTTTACTTAATTTCGAGCGTCACTTGTTTCTCACATGATTGAGCGCAAAAAAAGATATGTGCAGGATGTCTCTCAATATTACATTGAGGAGTTATTCCTAGGCTCAATAGATCGTATAATCCATGTCCAATGAAAGCAATTATTAACTCTCTTCGAAGTGACTTTCTAAGTTCCTAGAATTATTTCCCTAAGCATTTCAGGTTGCGTGTTCAGTCAAGCGCTTTTCAGCAAATTTGTAAAGCGGTTGCTTTTCTCTCTCTCTCTCTCTTTGGCCTTTTAAGCAAACCTGCAAACACACCTATACTCACGTGGACAGAAAGCCGACAATTTTTATTGCAATGCTACAAGAACTACACAAGGGATCAAGAGAATGAATTGTTTGGTCAAAAACTTTGAAATTTGTTAAAAGCATGTAATTGTTTAAACAATTTTAACAATGTACACACACACATCTACACACATATATAGGAAAAAAAGAGCAATATTTTAATTTCCTATTCCCATAACACGAAGCAAAGATGGACTTTTTTATATTTAGTATAGGATACGAAAATGCTTACGATGCCTAGGAAGATGCTTCGCAGAAAACGAAAGACTTTTAACGTACACTTAAAAAAAACTTGAATCCTTTCCTAATGAAGTAGTCGTAGCGGTACGATGTATGTATGGTTTGCTATAACCCAGACCGGTAACTGTTGGCGTTCGCAAATACAAGATACACAGGAAAAACGGAAGCATTGTTGTGGTTAAACCTGAATTATTGAACACTAACGAGTGAATTGTAATGCACTTTACAAAATTTTGTTCCATAAAGATATCTTTCTCTTTTGTTAGCAATTTAGTCTGCCAATCACTAAAGCTGGCATTTGGCTGAAACTCTTCTATCAAGTCTGTCAAAACAACTGTGGTTAATATCCGCTATTTCCCTATGTCGTGTTTAAGTTCAATTCAATTGACGGTAATCCCCGCTTATTTCAAGAGCAGTGCCCCACAAATTCAAAACTTGTGTAATATTTTTTCCTCATTGTTTCTATTTTTATTTTATTTCACTTCTTAATATTTGCTATCATCAAGACTCTTATAAAACTTTTCAATGGGTTTCTTTCGACAATAACTCATTCACTTGATACTTTGTAAATCAATAAAACCAATTTGACAGCATGTTGATGAACTCTTTTAATTCTTTTGTTGCTCTTGGTTAACAAACAATTTTGCTTAGCTTGTTATTTCGCTCTTAATCTCAAACATACTTATTAACGGTAATTTCAGTTTATTCTTAAGTTCTGTGCTTCCTCCGCGCGTTGTTCGTCGTTTTTCTCTACTTTTCTTCTTAGCGAACTTGTTTTTGACTTTTCTTTTTTGTCCTTCTTAATTAATATTTCTGATATTTGAAGGCATTCATGATGTATGGATTCGTTTCGCATCAATTTCCAGTTAACTATTGATAGTAATGATAGAATGATAGAATTATTACGTCTTTCTTTTTATTTACTTGTTAATGTGAATTGTCTTTCATATAACGCCGTAAGCGAAGAATAAGTCAATTCTTCATATATTGTTATTGTTTTAAAATAATGAAACAAATTCTTAGAGTGAAGGAAAAAAAAATTGAGCCCTATTAACATAGGCTAAATGTTTATCATTTTTCATATGCACCTCGCAGTCCCTTTGAAATTTTAAAATTGTTGTCCTTTTTTTGTAGTTTCGCAGCACCGTTTTTGACATCTACGTAAAGTGTCGCGTCAATATGTGATCTTGAAAACATACAAAGGTAACATCTTCAATTTTCAATTATGTCTCTCCAAGATGTCATGAGGCGCCGCATTACATGAGATGTGCCTTGCATACGACGCTGAAACAATCGACTAATCGAGAAAATATCGTGCAAAAGGTGATGAAGCCTGAAAGGCACTCAAACGGCGCCCAAGATCTCATCGACAAGTTTTTTCGATGTCGGTTATTGGCGTTCTTCTGCCTTACGTGCCTGTTTCTTCCGCCAGGCGAACCTTATAGCGAAAAGTATTATTTCAATGTTATGAAGATGATGAAGACGATGTAACTGAGAGAAATTTAGAAGAAAAAACACTTCTCTCAAAACTCTTTTTTACTTGCTATTATTATTATTATCTTTTTTTTGTTTTAATTTTGTTGCTTTGTTGAGTGTCTCTATGTTGACATGAGCCGATCAGTCTTGGAAAGCGATGCAACAAGGATACCAAGCAGTGCTGAAAAATGATATGGATGGCTTTTTGCCTTGAAGAGGGGGAAAGATGGAAACGTAGAGCGCTTTAAAACAAGGTTAGTGGCAAAGGGATCTTCTCAAATTTACGGTGTAAATTATACCGAAACACTTCCATTAGTAGTATGATAGGAAATCGTGCCAATCATATTTCCAATTGCGGTAATATACGAATTGTACCTTACCCGATGAGTTTCACAAGCGCATATTTACGCAGTGAATTAAGCGATGATCCCCGCATGGCCCAGCCGAAATCGTTCATTGGCAAAGAATTTCCCAATCATGTTTGAAGGAGTCGTTTTTGTGGATTGAACCATGGTAGTCGTGAACGGAACCAAAAATTATACAGCATTTTGAAGCAAAAAATTGTTTCCCATCAAAGTGAAAGTGAACCTTGGGCTTATACCAAGAACACGGATAAGGAAATAAGCTTTATTGCCATATTGCAAATTGCTGCCGTAACAAAGGGATGATGATTCGAATCAGGCAACAGCTAATAGCTCACATTGAAATGTTAGACAAAGGAGCTTTTTAGCATTTTCTAAGCCTGAAAGTGGAACGTAGTGGCGAGTCTGGTTTCATCGACATTTTTCAGAAGCACTGAAGAAATCAAGAAGCTACTGCAGACGTACAAAAAGGAAAATTGTCGCCCAATTGCAACGTCACCAGGACACCAGGTAGTATGTAATGCCGGTGCATGCGTGAAGGTCGAGTGGCGGAGTCTCATAGGATAACTTACGAACTTGTCCGGTCGTTACCGGAATAAAATGGTAAAATGGAGTCGCAAATCCAATCGCCAAAAGTTGAGTTATCTTAAGTCTTACTTCAAGTCCTTATATGCTTTTGACAAATTTTGCTTATACATGTGAATTCTTTGTGAACTGTCATGATGTCCGTTATCGTGTAAGGAAAAGAAAATGCTCGACAAACAAAAAAACAAAAAAAATATTGATTTAAGGTGCGCAACAAAGCAATGAAAGAAAACATTGGCCAAACCTTTTGAATTTTTGAATTTTTAAGTCTTTTCGTTTACACAAACAATGCAGTTTATGGAAAATAGATATTTTGTGCCCATGGTCTCGAGTACGTCGAAGAAAAGAAAATAATAACTTGAAAAGCGAACTTCAAACATACGTTAATCACACACTGTATCCATACATATCCCTGGCGTAGAGCTGAAGGATGCTACGTAAAGTTAGAATATGTCATCGCAGTACTGCAATGATAGTGCGCTGATAAAATTGATTGATATATTGCATTGTCGACCAAATGAACAAACCGATCGAACAAAACGGAATAAATAAATAAAATAGCCATCGTTGGGGGTTTTCCTGGAGTTACATAAAACACTGTTTTCTTTTTCAGACAAATGTTTATTTATATGCATCTGAGCGACATACACATGTATAGCTCGTATAATGAAAAAACAAAAAAGCACAAGCACAAATCCCAACACACATGTACAAATGTTATAATAAAACTTTTCCATGAACTGGTGATTTTGTTGTTGTTTAATCCAACATTATTATGGTCATTATTGCAATGAAATGAAAACAGTTGTCATTTGCAGTTCTTTGCTCAGCTTTATTTGTTATTATTATTATTGCTGTTGCTGTTGTTGTTGTTGTTGTTGTTGTTGTTGTTGTTGTGGTTGTTTAATATGAGCATTTCTATGCTCATCCTGTGTACGCGTGTTTGTGTTTTTCTATGATGCGTGTTGGGGCGTTTATATGTAAACATGCGTTTGTTTAATTGATTCAAATTATCCTGGGCCTGGTCGCGAGATCCCATCTGCATACATATCTACATATATTTCGTACGGCTGTACGTATTCTCTACACTTTCGATGTAAACATTTGCACATATACGCGCCATGGCGTTCAACATTCGCCGATTTAATATAACATATGCTGGCGCATGCAATAGCTTGGCTAACTCATATAAGCATTTATCTGGCAAACCAATACTGTATGCGTTGTTTGAGTATTACTTGCTGTCTGATAATGAACTATGTACAGTTTTCAAACGCCTTCTGTTCTTCTTTTAACTAAAACGGTTAACAGCATATTAAAAGAACTTGTGTAACATATTCTATCCAAATTTGTTTAGACGCAATTCGTTCTTTCTAATCCATTATTTAGAAAGAAGTATGCCATCGCGTCTATGCAAAGTTTTCGAATTTTGATTGACTAGCCATGCAAGTCCAAGTCGAGTCTCATGCTAACTCTTGGACAGAGCTATGTTAAGATACTTGGTAAATGCATTTACTAGTTAAATGTGAAGTTATCTGTACACCCGTGCTTTCGGCCATCGTAGAAATTGCACTTGTTGTAATACTACGGAAAAGCTCAAAATAACGCAAGCTGTACTTAGAGATGACATGATTAATTGATGGAAGCAAGTGTTAATCAGAGGAAGCAATGCCGCTTGAATAGGGCAAACGGGCTCTCGCTTTCCAGTTTAGTGTGTCTTCAATATAAAACCAAGCTTTGTTATGTTGAAAAATCATTTAAAATATTGCGATCGTTTCCTTTTTGAAGTGGGCTCCAGCTCCAATTATTCTGAGTGGGAGTGCCTCATTCTTAACTCGACTGACTGATCCCTTGTATGAGGAGGTAACGTTTATTCGGATTTACCTTCGAGGTTAATGGCCTCTGTGCTGCTATTACTCAGGGCTACCGCATTGTCCGTCCATTGTTTAATCAAACAGGGATAAGGTGCGGCAGCAGTCTGAAAAGTATATTCCCGATCGGCAAGTGTACTTGAAAGAGAATTTGAAAAAGGTCTAAACTTTTTGAAGAACACGCCTACAACACGCCGACATACGCTTATATAACAAAAACTGTGAACTCTTTTTCTTTCCGCGTTTTTTTGCTCGTTACTCATACGTAAGGTACAACACAGCCATCATATATGAGTTTCAACTTTTATTCTGAAAATAGGAAAAGTCAACCGTGTCTACCCGGTCAAGGCTATAAAAGGTTCGATCACTACCGGACATTATTTTCTTCCTTGTTTTGTTTTGTAACGCCTTGTTAACTAGTTTTGTTCCACATATAAGTGATTCTGCTTCGTTTCTCTTTCTCATGAAGCGCACATTAATGGTCTAATAGGTGAAATTTTTCGGGGTAAGGGATTATGGGATTTCGTGGAAATCTATCCCATGGTATCGTGTTGATGAAATTAATTTTAAATTTTATTTTTTAGTCTTTGTTCTGTTTCTTTCACACAACATCAAAAAATGTGTAGTGGAAGCGGACGGAATGTAAAAACATCGTATACCTGTTTCTTCAACACATTTAGTAAACTTTAAGTTTTATATAAGAAATCATTCAATCGCATATTCAAAAGAGTTGATATGCGTCCGTTTCGTGCCGGTAATACATTGTCATGTCAGTCAGTTGCGTCATCATCAAACAAACTAATTATATATGAACATATGTGTGCGATGTTTTGAAAGCATTGCCTGATCCTCCCCGTGAAACTGCTAACTCCTAGGGTAGCAGTTATGCTTTGCAATAATTTAAGACCGCATACGGCATAGGCGAAAGCATACTTTAAGAAAGAAGCGCTAAAATTAAAAATATGTTAATGAATTTTCTTTAAAGCGAAACCAAATTCAATAAGAATGTCGTTTAAATTCGTTATTTTCATGTTAGTGAGCAGAAATTTTATACAATCTTGCGGATTATGGCCTGCTTTAGATTCGATAACATATATAAAATATATATAATGTGCATGTGTTTGGAAGCATGCTTTTGGTAAATTTACTTTACCAAAAAGAATAAACTTTATCATGTTGTGGTGTTTGTTGTGCACAGAGTCATTTTGATTTGTTGTCCAAGTTTATTTGATGTCACTCAACCTAAGGGAAGAGACAAAAAAAAAAAAATGAAGCAAAGAAAAGAAAAAAATGGAAAGAAAGAAGACATGAGAAGACATTTACTTTTTTTCATTACTTAAGTTTTAGATTTCTTTACTTTTTGACTTTAGATTCTGTTTGGTAAGCAGAGGCGGATCAAAACGAAGGTACGGAAAGCAAGAGATATTGCATAAGCGGTCTGGACCGAATCCTTTTGCTCATTACAAATAATAATCACATAGAACTGATTCGACATTAGGATGAAATGAAATTCTCAACGCGTTATAAATTCGACTCCGAATTCTCATGGTAATATAATAATGACGTAGGCAATTCCGCGAGTAATTACTTTTGAAGAGTCTTACACACCGAATCTCGATAGTTGAGCACACTGTAGCAGCCTCCGTCATGGTGGATATTGTTTGCGGACTCTACAAATCGAGATTGCTCACGAAGTGTGTGTTTGATGAGTTCAGACGGATTGGCAGCAAGATGAACTTGAATGTCTGGGAATAAAAGAGAAATCAGAGGACTCAGAGGAAAAGAGAGAAAGTAGTTGATGTGGAGGATCGTGATGGATTGTGCCACGCATTATGGCATCATTCAGGTGTCCATTGGCAAAAGCAAAAATTAAACTAACATGTCGTGAAGATGTCGTTCGAAGGTGAAAAATACGTGAATTTTGAGCGCAAGCAAACACATCGTAATATTTAGGAGCAGTTGAGTAGCCAATATTGAATTAGGCTTAAACTCTATAATCGTCAAATAGCTGAATCGGAATTAAGAGGAAGAAGAATTTTTTCTGTCTCCCCCCTACACATATATGATGCAAGTTGTTTCCACATAGACGTTACGATGTAAAATATTTTCTGAAACATTAGTAAAATATCGCAATTTTCCTCCCCTAGCTCAACATGTTCGCCGCTTAGGCAAGCAAATTTGACTGCGAACGATGTTTTCGTAGATTTAAATATATAAAGTGCACATACATAGATAATATGTTTGCTATTTCAACCAATACGATATGCATTATATGCGCATTGTGTTGAATCAAATGGTAAACTTAGTATACCATCTTACGGATGAAGGTCGTCGAAACGGACTAAGTGACCAGAAGAGACTCTTAAATTGCAACCTCAAGTAAACAAAAAAGGTTAAAGTTAAGATTTATAATGTTTCAATACAGGGAAATAAAAGAATTCCTTTTGCTTTTTTAAATTTTCTAAACATTTTTGTTCGATGTATTATGCGACTTTGAAGGCCTTTGCACGAACTGATATTACAAAATAAACCAAAATGGAAAGGAAAGGCAAACATTTAATTTAATTTAACTCTTGCACCCATTATCGCAATATGAGAGTTAAATACTCTTTCACATTGACATGTCCTTTGTAACACAAAATTCCTGTTTTTTTTTTTTTGTTTTTTTTTTAAATCGGAAAGCAATTTTCAACTGTTTTAGTCAGTTTTACTTGTGTGAGACTTTTCTAAATGCTAAGAATTGAGGTGACCGTTAAAAAATTCGTTTTAAAGCGAATGTAAAACTTTTTTAATTTGAAAAAAAAAAATTTCAATTATCAAAAAGTGATAACATACACTTTCGCCTATTGTCATATATATATATATATGGAAATGAAAATAGAAATGCTAGAAATTTCCTGTGCTATCCTTAAACTTATTATTTTTTGTTTACATCAATAAAAGCAAAACAAAGCAAAAAAAAAGAGAAAGGAGAAAATAACACTATCGCATCTATGATAATCGAATTGGCCGTAGGCCAAGACAACTTTGTCACATGAAGTATTTTGTACACCGAACCATTGCCATAGATGGAAAGCATGCGAGTGGCAACAACTAGCAACAGAAATGACAGACGAGATTATCAATTTGTAATTTGAAAAATCTTCAAATACACTTTCATTTTGAATTAGATTCTAGAACATTTTTTTTTCCTCTTTCTTAAGCATGACTCAAGTTAATTAAGTCGGTCGGCTTTGCTGTCAAAGTTCAGTCTGCAGTATGATCATAGACATCGATTTTAGTGCATTAGCTTCTCCAAAAGTCTTCAATTGGAGGAGATTTCGTCGTTTCAATTCCAATCATTCATTATATTCGGATAATTGAAAAGCTCCTTCTAACAATGGTTTATAACTAGAACGAGTTGGAAACTTCATCACTGTTATCCTATCGAGGATTGAGAAGATGGGGCAGAAAACGAAAATAGAATAATAACGTTGGGTAGGCGTGGCTGATTTTTCTTATTTTTCTTAAATAGTTTCGTAGAATTTTTTATTATCTATCTGTGTAGTTTATGAGCAATGAGTAAAGAGCATGGAGAGCGAAGGTATTTTCCAGTTTTGGTTGTGTAGGCGCGTAAGCTTTGTAGGCTTCTTTTTTGACCTGTAGAGCTCATATCAAATACTTTTGCGTATTTTTAGGCAACATCTTCTTCTTTGCGAACGGGCGAATGTATATCGCAGATATTGCACAGTTGAGCGTATGCACCGATGGACAGACGAACAAACGGGCATGCTTAGGTGTACGTCGAATTTAAAGCTGGCGAAGAACTTATACGAGGCTTTTGAAGTTTACTTTTGCCGGTTAAAAAGTATTGAATCAAAGTTAACTTTTGATACACTATAATGTTGGGTAGGCGCGGTCAATATTTTCGATTTTTGTGCAGGCGGTAAAGCATCAGCCATAGAATATGTGTTCAAATTTTTGTACATTTATCTGCTGTAGTTTATAAGTGATGAGCAGAATCCCAATTTTTACTTGCCTTTGAAAAACAGAGGTGTTCTCTGTTTATGTGATACTGTAGATGTGTCCTTTGCTCGATTTGGACCATTTTCATGACCAACTTGCGTGTAATAGCTTTCAACGTTTTTGCCAAATTTGAAGTCGATAACTTGAATTTTGCGGTCAGGAAAATGTTTAAAACAAAACGTTATGCCGACGGATAGACGGACATGTTTAAATCGATTTCGAATTTAACACTGATCAAGAATATATATACTTTGTGGCATCTCTGAAGTTGCCAAGGTTTTGAAAAAAGGAATATATTCCTTAACGTTCGACGACGGATTTAAAAACGATTCTTAGAAATCCTTGTGCAATCAGATAGCTAGAAATTATTGGCTTTTATGTGTGTGTATGTATACTTAGTTTCAGAAAAATGTATACGGATAGTAACAGGGGAGAAGTGTATGAAAATATCGGAAAACATGTCCACCCGCTTAAATATGTAAATAAATAAATAAAAGTACAAACTGCAAAAATCGTAAGAACGGTATAAAGAAATAGCAAAAGAACTTTGCTTCATAGAAATTTCTTCGGTAAGTTTTGTTATATGTCATGAATAATAAAAATTCGACACTAAAAAAAACTACAAACTTATTGCAAAGACGAAAAATTTCAAACCACCAACGGCAAGCAATGCATCATACATGCTCGATACTAAGTGTGTGTGTGTGCGTGTGTGCCTTATCAACATTCAAATTATGTTAGTACGGCCGCATACGTATGGATTTGTAAGCGAATGGTTGTGTGTGTGTGTGTGTGTGTGTGTGTGTGTGCATACATAGGATAGCGCGCGCGCGTATGTGTATTCATGTCTTTATGTGGATGCGTGTGTGTGTGTGTGTGTGTGTTGGTAAAACATCAATTTGATTTTGAAGAATCGAAGTTTAGCTAAAGAAAACCAAAAAAGAGCCAACATAAGTGGTTTCATGAGAGTGCAAGAAGAAGAACGGATATCATCAATTGGGCTTAGCAATGCGTGTCTTAAAAGAGAATTGAATCGATTAAAATAACAAAACACATGTATAAACATATGCAATTTTAGAATAAAAGCGACCGCAGAAAATAAGCGATAGAGTATAGCACTCGCTGTTTTTTTCGCGAGCGCTTTTAGAAAAAATCTTGAAGGCGACGAACAACGGCAAGACAAAGCTTCAATGTTTGAAAAAGAAAATCATATTTTATTATTTATTCAGTTGTTTATAGTTGCAGTCGCGCAATCACGGCATACTAATACGATTATGTAACGTCCATTGATAGCATCGCTTATTATGCAAGACACAGTTCCAAAAGGTATGTATCAAGGGTCCGTATAAGCCAGCGGCATATATTCAATAAATTTTAAAGTTCGGGAACATCCTGAAGCAGTCCGCTGCAATAGGTTGAAGTGCCGAATATTTATGGACTTTAAGTGACCGTCTATGCATCTGAGCGGACGCATTGTATTTTCAAGAAATTCCAGCTAATCCTGTTTCACTTCTATTTAAAATCTAATGACTTTGAAAATCTTATAAAATTAGAAATAGGTTTACTCATCGTTTCAAGACGTCTTCAGTGGCGGCTATAACTAACTATATCAAAACCTCAACAGATGGCTCCCCGGAGAACTTGTTGTGCTCATTGAAAAGTTTTGCTTTCTTGTTCAACGTTTTACTATTTCAAGACTAAGGGGTCTCTCAAGCCTATTTTTTCCTTTTCAGCAGCAAAAAATTGATTGACATTGCCTTGCCGATGAAGGAAGGCTCAGTCCGCAAGAAGTTAGTATTGATTGCAGGCAGACCGAAACAGTGAAAGCCTGCTTATATCTTTTCTATTTGGAAATCATCACAAATCTGACACGATGTCAAGCGATTCAATTATTATTAATATACAGCTGCAAAGAGTTGAACTAGACGCATCTGTTACGATATCATCTGCTAAATCGATTTAAGTTTGTCCGTCCGGGTACTGGGTAAATAGCCAAGGCTTTGCGAATTGACAGTCAAAGCGAGAACAACCGATCGCTGAATGCAGAATGCGTGCAAGTACGAAATAGTTTTTATTTAAAGCTTCTGCTCTATAGTTTGAGGCGACGATGTTCGACGTAATTCTACTCCTGTCTAGAAATGAGTTTTAAGAAAATATTAAAAGGAAAGGAAGATTGTGGAAACATGCAATGATTTAATGGCATTTTCCATGTACTTAATTATTTCACTTAATTCGCTTGACCTGATGACTTTGTTGACCTTTCTTTCCAAATTTTTAGCATACATATATATGTGTATTCATCAAAGGGTGAGTGTAAGCACTTCGACTTGTCTATCTAAGTTTCGTTCGTCCATCGGTACGCTGAAATCCGCATTACAATTTTACAGCTCTCGTTAGTACTGCGAACATGATCCAAATCAAACCCATTGTCTCGCCAATGATTGTTAGATGAACCATATATTTATTTACAAATATATCGTATACATAGTGATATAGTAATGAAATGAGAAAGTATGTGTAATGTTTTCACGTGTAAAGTGCCTCGAAATCGTATCAATCGTTGGGATGTGAAGGGTATACATACAACATACGATATTTACGATGTTCGAACTATGTGTAGAGTGAATTGTGCGATCGGATATTCTACACAAGGTAGAAATTATTCGAAGATTCGAGTCGAATTGAATGCAATATCATTTTTAATTCTTTTATAAAACTTCTCTTAAGTATTATTTTCTTAAATTTATCCAAAATGATATGCTCTTCAATTGTTGTTACTTTCCCCATGCAGTAAAAATTACGATAATTTTTTTGTCGCAATTTATTTATTACTAAAATGTTTTTTATAGTGTACAACTATGGAACCTGCCCGCAGAAAATTGCATATTAATTGATAATTATTAATACACCGCTGAGTTATTTTAATTGCGTTTTATACCCTGGTCAATAACAATAATATTTATTGGCACTCATACCAACCGTATACGAAATGAGAAATATTTTCCTCATTTTTTTTCCCTTAATTTTCACCATTATGACAGCTTGATTACATATTCATTGTATGTAGATATATTTGCAGGCTTATGGCCGGTGAGAAAAGAAGACAAGTTTTTTTTGTTTGTTTTTTTTCCCAAATAATTGATCAAAAAACCTCTTTCTCGTTTTAAATGACAATTAACGTTTTAATATTTATTTTCAACATGCACTTGTTGTTTTTATTATTGTCATTCCTAGAAAAGCGCACGTTTCGCTATTTAATATGAATTTTTATAGCAAAAATCTTTGTCATTTGTCATTTTATTTGAAATTAATGCAAACGAAATCGAAAAAAGCAGAAAAGCAAAAAACAAAAAACCAAAAAAAAAAAACCAATAGAGTGTTAACATCAGGGCCGGATGCCGACACATTAAAACCTTGATATCAAAGGCAAATGGACTGTTTTCTCGTTTAATCGTTTCAGTATCTCATGCGTAGAGTATACAATGTATAGGAATACATAAAATATATAGAATTTACTTATACACTCAACTCTTCTTTTACGCGGTCTTTTAACACCGTTTTTGCAATAACACGCTTCACAACCTTTTTACATGGACTTTGCGTTCTAAATTCTTTTTCATGCCTAATTGTGGCAGTGTCTCAGAGGAACTCGTGTATGCAGCAATAAACGTACAATTGAGGGACAATCAGAATCAGTCAGCCGTGCTACGCCCACACATGTGTTAGTGACTTGCTCCACTGCTACTCGCCTTTCTGAAATTCTTCATTTGTGCTCAACATATCTGATATGTCTAAGGATGATAGCATTTTTGATCGAGTACGTAATGAACGTGCACGTGTGTTATCCAGTAGCGGCGAACAGTTGTGAAATTTATTTTTATTCCAAATATCAATATTAATTTGTGTATGTGGTATGTACTTAGGGACTCAATCTTCACTATACACTCATTTTAAGTTGTTTTTTGTAACAAAAATGAATGGTTTTTATTTTATAAATATTTAATAGGGATTTTATTAGTACTTTTTTGCACGGTTTTTTTCGGAAAATATTTGTGGTTTTTTTCAACTTGCGCGATTTTTTAAAGCTGCGAAACATATCCCCAAATTTACCATATGCCGCATGTAATTTTTTACCCGATTTTTTTGAACGTATCTACCGTGTAAAAAAAAATTTATATATGTATACATAAATATGTATATTTAACACGTGGGATGCATTCGATGCACTTACCCGCGCGAATGTTGCAAAAGGAATGAAAAATTAGCGCGTCAGCGTCTTCTATTAATCGGATAATAAATCGGAACTAAGAAAGTGGAGAGAATTTGAATAAAGGTCAGAGCAAAGCTAGCGTTCAACTGGTAATAGCAGAGAAGCAAGGGAGGACCAGACATAGAGCTCGTGTGCCTTTTATAAGATAATCTTACCAATATTTTTTAGTTTATTTGGCTTAGTCACCATAGTCAGCCATAGTCAGTTCTGCGCATTTCCATTGATTAATGTTAAAAAATTGAAAGCCTGATGCGGTAAAGATTTACTAATTATTCAATCCACGCAATCATTTTGAACGCTTAGTTTAGTAACTTCTTCTTATCATGGGAGATGGTCTACTTAGCGATTTCAACGTTTCTTCTATTCTGAAAGTCGCATGAAGGTTTTTAGGCTGAAAAGTTCTCTTTAGATAATGAGCGCAAGCTTCCGAGTTTTCGCATATCATTTCTGCACTAAATTTCCGGATCTATCCCTTAAAGGAACAATTCGACTTTTTGTAGAAGGTTTTTACGTAACCTATTTTGCATGTCCGTGCTATTCATCTCTAACGGGAAGTTTCTATTCGTCAATTTTCCTACGCTAGGTTATGGGAATTATATATATTACGTTGTGTGTATATATACATAAAAGCATATATATATATATATATATACATAAAAGCATTGCAACTTACACTGATCAAATAACACTGAAATTTAAATTTTTTTGTTCTTTTTTTTCGTTGCATTTCTAATGCTCAGAAATATTCAGCAAAGATTTTTTTATAATCTAATAAATAATAAATGTTACCTTTCGCTAACTAGATGTACATGCAATGTGTGCTTCATTTGCATATTTCAGTTGAAATATATTTTGCTAAATATTTTTTCTAGATATTTATTTATATTACACTGTTACGCATTATTCATCATATGCTTAAAATGTTTCTGATGCCTCACCTACACCAATGTAACACACACATACATTACATATATTTCGTATATATGTCATGATATTCTTTGCCCACGCGCATAGATCGCACTTGCAAACCAAATTCCAGATTCCTATCGATAATATTTATAATTATAAGATAGTGAAAGAAATCAAAAAAAGAAAAAAAAAAAGAAATGCATGAATATCTCTAGTGATTATTTTCAATACCTTAAGACGTACTATGTGGCACAAATATTTACCCGAAATATTCTCTGAATAAAATCTTGATAGCCTTTCGAACTAGAAAAAATCTCTGCGATTTTCGTACGTTTAAGGTGGCGTCGATATCGCAGAATCACCCAAAAGCGCACAGAACTTTTTATTTGCCTTTTTTGACGCTGCTCCTGCTCTTTATACAAACCAAAAAAAAAAAAAAAAAATACCAAATGTGGGCAACGTAAAATTAATCATCTTATACCTGTTACTACTTATATGTACGTCTTTCGTAGGGAAACGCAGATTTAGATTAGATAAGTTCTTTCTAGTTAAGCTAATGCGATAAATTTCACACTTCCTCCATATGATGTAAAGACAATGTATTTATAGTAACAAGCTATTCAACCTGTTGGAAACCTACAAAAAATTGAAACGAGGAGATATCTGTTATTCACTAAGTGAACTCTCCTGTTGTACTTAATTGATTTTCATACCCGCCAGCCAGTAGTTATGGTGCAAGGTTCTATGCAAAATCCAGAGGGGTTTACGATAGACTCTCTTTCGTTATACCGGCACATTCATAATCACCTTTTGAACTGATTTCAACTTGTCTGCCTGTCTGTCTATCTGTCTTGTTTTGTTATGTACAACGTATAGTCCGTGATTTTTGCGATACCTTTCGTGAAATTCGTTACACTGACCCAAGATGCTTTGACCCAAGAACGAACACTATCGACAATGTGTCCGATCGGACCACTTCTCGTCTAAAGCCTTATTTTGGAAAGTCGTTATATAAATAACTGTACTGAGCGTAATGAGATGGGGTTTTATTGGTTATTCTGGAACTTTATTGTTTCCCATGATTCGATTTTACATGTTTGTGTCGGTTCGAATAGTACACGCCTAACTTCGATTGATGTCGGCGGTAGGTGTGCCTCTATGTAGATGTGTACGTTCTTTTTTTTTTTTTCTCTTTCTTTTTCCTCATAATTATTTACTTATATAGTAATTTTGAAATTAATGGTGATTTATAAATTTGCATAAATTATCATTTCTTAGTCGAAGATTAAGTTTAGACTCGTTTCAATTGGTTAATCTGACTCTTGTTGTATTGTCGTAGAATAAAGTCTTTTAGTTGACATATATATTTTCTTTTTCCCTTTACTTTGGTTTTTACCGTTTTTTTTTTTTTTGGAAAAGTCACAAATTATTCTTACCATACATATTTTAAGTATAATCAAATTCCGAATATGGGGTCTGGTAGATGAGCATAGTTTGGCAAATGTGCGCATGAAAGGTCAATTCGTAGTCGAATCGAAAAAAAAAGATCTGACAAAATCTTTTGACGGAATTTTGGCGTAGACGAAAAAAAATGTTTATTTACTTAACTAAGTTTTCATTGGATTAGATATTAAATTTGTATTGTATTGTATTTGTATAAATTTATTTAGGAAAATGCATATGCCTCCTCGCTCCCGTCTTTCGTTCTCTTGAACTTAATTTAATTTTTCCAATAAGCGATTATTTCTATTTCAATGATTTGCTTTCTACAAAATATGTTTCCATTTTATGATGATTATAATGATAACTTTTCACAAGAAAATTAGTACAAAAACACACACGCACATATGCCCATATACATATATATACAACTAAACGTGCATGAGGTAATAGTGGTAAATAAATATTTTATCAATGATTATTATGCAAATTGCATTATTCAACTTTCAATTATATGTACATATGCATTACATATGCATACATATGTACATATGTATATGTGCATATATGTTTATATTTAAAGGCATGCGTATATGTGGCTGCGAATGAATATGAATGAGTATGAGTAAGATTTTGCAGTTAAGTGTGCGTACATAGGAGTATTGAAGGTATGCCATAATTTGCCATAAATGTAATTGCACGAATGGCCATGTGGCAACATGTAACGGATGAAAGGAGAATGTGAGTGTTCGTTCGGCTACTAGCTGCTTATATGGCGGGGTTAGTGGGCTGACTGGTTGGTTGGTTGGCTGACTGGCTGACTGGCTGGCTGGCTGGCTGGCCGGGTGACTGATTGACTAACTGCTTCGTGTAACTAACGTATATACATATATTTGCCTAGGATATGTGACTGTGTGCACATACAGTCAGTCACATGCGAAATTGTACACTTGGTTTAGATAGTGGTTACAGCAAAATATGCGTTACCCACTGCCGCATAACACTTTAATTTTTTTTTTTTTTTTGTTTTTTTAAGGTAACATATTTGTGGCAAATTTTTGTTATAATTTCCGCTTTCGTACAGAAATTTTGAAAGTTTCATATCAATTAAGGTTTTCCGTTCTCATAAATAATTTCAAAATAATAGCATGGAGTTCAAATGGGGCCTAAAACAAATTTCAAATTATTTTTCTTATTTCTTCTTTTTAGAAAATGAAAACTTGTTAACTAAATTGAAGCTTTTTCTACTTTTTGTTGTGTTGTGGGTGTCTATGTTTATTTTACGCCTTTCTAGATGATTGAATTCACATATTTCACGTCGATAGTACGAAACGAAAACATGTACAGCTCTTGGCTTCGAGACAAAGACATCGTTTACTGAATTATATGAAAATCACGTAAATGTAACAACATCACTGAAAAAAAGAAAATAAGACAGAAAACGAAAAATGAAAGAAAAGTTCTCGTCAGGTTTGCTCATCCAGTGTCACCTAAATATTCTCCTTCTCTCCATTATATCTGTTAACCTATTCTACATTTCACCATTTCACCTCTTATACAAGTGGCTGTAAAAAGTACGGAAATAAACGAAAATCCGTCTCCATCTCCGTCTCCGTCTCTGTTGAGTGTTTAGATTTGATTGCTTGGCGCCTTCGTATAACGCACATCCACATACAAACATTTCAATTTCTATTATATATTAAACAAGAGAGCTTAGTTAATGTCTTTTTAAGATTTAAAAATATGGTACACCGTAGACCTTATACTAAGAGCAAAGTACTCTGGGCCGATGGTTTCGTAAGTCCATCTCTCTCGACCAGGGCATGGTTGATAGAAAAAGAGCAAGAGTCAATATAATCTAATCACAGATAAACAAGTAAGAAAGTTATATTCGACGTGGGCCGAATATCGCATACCCACCACTATGCTTTTCGCATTCTACTCTCCAAGTTCTCTCCTGGTCGCGAAAATGAAGATATCGACTTCAAGTTGGGTAGAAACATTGCAAGTTTTTGCACGCAGATTGGTATTGAAAATGAGCCAAATTGGTCGGACCAAAAGCGAGCAATGGAGCATAAACTGATCCAAATATCATGCAGAGACGTTTCTTATTTATCTTTACTTTTTGAACTACAAAATGGATAAATCCGCCTATGTTTTGAATCGTTATGTAACAACGCGCAATTACAGCGAATTTTTCTCTCGCTCTTTACACCCTAAATTTGTGCGGACGTGTGTAACACCTAATGCACTAATGTTTTATGACCTAAGGACTCACGCTATTGAAAATGGTTTGGATCGGTCCGCTTTTTCGACCACTCCCCATATAACGCGCTTCTTGAAAAAAGTGACTAAGTAATAATATTTTGACATTCTAAATTGGTGCGAAAACCTTGGACCGGGTTGGGAAATTTTTTGAATCTCTTTTTGTATAACGGAAACTGAAGTCTGATTTCCAATGTTTTATGATGAAAATCAGATCACAAGAGTGATTTAAGGTAAAAAAAATTAACTGCAGCAAATTTGTACCAACTCAGACTACTTTTTTCGATCCTAACCTACATAAGAATTTTCGAGAAAATTTTTGTTTTTTAGGATAGAAAAGTCAAAGTTTTATGTTGAGAGAGTTATGATGAGAATTGATCCTTAATAGCAGTTTGATATAAAAATTTGCTGTGCTGAACACGTACCTGAATTTTTCCACGCCTTTATTTGCAAAGGGATGCAGCTTCTAATGGAATCCTAATAGTAAACGGGATGTAAGGTGTGCGTTCTATGGCAAAAATAAGAATTGTGTTAGGCAACGTGGTGTAGGGTATTTGATAGTCGGCCTATGCCGTCTATTTGTCTGTCTCTTTTCCCTTGTTTTTGCTTTCTGATGTCTAACAATTAAGGACAATATATATGTTATTCACATATGTTAAATGTTTTTCGTTTCATTACATTTCTGCTATGAATTTATGCATAAATTTAATACTTTAGGTGTGGAAGACACTCTACTACGTATGAGTGCATATATCTTTAAGTTAGCTTTGCTTAAGCGTTTTGTAAGCGGTTGTGCGCTTGCAAATTTATACAACATTCTGTAGGTTGCTCAGTTGCCCATAATCAATATTCA
Organism: Glossina pallidipes; assembly: GCA_000688715.1. Taxonomy (NCBI): domain Eukaryota; kingdom Metazoa; phylum Arthropoda; class Insecta; order Diptera; family Glossinidae; genus Glossina; species Glossina pallidipes. Next base: position 12,388 of record KK499772.1, on the reverse strand, counting down.
AGCACTTGCTTGCAAATATTGTAATACATACGAGTGCAATGTCGTCGTAATAAATAAAAAATTGATGTTTACACGCAAAATCGCTTCTTTTTTTTCGTTTTTTTTCTTTTTCCCTTTTCAATATTTATATTCTCATATCTTTTATATTTATATGTTGCACTCATAACCGCGATCCATAAGAGATTTGCGACATGTTCGTAGCATGCTTGCATATGTATGTAAAATATAATATACCGACAGTGTGCATAAATAAATGTGCGGATTGTCATGTGTGAACGGAAATGAAAATTTTGTGCTTGTATTACGTGAAGTAAGCAATTATTGATTGATTTCCTTGTGATTCACATCTCAACCAGTTATTAAGCTATTTACAGTACTGATAAGGATTTTGTCGACGTCATCGTTTCTGTTGCTATTTTCACTGCCCACGCTAAACTTTGCTTCGAATATGTTCCATAAATTAAAATCAGTAACGATGTTAGTGATATCAGTGATTTTTATTAATGTCTTCGATGTCGATATTCTTAGTTTGTCGATCGATTAAAAATATTAATCCCATCAAATTTCCTAAGGTATTGTATAACTCCAATGATGATGTGGCATATTTTCTTTTTCATATATATTAGAAGTAATTACCTGAGATGGGGATGAGCGTACGTTATCCCGCTTAGACTATTTTTGTCATATAAAGGGTAGGGTAAAAAAAATATTAATATGATTCTCAGAATTCATATCTTGTTTCACATTGGGTACAGATTCAGTGATAGCTCCCAGACAAAGCTGAAACCATGTCTTATAAGTTTGTGTGGAGAAATTGGGCGAGGTTTAATCGCAATGAAATTTTTCCTTTACTATCACAATCGTGGGAAATTTTCAAATAAATCTGGCCTCGTAATTTTAGTGTTTTGTAACAAAATTTGTATTCTCATCTGCAAGGGTGCTACGCCCCATCGATCTAGACAAGCATACGAAGAGCTACGCATTAATCGCTGTTGTGGCTTAGATTCGGTTTCCTTTAGCTGCGTAGTTATGTTACCTTGTTAGGTGCAATATTACTAAATAAAAATACGTAGTTGCAGTGTAAGCAAGCTTTTGCCGCTTGCAACCTAGTTCCTGGTACTACTGATACATTTTTATTTTCAAATTTTATCTACCGCAACAGTAATTATGTGGAAATCACTTCACTAGTACCTTATAGAGTTTCGTAGATCGTCTTTTTTGTTTATGGCCTTGTCTTACTCCGATAGATTTTTACACACTCACATGTATAACCGCAATAAACGGAACATGGATGCTTTAAACCGTACATTCGTAGCGCATACAAAATGTGATTTGAAAGCAAAGTTAGTTAGTCGATGCCATGTCATGCCATGTCATGCCACGCTCACGGAGTAAGTCAAGTAACGAACAAATATGATCGACACTAAGAGTTGCTGGCCGATCGTAGATAGTTTGAAGCATTTTTAATTAAACACTTTTGCTTTTCACTTCCCATACACTCTCTATACAGAACTCTCTATATACAAAAGCGGTTTTTACAACATTTTTTTTTTATTTTCCTTCATATTGAAAGTGTTATTAAACTTTATACACATTTCGATGATCTCGACGAATGGTTTATTGAAGTGTTAGCATAGGTTTCAGTTTTGATTTAATAAAAGTTACTATCGATAAATCTCACATATACGCGATCGAATCAAGCCATTGCTAGCAATAACTTTCGTGAATTTTATGAAATTATGGAATTATGGACAATACGCACGCAATGTACTTTCTCTTCTTCTTTTTTAATGAAAATTTCCAAATGTTCGCTTTTCGCTTGTTGAAGGGTACAATTGTAAATGAAGTAGAATTTTGCAATTATCACTGCGAGTCATGATATAGCAGAGCCTTAACATACAGGAAAAGGAAAACAAACGGAATAATAATAAAATTCAGAGCAATTTTTTCCACCGCATAAATTCCATATTCTTCTATTTCTTTCCGCTGGCATAACTTACGTAGAGAGAAAAGTTTGCAGTAAAAGAAATTGAAACGTAAAGAAAATAAAACGAAGTTCTAATCTTTTATAAATTTTGGTGCAACAAAGTACAAGAAATAACAAGAAACAAAAGTAGAGAGCAAAAAAAATCACTTTTACATACCATGTCATGTATATATTCCAAGAATTCCGTTTGGCGGCTGTTTTTGTGGTTTTATTGCTTCGTTTTTCGCAAATTTTGAATTTCCGTTATGGCAACAGAATGCTTCTTCTTCTTCTTCTCCTTCTTCTTCTTTTTCTTTTGTTTGTAAGACGATTTTTTAATATGTGCTTTTCTCTTCATGCTATAAAACTCCATTTAACTTTTATTGTTCGAGTTAAGTAGAATTTAAATACGCATTATATACGAACGAAGCCAAAGCCAAACTGTTTGTCCACATTTGGACCATGTAAACGTTCACGGATTTAGTATATGAAAACTGGAGATTATTATTTATTTATTTATTTATTATTGTGTGTGTGTGGCGGGNGGGGGGGGGGGACTTGCAAAAAAAAAAATTGCATAATCTAAGTATAACTAGATGTAGATAAAATGCATTTTGCAAAAGTTTTTCGCTAAATATACGCCATACATATGCATATGGGGGGACGAATGAGTGGGTACATGCATGTGTATGTCTTTTGATAGTAGTTTCGAAAGTGATGAAAGATATGAATTAAACAAAAGTTTTTTCATTTTTTTTTTTACCTCACCGTCTTAGCGAAGCCGACATTTGTATATTCGCAAGCATATATGCAAAAAGTAGGAGAGGTATGCGTTGTTGTATGCAAATTTAAAAGAAGCGGAAATGAAAGCAACAAGTACGGAATGACAGTAGACTTGAAAAGATGAGGTAAAAGTTTTCAGCGCACTAGAGGATACCTAGAATACTTAATTTTAAACTTCGTACAATCAACAAATTAGTGTTTGGGTTCGTTCATTACATTGCGTAGTAAATGTTTGCAGAACTACATGTTTTCTTTCAATCTATTTATCACACACTTTACGAAATTATTCGCAACATTTTCATTATATTTTACTTTTTTCATTTTATAAAAAAAAAATCAAATAATTTCAAGCCAAAAAGTTCTTCTTCTTCTTAATAAAATAAAATATTGCCTTGAGAGTTATATTGGAACAAAAATGTGATTACATAAAGAGGGCTTACATTGAATTTTTGGTAATAAAACAAATCTCGTCTGACAAGTCTATTATAGAAGTGTATAACTTCTGATTTATCTGCTGAATAGGGAAGTCAAATAAATCTGCCCGTTTGTCCCTCTATTGTTCCGCTTTTTCTCGAAGTTGCGATTACATGTTCAAAGCATTGTCTAAAAATTTGAAAGTTTTCTTGTATCATCTCTGTCAACTTGGGAAGGAACAGTCAAGTAAAACATTCGGGCCACAGTTATCAAAAAAAAAAAAAAAAAAAAACAGTGTCCACCTTTGTAAGCGAGGGCATGCGAATTCCACAGCTTAGAGCTCTTTTTGTCAAAATTAAAATCAAAAATTGCGTAAATTAAACACCGCCGAGTTTTCACGATTGACGTTGCAAAACTCTCAGATCGTATAAATCTGTCATTTAAGAGAGCAAATTGATCAATAATCTTTGCGATTGTCGGTTGATCATCTCTAATACAAAATGCATATTATTCTTAAACCTATGGTAACTCTTCGTCATCAACAACAACAAGAACTTGTCGGTGCTTTACGGATTTTAAGCGAGGTCGCGCGGACATCGATGGTGGCGCACGCAATGGAAGCCCAAAAGAATTGCTTATACCATGAAAACCGAACAAAAAAGATAAATGAAGATAATTGAAAAGTGCAGCAGCAAGAGAAAGCTGACATCTTAGAGATATCAAGTGCGGTGTATTCACTGTTATGCATGAAAATTTCAAGATGAAATAAATGTTTTCAGAACGGGTATCGCGTTTAGTGCAACAAGCGCATCTACCTGTCACTTCTGGAACGGTGTTTGGAACTGTTTAAGTGTAATAAAAAGGACTTTTTGACGCGGCGTGTGGCAATGGGCCAAGTATGGGTTCCAAGTTGAATCGACAGTCCGCTGAGCGGAAGGTGCCTGGCAAAAGCTATGCAAAGTGATCGGTAAGGTTATGGGTTACGAATTGTACGATTGGTATGGCAATGTAGCGGATATCGTAGCAAAGAAAAAAGTCATCGTTCATCAAGACAATGCACTGTCGCTGCGTTAACAAAATTGCATGAGTTAAAGTTCGTATTCCTGCCCTCTGATAGCGTATTCTTGGCTTCTGGTTCGCTACGTCCATTATCTGTTGTTGCGTATCTCCACGGTAAATGTTATGTATATATATATATATATGTATGTTATGTATATATATTTTTTTGTGCGTTTGAATTACTATCTCTTACATTCTTGTTATTATCACATATTCATCACACCCTGAGATATTGTTATCGAACTAGGTGTAGAAGCAAAGTCAGCTAAGCTAAGAAAAAGGACATGCGTATCGATTTTTTAAGATTTCGATCGAACACCTTTCGAAGTACATTGATTACTAGAAATACATCTTGTCTACTTATTACAAATCAATGCTTATTAAATATAACAAAAAAAAAAAAAACAAAAGAAGCTAAGGAAAAATGATATACAATTCGGGTTTAACTAAACAAGGGAAATAAAAAGCACAGAGACACATTCCCAACTGGGGTATATATCTGAGTTGCATCTAAAGCATCTTATAATTGTGTTGACTGAGCTTTATGAAAATCGACTTTCTGGAGGAGGGACTATGAACATTGAAGTTCATCTCTCGTGATATTACCATTTTCCCATTGTATTCATGCATTTGTGATTTATGCAATCATCACGGAATGGCCTTTTCAGATATTGAACTGGGGATCATACAACCCGAATTGATACCAAGACACACCATAAATAAGTAAGTATTGTAAATAGTAGGTAGATACAAGTTTTCATTTCCAATAGAACATCCTGGTATAGTTGGTATTTCAAATGCCTAGGACGGAAGGACATTTGATATGGCTATTTAAAATGTCGCCACTAGTACCAGAGCTTTTCGGTAAACATGGAGTATGTTGGGAAAAGCTGCGAAGAGTGCAGATCTGGCTTAAGCCAAGTTCCAATAAAAACCAAACTGGAATAATCTGTACTCATTATGTCCAGGTATACAGACCGGATTTTAGAAATTAAGCCATTGACACTTTGGTAAATGTTTGTCGCTGGGCATGAGCAAACATGTAGCTTTTTTTGAATGGGTAGCGTCGTTACTTAGGCACTTAAGCTTTGTAAGAAAAATAAGAAGTATTTCTTGAAAAAAAGCATCGAAATCTTAAAGAAACGTTTGACTTGTTGTTGTTGTATTACTTTTAAAAGAGACTATGCTAAAGTCGAATTTTGCAAAATAAAAATTAAAAAAATCGTTATTTCATAGAGAGTTACGAGCCGATACATTTGATACGACACAACCAATGCCTGTACGAGGTATATATATAATAGAATTCTAGTTAATACAAATCTTCTTAGAAGATTATTAGAAACTTTACATAATTTTGTTTAACAATTTTTCCACCAACAATTATTGACTACAACAAGTGCTGACTGCTACTACTTGTTTTATGACACGATTATAGGGTGAAAGCCAAACTGCAAAACAGTAAGCGGATGTTTGAAGATATAAGAGAAAAGTTGCCTGCTTGCATATACGCAATGATTTTAAACGCGAAACTCCTATCACCATTTCCTCACACTACTGTGCATGTGTATTGTATTCTAACATATGAAATTTGCAAATAGCTATAGTTCGTCCATAAGCATGGGTACACTTGCAAGAAAATAACCTGAAAAATAAAAAAAACAAAAAACATATAACTTTTACCGAATATCGATTTAAAAGTGACCCAGCAGATTTTACTGACATTGAAAAATTTTCGATTGTTATGCTTGCGTAAGATGGGTGTCGTTGTTATTCAAGACACGCTATTTTGTTGCTCGCTTTTATTTCCTTACCTTAGTTCTTTTATGATTGCAACTCAAAGAAGCACCCATTGGAACACGCATGAACAGCGTAACCGTTCAGTGCTTGCCAGGTTAAGAAGTAAAATCAAAATCAAATAAAACGATCGGAAGACATGTGAGTCCATGGATGATGTAAATCGATTAATTTAACAATAGCCTGTAAACTAGAAATCTATGTCTATTTTTACACGTCAATACTTATAATTTGTTTATTGCGTAATGCTGTGTTAAATTATCTGGTGTGGAATACTTACCCGTGCATACCATGTATTGCTTAAAGTCCTTGCTAATTACTAATTATCATCAATTCAATGCATAATAAAATTATGTTAGCAAAATGGGAGAAGGCATCAAGTAACACACACATATATATGTATGTATATATATATATATACATACATACTTGAAAATTCGTTCATTATCATTATTACATAAATTTAGCCGGAGAATAAATTCTAAGACTAAAGTCTTAAAGCACTAGCATCTAAGGCTTTCGGCTTTTATTTTTATTAATATTATTATTATTATTATTGAGGTAATTATTGAGGTTCGAACTTACGACTATTGGAATTGCCAGTCGAGACTCTTGCCTACTCGGCCACTCAGGCGGATCAAGTGTAATATAATTTTTTGTATTTGAAGAATTTTCTACTTTTTCTTCTCCTTTTTTTTTGTTTTTTGTTTTTGTTTGCCTTTCTCTAGTTAGAAACAATTTCTTAAATCACTATTTCTTGCAGACATTTAAAATTTTTCAAATATCAAACAATACAGTTAACCTAATATCCTTTAAATTGCCTGTAAGTTTATAAAAAACTTTTAAAACATTGATTATTAAAAAACCTGTAAATTTACTGCAGTACCGACTAGCAGCAGCTTTCTAAAAAATTTTCTATGAACAATAAAAAAACACGCACTGCAAAACGTATGTCAAGCATTTAACGACAGCTGTCAAAAGCACAACCAACAAAATGGTACACTGTAGGGAATAACCAAAGAACGCAAAAAAAAAGAAAGTAAAAAGTTATGTGAACTTTAAAACGAATCTTAGGCACCCGACATAAAATTAACAGTAATTATTAACATACAAACAGCTTTAAATATAAATTCACATTCGTCGGCTAAACGGTCGACCCTTTAAAACGCGAGGAAATTTAGTCGGCGTAATATGGACATACATATGTTCTCAAGGTTTACACATGTCGATGCATTGCCAGAGTCTGATGATGTTGATTACGTAGGTATCTATTTTGTAAGGAAGGTAAATGAGAGAGGGAGACAAGGGGAGAGAGAGATAGAGAGAGAAAGAGAGAGGGAGGGAGACATCTAAGAGCACTGAGAATGAAACAATAATCAAAAATATTGATTCCGCTTGGTATCTTCAAAATCTGTTTCAGAATCTTACGAACGAGAAGAAAAAATATGCATATCGTTGTGCTTTGGTGGTGAGTGCAAAAAAAAAAGAAAAAAGAAAACACATAGTATATACATATGTATAAAAAATAAATATAAAAAATAGAGGAAAGCCAACAAAGCCCGTTTTTTGTTTTCAAACTTTTTTCGTTCTTTCCCTACCCTCCCATGTAGTAGTGAGGTGAGTATTTTACACTCACATATCGTATATGTGCACGGCTGAGTTTATAAACGCTGTTAATACTGCCTGCTGTTTTATCGTAACCCATTCTCATATAACCATGTATACATAAGTACCTGTATACATATATATGGAGAGATGTTTTCTCTAGTGTTAATATGTGGTTTTGAGAGGTGACTGCTCATAGACAGATAGAATGAGTGCCTTATACTAGCAGTCTAAGAGTGTCACTAATTAGAAATCATAATACCTCTAACAAATGTTTGAGGAAGAACTCTGCGGTTTATACTAAAAAGGACAATGGTTGAAAGAAAATTCACAATAAGGCGAAAATTAAAATAAAAAAAGAAAATCTAAAACCTACTTATTAGTAATTACAAGAAATAAGAAAATTATGATCGACTGAGGCCGAATTTGCTATATCCACCGCTTTTAAGTATTCGATGCTTTGTTGCATGAACTGAGCGCAGCCGATTTCATCCATTTTTGCAAAGGTCTCGATCATAAGTGGAGCTTTTCATTGTTGTATGTGTTGTAAGTTAAAGTAACAAGCAAAACAAACGAATTTTTCCATTTAGTTCATCTTCTGAGATAGGCGTGTCCGTTGACGGAATTAATGGGCCAATCCGCTTGCCGAGACTGCCAATGTTTTTGCTACATCTGAAAACGATGTGCTCATTAGTGCTTTCAAAAACTTTGATTGAGAAGAACTCTTAACACTGGCAGATAGTCGGACATACTTAGTTGTTTCAAAATTGTATATATACTGTGTAAGGTCTCGGAAGTTTGCTTTTAGGTGCTACACACGTTTCGATAAACTATTATTATATTGTATTGTTACAATTTTTTGAAACCGAAGAAATAAATTCTAGAACTAAATGTAGGATAAGCACTCGCAATCAAAACTATCGGCTGTTATTTTTATACCCATCACCGAAGGATGAGGGATTTACTCCTTTTGTCAAAACGTTTGCAACGCCAACAAGGAAGCTTCAGAGACTCCACACAGAATGCACATTCTTGATCAGCGTGAAATTCTGGATCGAGTTTAGCCTGTCTGTCTGTCCGTCTGACCAATTGTGCAATATCTTTGGTAAAGATTTTTCCGTTAGCGTAAACGAAGACAATGTCTACAAAGAACTATTTTCAAAAGAACTTGGACGTAACCTAAACTTTTCAAAAGACACGCATACAACGCCCACTCCCACGCCCGTTATACAGCATGGAAATTTAGTTTTCTTTTCTTCTTTTGTAGAGCAGATAAAGTGAAACATTTTATTGGCATTCGATTTTCCAGGTTATCATCGTTCAAGTCGGTCATACGGTTAGATGCCGCGAAAACGAGTCTTGGATTATTGGAAAGGTTTAGGCAATCATGTAGTATATTTACAAGGTAAAGATTTTGTGCACAGTTGCAAACTGAGTGATGCTAGTGCTTTAAGACTTTAGTTTTAAAATTTATTCTTTGGCTAAATTTATAATAATAGTAATAATAATACTAATAATACCAAAAAAAAAAATGTATTTATGGTAAAAGGCCAGTGAGCCATTATATGCCGTAGCCCACGTAGCCTACGATTATTCATATAGCGACTTTTTAATTAAGGCGTCGAGAAAATGGTCCGATTCGAATGCCTTGGGGACAAAGCACGTTAGAGTATCAAGCTTCACCGAACTAGCTGAAAATTAAGAAAATAAGACGGACAGATGGACAGATGGTTAGACAGATAAGCTTAGATCGATTGGGAAAGTCTTTTTGAATCGGTTGATATAATAACAAGCGGGTTTGTCTCAACTCCTTCCTCATATTTAATATATGTAGCCTTAGAGTCCAAATTATTTAGGGTATAAAGAAAATATAGTTCGACTAAAATTGGCTTGCAAGCATTAAATGAAGAAACATTAAGCGATTTGTTTCGATTAAATGAAGAAACATTAAGCAATTTGTTTTCGATCATTTTATGTACATATATATTGTCCGTCTTATTTAACTTATTTTTTATATCTCCGCTCATTTCATTCGTGACTGCTTTATGTCTTTATTGGACAAACATTCTATTTATAAAAAATTACTAATATAAACGGATTTTGCTTTTTTTCTTTTTCAACCACACATATGTAAATTGCAGACGAACGCACACACCCAAACACACAATAGTAAAATGAATTTGAAGCCAGATAAGCACACTTAGGTAAACGTCTCATAAATGGTTTATTCCAACAATAACGGAAACCATTTACCGACAATTTTTAAATTGTTGCTCAAGTTCTATAGTGTGTTATTCTTTACTATTTCTGCTCACACAGTAAATAAAACACCAGCAATAACGGAATTTAACATGGCAGTCGTAATAAGCAGTTTTTGTTTTCTTCTCTTTATTTTTCATAAATAGTTTCCCCCTTTGCTTGGTAAATGTAACAACAGTTTAGCTCCTTAACCTTTAGGCAATTTCTTGGAGCAATCAAAAGTATTTGTGCTTTTAGTTTTACTTGCATTTAAGTGCTGAGTGCTGAGTGCTGAGTGTTTCACAGTTTTTTTTTTCTTCTTTTTTTAAGTATTATTTTTACATATTACCTGAAATTTTTTTTTTTTTTTTTTCCGTAAGAATACATACTCGTATGTCTGCGTTCGGAAGGTATTAAAAGCTTTGAATTATAATTTATTCATTAAAACCATTAGTGGAGGTTAACATAAGCACACATTACTTAACTTGCCTTTACGGGCATTGTTCCTTTGAGGTTTGCAAGTAGAAGTAGCAGACAATCTGATATTGCTGTTGTTAATGTTCTTTCTGTACCGTGGTGGCAGTGGACGATTACATAAGAAACTTGTTGGAAAATTAAGATGAAAAAGTAACGAAAGTACAAAAAGAAAACAAGTTCTAAGCAGGCGCGGGACCAGGCATACTCCTGACAAAATGCAAGCACAAAAAAAACAGAAAGAAAGATAAATAAAAACAAAGGTTTTCATGGCTGTTATTCAATGTATTCTATTAATTCCTTAATAACCTGAACTTTCTTGTCTTCGTAGTAAATAAAGTGAAGCAATCTTTCCTCTTTTTTTTTCTTTTTCTTCCTTTAATTTGAGGACACATTTTTGTTATTATAGGCATATATTTTGTTATTACATATATATGTCGACTTTAATGATTCGAGATTTTATTGGCCCTATTGTGGGTCTAATAAATAAATTCTTGATGTCTAAATCTCTACTTCCCATCCAACCGGCGGTGTTGTTAAAGGCATGTTAAAATAGATATAAAACAATTAATGGAATCACGGTGAAGGTGAAATCATTTTATGTCTGCACAAAAGGGAAATTCTTGCAGATTTCCCTAAACAATTTGAAAGTGTCCACGTCGCGCAATAAATCAAATCCTTATGAGCAGCTATTATTGTCTAGTGCACATCTACTGCACTCTTCGATTTTCATGATATTTGCTTTACGCAATTTTGCTTGCGTTCAATAAACGAAAGGCTTTCGAATTTTTCCTTCCTTGCCATCTATTTTACAATGGGAAACCAATGGGCCAACTTGAATTTTTACATGATTTATAATCTCCGCTGAGAATATGAATTTTCAATTTGTGTACTTATATGTGTAGAATGTATTAGGATCGTAGCTTACCCATGAGTCCTTACATATTGACAGGTATTCAATACATATGTACATAGTATATGTTTAAATCAAGGTAGGTCTAAAGTGTAACATAATTTCAGTGTATTTGGCCTTTCGATCACTATAGTTTAATAGCTTGTCATCGATCGAAATTTTCTCCATTTTTTCTATATGCTATATAATTATTTATACTTTCAGTTAATTTGTTTAATATTTTTTTTCCAATTTCATGAGTTTTCCGAGCGTGGATTTACCGCGTACATAAAGACATTGGTGTATTATTCTTTGCTTTTGCTTTTCCTGAACCCATAAGACAATATCAGCTTAGCGCAGTAATTGTAATAAAGTACAGCTGATTATATATATATATATATATATATGTATAATGTAAAAATCGATTTAAAAAAGCACGTAGACTTTTTATACAACGCTTACCTTTTGTTGATTGGTTTTTGGATTTTCAATATATTTTATTGCAGCTTGGTTTTATTTATGAATGCTACGGTTTCCATTTGCGAAAAAAATATATGTTTCTGGTCTCTGGCTCGCGTTATTGTTTAGGCGAAGCGGATGACCGTATTCGCCCACTAACAACAATGGCATTTGAGAAGTTTTTGGCTTTCTATTTTGTTATCTACATTCGACTTTCAAGCGGAAGAAATATCAATTTATTGAAAATTGTTTTCTCTTCGGGAACGCCACAAAAAAAAAAATGTATTGATTGTTTTTGCATAAATGAGTAACAGGTAAAGGCAACGAAATAAATCACAATAGATAGCGTAGCCATAATAGATGAGTGTTTTTATTAACGATTCGCTTTTTTAATTAAATGAAAAAATTAATGAAAAACGAAAACATCTTAAATTGAATCCTAGCGATGTTATTTACAACATGCTTTGGAATTATTTATTACCTCGAATTAAAAGCGGAGAGAAAAAGGAATATGAAAAAAAAATTGGAAAAATCCGAATAATTGGTTTTTTTCGACTTTTGACGAAATTTTTGAAAAAATTTGAAAAATCCGAAAAAATCGTTTTTTTCGATTTTTGACGAAATTTTTGAAAAAATTTGAAAAATCCGAAAAAATCGTTTTTTTCGATTTTTGACGAAATTTTTGAAAAAATTTGAAAATTCCG
>KK499771.1:3108531-3216730 GCA_000688715.1 Glossina pallidipes | reverse complement strand
AACCTCTTTGTATGGAAGTTTATTTGTTTTTACTGTCAATATCATTATAAAATAATGGTTAATTTTTGCTTTATTCCATGTAGATGTTGCACATGAGAAAGCTCCAAAGTATTTTATGCCTTCGATCCTTTAAGTAATATTTTAATGGATTTACTTACATTTTGTATTCACCTGCGTGACCTCTTCTATTTCGCGTTGCAAACGTTCGAAATCTCCATTTGCATTAGTGGAACTTTTCTCCTCGCTATCAGCAGTATTTGTTTGTTTTGAGCCCCTTTGAACATTGCTCCATGAGAGATCATTGTGACTACAGTTATTTGACAGTTCCAGTTTAGAATGATGCTGATTGGATGGATGGAATGGATTTCAAGTTAAAAATCTCATGAAATGTGTTAATTTTTGACAATTTTAAGATTTCCACAGGTAGAAGTAGAGAATCCAAAGTATAAACTATCGTAGTTCAAATTCGATACAGCAAATACTTGCTTTAGATTATTAGCGATTTGGTTGCATATTGCCACGTCTATCGCATTCATTTATTTGCTGATGATGCACAAATCTGCTTCTCGTGCCGGCACGAATTGGTGGATGATCTGTTCCAGTGTATCAATTAAGATTTGGATCGCATTGCTCCGGTTCTATCGACTTAGAGTTGAACACTAACAAAACTAAAAACATTCCTGTTTCACCGTTCGGTTGTTACTCCAAGTAGTTGCCACCTGTTAAGATGCTTTATGAAGAGATTCAGCTTGTTAGTGCGGTCTTCAACCTTGGGTTCAAGCTCAACTCTCGCTTGAATGCTGAAGACCACGCTAGCTTTGCGATAGTTCGTATCCCTAACATTTTGAAGAAGCTGTAATATTCGTCATCTTTGCTTAGAGCTCCGCCGCAAATATAAGTGGATAAAAATAGATGTGGAGTTTAAAAAGGATTGGAAATTTCCTCGATGGATCCATGCAATAGAATAGAAACATCTCAGTTCCGTTTACCTCCCTAAGCACGGATCTCTTACGTTATAATTATAAAAGTAGGCGCTTGTGCTAACAATCAAATAAATATTTTCTATGATGTCTTTCCCGTTAGGTGGGTTTTCTATGCTATTATTGAGATTATTTTCATAGACACGGGCAAGTAAGCTTATGATTGATAAAGTGACGGTGTAGGGGGGTATTTTGTGGAATTTGACATTTTCACAGCAAAAAATTGCGTAAGAATCTTAAGTCTGTTCATGTGCGCTCTGTTCTAGACATCTATTGATATTGGGAAATTTGACATATAGTTTTCGTAATTCTCATCTTTATAAACTAGTTAAAGTTTATGATGCCACCGAAACCCGTTTTTTGCTTTCATCTATTGTTTCCAAATCTGAAAAGGCCCCTCTAAGATAACACAGTGTATTAATAGAGTTTGACAAAATACTTACATTCAAAAGAAATCAATTTTATTTTTTGTCAAAAGGCACATACATAGCGAGGATATACAATAATACAAAATTATAAAAAAATTTGGACATAGCTATTCAATTCGAAACAAACCGTTTTTATTTGTTTTTCGACCTCCCACCTCTTTTTGCTTAATTTTTTTATTTATGTGAAAAGTCACATGGCTTGCCGATCCCGATTGTGATTAATAAAAAATTGAGCAGCTTTTCATGCCTGCAATGCCTGGAAATTCGTATATGTGCATTCACCCATTGCTCATTATCATCAAAATATTTGAAGAAAGGAAAAAAAATAGGTAACGCAATTCACTTATTACGTTTTCGATACTGTCAAAATAGTTTACGTTCAAAGATTGTATTGTGTACTTCATATATACATACTACATTAAAAATAGGAATGTGAAACACCCTGTGCAGAAAAACTTTCCTCACGTTATTGTGTAGTTGTAAACAGAATTGTTTCGTCCATTTTGGCGTTTAAAAATATTACACAGTCGTAAGTCTCGAATTCCTAGCGGACGTTTTAAAACATAATTGTTAGAATTGGTTTCTACAGAAATTTGTTTGTTTTTATACTTATCACTGAAATGCATATTCAGAAGCAATTGCTTTAAATATCAAAATAAAATCAAAATAAAATATTGACAGTGCTCTTTAAACTAGTTTTAGCAGCAGCACCTTCTAGAAAGTGTAAAATCTATCATTTTTATTTCTGTGTACCGCAGTGAAACACGAAAATGAATTCACATTTATAATCGTATAAAAGTTAAATCAGTCGAGTAATTTTTGGAAAAAGCAAAATGCAGACGTTTCTTGAAAAGCCAAAAGTATTGTAGTTCTGCCGAATATGGCGTTAAAGCATAATTAGTGAAAGCGATTCCTCTTTTTTTCAGAGGCTTTTTATCGTTAGTTGTTAGTGAATTATGAATGCACTTGATAAAGCGAAACGTCGATAAGTCTAAACGTTAATCTGTGTATATATTTCTTCTCCGTCTCTCGCACTGTGCATTGTATATGCCTTAATTATGTGTGCGATACGACACATAGGCAATAACAGCAATGAAGAAGAAATTCTTATAAACGTGTATGTAACATATGCATATATAACTTTCATTTAATACTAAAATCAACGTAAAAAGCAAAAAGAAAATATTCGACTCCGGCGGTATAAAAATTGTATAAAAAAAAATTATTGTTCACATTTCGTCAAGCGAACAATGTATGCGTTAAGTAAAAATGGTTAAAAACTTGAAAGTTAAAAAATTATGATTAAATAGACGCTCATTGAAGAATGTACAGGGGCATGTAGTCTTGAAAAAAATAAAAGACGCAACGTATATAAACAAATACATATAGACATAAATATACATATATTTAAATATATGAATATATATATATATAGATATATATATATATATATATATATCTAAAAATATGTATATATATAAATAAATAAATATATGATTAGCTTTTTAGTGAAAATTTTAAATTATCGAAGATGAACACACTTCGCGAAACATGAAATTTTAAACTTGAACTCCATTCCATTACAATAAGCATATATTGTTATTATTGTTTTAGATAGAGGACAAATTAAAAAAATGGTCCAAAAAACCCGAATTAAAACAGCAAATGGACGTGTTTTAATAATAACTTTTTCATAAAAATCCCCGAAATCTAACTGAAAGTAAATTAACTAGCAAGTAGGGTTTTATAAGTCAAATTAGATATATATAAAGGAATTTTTCACTGCCGAATTTTAAGGCAAATATGAGTCGGTACCAAAATAAGAACAAACCAGCCCATGCCGTTTCATTGGAAAACACTAAAAGGATGTCTATGCGGCGTCAACTGGATCACGAAATCGGATATTACGAAGATATTAGCGATGGTCGTTATTGTCACGGCAATAACAATAAGCGTCAAACACTGTCTTCAAATGAAGCCAGAATAAAGCGCCAGAAAATTATGCAGTCTTCCGGTCGGGCAACTGTCACCACCACCACTGCTACCGCAACGCATGCCGATAGTTCCACCAACAAAATGGTTTACTACGCGTCAAATTTAAACAATCTGAACAACAATTACACGTCTAATGCGCTAAATTCTCAAAGTGCATACACCAGGAGCGCAAGTTTTCTACATAACAATAATAATAATGTTAACAAATTCAGTAGTAAAGATAAAGGCAATGCTCTCTTCAATAATGGAACGAACAGAAAGCCCGCTATTAACATTGATGCAATACCTCTTCCTGGCGAGATAGTAGAGGTAAAGGATAGCGACAGCGAAGAAGACGTGCCGCATACTTCAAAAGCTAGAAATAGCAAATATGCCAACGGACACTCTACTCCCATAAGCAATTTACCATCGTATATGGTAGATGAAGGCAGTAACCGTAGTTACAGTAATCAGCACTATCGTAAACTGGAACCGTCAAATAACTATAGTAGCAATGATCTCTCTTGGGGCAACGTTCAAAGGGGCTCAAAACAAACAAATACTGCTGATAGCGAAGAGAAAAGTTCCACTAATGCAAATGGAGATTTCGAACGTTTGCAACGCGAAATAGAAGAGGTCACGCAGGTGAATACAAAATGTAAGTAAATCCATTAAAATATTACTTAAAGGATCGAAGGCATAAAATACTTTGGAGCTTTCCCATGTGCAACATCTACATGGAATAAAGCAAAAATTAACCATTATTTTATAATGATATTGACAGTAAAAACAAATAAACTTCCATACAAAGAGGTTAGATATACAAATATACACAAACATGGAAAACGTCATTATGAATTTTCTCGGTATTTACATATATGTTCTCTCCTATATTTTCTCCTGTTAAGGTACTGCTATGGATGATGAAAAAGTCAACCTGTCTCACTTTACGCTGATACGAGTTCTGGGCACAGGTGGTAAGTATAAACACATTTCCCAAACTTTGTTTTGAATGTGAATACAAAACAAAAATTTACATGGTCACGATCTTTCTGACAGCTTACGGGAAAGTGTTTCTGGTACGTAAAAATGGTGGGGATGACGATGAGAAGTTGTACGCCATGAAGGTCTTGAAGAAAGACACAGTTGTTCAAAAGAAAAAAACAGCAGAGCACACGACAACCGAACGTCAAGTAAGTAAATTTGAGCTGCCGTACAATAACAGTTTTTCTCTCGGACCATTTAACTACAATGAACATTCGTATAAACGTACATATTGTGCTTGGCCGGTTTTCATACCCCACATTTCTCATAGCACAAGGATATATTAAGTTTATGCGGATGTGTGCAACATCCAGAAGGGTTTGAAACACCCACTTTCAGAATATATCTAGGTTTTTCTGTCCGCCTATTCATCTTATTTTCTTGCTTTCAATTTAAAGACTGCAATTTGTAAGATATTCTGATGAAATTTGATACACTGACGCGCTCTGGCCCAAGCAAGAATGCCTTGGGGCCAGATCACTTTTCCGACCACTACATATTTATCACGACTCCCCGAAGACGATAAGCGCGAAGGATGTGCTTGAAATTTAGAACGGTTTGGCCATATGAAAGTAAAACATATTTAGCTATATAGAGATAAGTATTCGGTAGCAGTGAATATTAGAGAGAAAATGTGTGAAAATCAGGGCTTATCATAATTAGTGGGCCTTTGCGAAATTTCTGAAAAATTTTGCATCTCCCCTTATACACTCTAAGGGCGTTGCTGACAATATGCATAAAATTTCTTTCAAAAATTGTCTTAGCTCGTCGGCTAGATTATTGTGGACTGATCACGCAATGATAATGACTTCATAATAAACTAAACTTACTAGTTCAAAGATTTTCTTTTCGATTTTTATTTCGCATTGACTTCTTCGCGGGCAAGGATTAAGTACAATAGCTAATAATTTCGGAAAGGGAGAGAAATTGTTAAAATTCGGTGTATGTTTATATTAATTTAATATAATATTTATGCGCGGGTACAGCCGAGGAGGAACGATTGTTACACGTGAACAGTGAATGAAATTTCCTTCATGTACTTATGTTCATAGTTCTAGGTGAAGCATATTTAAAGTGTACGTATGTGTGTCAATCGTACTCGAAAAAAGCGGTATAAAGCAATTCAAATTAAATGGTATAACCGAATATAAAAAGCACAAACACCCTGACCGGTTTTACTTTACCTATATTTGGTTGTGTGTTGTGTTTGTATTTGTATTGTGCATCCCGTTTATTGGGTACATTTCGCTTACACATAAGTAATAAATAAGTCATGTAGCGTATAAAAAATCTCACCAAAACTTGGTAAAAACGAAAAAAAAACCAACGTGGTACCGACCGATATTCAGGTGAAAGATGGCATATATTAAGGTGATGTTAAACATGTGTAGCAGGGGCATGTACAGAAAAAAAACTCATCTTTGACTTGGTTAGTGTGACGTTTTGTCTGTGATCACTAGTGCTGATCAATATTTTGGTATTCTAGCTGTCACAATCGCGAAAATTGTGAAAGGGAATTACAGTTTTTTACAGTTATCTCCGCAGCACATATTCAGAGAGATATGCATATGCAGCATATATCTTTCCAAAATTGAATATCCTTGGTTCTACTTGCTCTCGAATAACATAAACCTTCGAAAAATATTTGTAGATAGAGTATCTCACCTACTTCAAGAAACAGTCCTTGAGTTCACATGAAAGTTTTTAATAAGAAGAGAGAGATTCTATTGTCATAGACTAGCCTGAAGGAAGAGATATTCACGATCACTTATCACACAGCAAATATAGTCTTCCACTGGCTTAAATAGATTTAGTTTTAGTTAAAAATAAATATTGTCAGCAGTTCGAAGAAGAATTCTAAAGCAACCCCACAACAACAGATGATCCTGCTCTAAAAGTCGAACGTACATAAATATTATTCCTTCTTTTCCCTTGATGTACCTACAATACAATACTTGCCGATCACTACGGAAGGTCAGTCTTATTTGCTTTCGACAAACCATATCATCCTGTTTAGCTTCAAACCGATTTAATATATAGTGTTCTCCTGCGGCTTAACTTAGCAATACGAAAAAGTTAAAAGGAAACGGATAACTTTTTTTTGGAAAGGAAAGTTATCGTGTTCAGTTTACTTGCAGCAGGCCGCTGTTTTGTATCGTAATATATGTTTATTTTGATAGTGGCCACAATCTGTCCTGGTGATTCTTTCGAATAATTTTTGTTCGCTTGCTTGTCATTTATAAAGTCAAGTTAATTCGAGTTATTGTTAAATATCTATTAAATGTCTTTTACATGGAAGATTTCTTTTGCATAGAAAATCAGTTAAGCTGTGATCACTTTTTGGATAAAAAATTTGTATATTTCTGTCGGTAGTACTGAATACAAAATCAAGTTAAATTTACTTCAAAATTCGTCTGCTAACTACTATTTCAATTCACAATAGCACTTCATACTTCGCAGGTTTTCAAGCTTCACATGTGCTTTGGAATTATGTCTCTTAAATAAACCTTAAAGTGTTAAAAGAAGTTTAATTGAAAAATCTTTTTTTTCCCCGTAAAATAGGTCCTCGAAGCTATACAGCAAAGTCCGTTCCTCGTTGGCTTACATTATGCTTTTCAAACGGAATCGAAACTTTATTTAGTTTTAGGTAAGTGTTTAACATTTTTCACATTCAGAAGTGATTCAAAATGAAATTTTATTTAAAGATTATGTCAGCGGTGGTGAATTATTTACGCATCTTTATAAAGCGGAACATTTCTCAGAAGCAACTGTTAAAATTTATATAGCCGAAGTGGTTTTGGCTCTGGAGCATCTGCACAAGCTAGGCATAATCTATCGAGACATAAAGTTAGAAAACATTTTGCTGGATGGTCAGGGGCACATTGTGTTAGCAGATTTTGGATTGTCGAAGATATTTTCGTCAGAGTCTGATCATCGGGCGCACAGTTTTTGCGGTACTCTGGAATATATGGCTCCAGAAATAATACGAGCTGGCCCTGGTGGTCACGATCTTGCTGTGGATTGGTGGTCCGTTGGAGTGCTTACCTACGAGTTATTAACTGGAGCTTCGCCGTTTACTGTAGTTGAACAACAGAATTCTCAAAGTGATATATCACGACGAATTCAAAAAGTGGATCCTGTACTTCCACCTACATTGGGTGAAACCGTAAAAGATTTTATACTCAAAATGTTACACAAGGACCCGAAGAAGCGATTGGGTGGTAATAAAAAAAGTGCCGGAGATATCAAGAATCACCCATTCTTTCGTGGCATTAACTGGAATGAGTTGAAAAGCAAAAGGCGAAAGGCACCTTTTAAGCCAACATTAAATGGGGATGAGGATACACAAAATTTTAGTGAAGAATTTACAAAGCAGCCTGTTATTGATTCTCCGGCTCCAGTTCCTGTTAACACACATCGTTTATTTAGAGGCTATTCATACGTAGCGCCTCAACATTTACGCAGAAGGTTATCTACTAAAAGTGTTGCCGCGTTTCCGGTTGAATATCTTAATGAACCGATTACGGTAAGAGCGTCTATGCAAAGTAATTGTTACATTTTCCTTTCAATATCGAATTTAATTTCGTTCTAGGATCCTCCTTCAGCACCAGAAACGCTTCTTCTTAAAAGACTAATTAGCGCTGGCTCATTTGGAAAGTGCTACACAACTATTTATAGTAACCAGACCTATGTTGTCAAAGTCGTCCCAGAAGCAAAATATCGGCCCTCTGAAGTCGACGCCTTAATTTCATGCGGCCGAGACGGCCACAAGTCAATCGCTCAATATGTTGCTACATATCGTAAAGGTTCTGATATTTGGATTGTACAAGAATATGTTCCAGGCTACGAAGTAGCAGAGCGAATTGCAAATCACGAGTACAGTTTTGACGAATTAAAGTGCTGTGATATATTTAAGCAATTAATCGATGCTGTGAAGCATATACACGAAAAGCGTTATATACATGGGGACCTGAAAATGGAGAATATTATTTTTGTTGACGACGGCATGGATCAAATAAAACTTGTTGATTTTGGTGCTGCTAGGTAAGTGTTGCGCAAGCTTGATACCTTTTGCTTAATATAAAATATTTATTATATTTTTCATTACATTCTCAGTTATAATAGTAAAAGGAACAAGTGGAATGACGTGCCTCGCTATACAATTGATTATGCACCCCCCGAAGCTTTGCAGCATCCTGAATATGCAACTTATTCGGCATCGTTTGACATTTGGTGCTTAGGAGCCACGCTGTATTCAATTTTTATGGGCCACACGCCGTTCCGTCATGGACGCGCCGATCGACATGTGAACATGACGACATTAAAACAGCGTATTCTTGATGATGAAATTTTCACCCACGCTCATCGGTGGGAACAGGCTAGTTTGGAATTAAGAAATCTTATCTTGAGGTGCCTACAGAAGGATATCGCAAAGAGGCCGACTCTGGAACAAATTTTACAACACCCTTGGCTGCAAATTAAAACAAAGCTGGCGACATCCAATGTCTCAAGAGCTGTTTCACCCCCGCATTGTAGCGTGTATGTGACTAATACCAATAAGTGCCGTGATCGTGCGGTTGAAGGGCAGAAGCCAGACAGAACCTCGAGGAAGGGCCAAAAGCGTGGTGGACTATCAAGAAATAATTTGGTTGGTCGTAACAACACTTGCCATGAAACGATGGCAGTTGAACACGAAAATATCGAGCGAAGTCAATCCGTAGCCGGCAATGCAGGCAGGCGAGAAGAAAGACAATCATATCAACAACGCTACCATGGACGTCAAATGGCAAAATCATTGTTTGTATCTACAGAAGCTTCCACTGAAAACGTTATTACTAGTAGCGAAACCCGGATTAGAAATGATACCAGTGGTCCTTTGTTACGCAGCAAGCATAAGTCTAGCGGGCAACTGGCAGTTAATACTAAACCCCTTAGCGTCAACCAATCTCGCTGTGTTGGAACTAGCCAGTGCAGTTATAATGATCCGGAATATACCGCCCTTGAAGATTTTTGTGGATTTGATGAAAATATAGCTCCTCTTATAGTTCCGCCCCTCGATTCAACCAAAGAAATGAAGCTGAAGAATTATAAGCCCACGGCAGCAAAAAAAGTGGTTGAGAGCAATTCTAACGTTCCTGCTCTTAAGAAACCAAACAGTAGGAACACTCAGATTGTAGTAGATAAGCCAATCAATCAAGCCAAAATAATGCACAAAGAATCTTCGATTGATAAGAAAGATGAACAAAACAAAACAAATTCTTGTGCAATTTATGACGGAATATTCAAGATGCCTACAATGATTAGGGGCAGAAATTTGTCGCTGAGACTTACGTCTGGAAAGCCTTTTAAGAATGATGTTAAAAGGAGCTTCAGCCATGTGATCGAGAAGCGCATATCCGTGGATAATAGCGATGACTTTCTTGGTTTTGAAGAGTCAAAAAACCGGCGTATTCGTATTAGGATTAAAGGCAGGTGTCGCGTCTACGATCTTTTGTTGTATTTCACTCAAAACTCTCTAAGATATTTCAAAATCGAGAGACGTGTGTATAAAAAACCAACAGGCGAAAGTGTATTAAAAAAAGATTTGAAACGATTGAACACGTGTATCAGCGAAAAAGATCTCCCACAATTAAGAAAATTTAAGCAAGAACTCAAAACACCTACACCAAGAAGCGCCTTATTACCTACCCGTACACAACCCGACCGTTTGGCACGTCGACATACCCCATACTACTGTCAATGATTGAACAAAATATTGCCCAGTATAAAAGAGTCAAACAGGCGCAACACATCTACTATAATCGAATGTTTAAGGCGGTTCTTTTATTCACTGGTCGTTATTATTGTTCATGCTCAGTTCAATTGTTTCATGACTTTATCAATCGGTTTTGTAATTAATTGAAAACGAATATATCTCTCGCAAATGACGCTTTGCAGTTTATTGAAGAACGAAAGAAAAACTTATTTACGAAAGATATGTTTTCAATTAATTGCATGGCCATGCCAAAAAACTACTCTCTTAAAAAATAATTTTGTAAAAAGGTATAACTTAATATTTACTTGTTAAAATTTTATTTATATTAATTGTAATTCTTCGTTAATATTCAAACACCACATTCTTTCTGCATCGTTCAAGTTGTAAATCCAACTGAAATCAATTTTAAATAATATTGTGTCAGCAGCTGATCTAGGTGCAGTGACATGGTATCGGCCGCGTCCTTTAGTGTGACGGTCCATTTACAATCAGCCATTTGTAATTTGTACAAAACGAAAAGTTTAACGTAAATAATTGTTTGCTTTCATTTATAAATTTCTTTATTATTTATACCTTACGGCACTTAGGCGAGCGAGCGGGGGAATTTTGTGTGTATGAATGTCTATAATATATTCAATGAGGAGATGGAACGATAGAATATCGCGATAGACACACCTATTATTACAACAATTAGTTCAGAATCATTTTCTGGAACGATTAGCGTTTGTGTCCGATTGTCGGTCCGTCTGTCTGAAGTCTGACCATGTCTTTTTTTTCATCCACCCATAGGAGTTGATCTCCTTATGGAAAATCTGCTTCAATATCCATAGTATACGATGAAATTAGTCCATAACATTAATTTGAATGTAAGTCGGACCATGAAAGAAAAGCCTTCACATGGCAATAATGTCTATTATGTCTATTATTATATACAATCACTAGTACTTCATAACAAAAATAGCTGAAGAATAAGAAAATCTTTGGCAAATATTGCTAAATTTGCTGCGTATTGCTAAATTTAGACCACATACGGTTACATTTTTCATATAAAGGATTCAATATATAGAGAATTTTTTATTGATATTTTATCGCGAAATTACATGGAAAATTCGCGAAGTGATATAAGATATTTAAGAGCATTGCCGGGCTATAAGATTTTTACCAGTTTCCGATTCTAACACATTTTATATATTTTTTTGGAGCCATCACCAAAGAGTGGATATATTGTAGAGAGCGACGAGCTTATGGTTTCGTGTATAATACGAAGTATACTTTTCGGGTCATTTTTGAATATACATATATATAAATATGTATACATATTGGGTCGGTCTGAGATTGCGCGCCGAATTAGCCATGTGCTCGTATTTTTCAATCCATGTAGGGCTTGATACGGCCAAAGAAACATGAAAAAAAATCTTGTAAATCAATCAATCAGGGATTATTTACGTTAGCGTTAATATCATTGTAGTTTCACTTCTTAATTCACTGCCGAGTTTTTAAGTTATTCCTTAAAAATCGGAGTATATGCGGTTAGTTGTTATTGCTTACTTTGAACAATAAAATCAGGAAAAATTAAAAAAAAAAGATGAAAATTCGATTATATTATGTATAAGAGATAAGTTTTCATGAATTTCTGCTCGAACTCTTTCGATTATTCGAGTGACTTCAGGAAAAAAGAGCGAAATAATCCATAATGCCTTTTGTGCACAGAAATATGAGAACCAACACAACACAAGTGCATTCGATCGGTCTTTTTCTAAATAATAAAAACTTTTTACCATTCAATCGACGACTCAAACATACCCTAAACTTTAGCTTTAACTTCAGCGACATAATGTAAAATTAATATTCATATTTTGCCATAGGTGTTTTAAGTCGATTAGTATAACATTCTGACTCGGTTTATTACGTCTTTCGTCTGTTATTTTTCCTCGTGTCCAAGAAAAGAAACGTTAGGAGAATTAGTAGTAGCTCTTGATGTCAGTCTGTCGTCAACTTCTTATCAAGTACGGTAAGCAAATTAAGGCAAATAGTTCGTTTGACAAAATTTTCAATTTTTCAATTTCGAAACATTGCAAGAGTTGTTTCTTTCATATTCTCCCGCGAGCTGATGATGCATACGCTTTTCTTCTTTATTTACGTATTTCTATCCGGACGCGGCACAGCCGCGAAACTGCGTCGAAAATACTCCGAAGCAAAGAAAGAAGAGATGTGTTCTATAAAAATCTCGGTTTCGCGCACTTTCGCAATTACGTGCAACATTTTTCTTAAATAACGATAGTATAGAACTGAAGCTGACGCAACAACATATTTTTATGAGGCTTTTGTATGTGACGCGAAGAGCAGATTGCCGTGTAGCTTACGCACCCATCTACCACCTCGACACACACGCGCGCACACAAGCATCCACACGCATGTGCACGTGAATTGTGCTACAAATTGATTCGATCACGTTAACAAAAAATTCCAATATGGAGCAATAGCCTTAAGATCAAATAAAGAAATGAATCGGCGGGAATACACCTTGGAATTCCATGTGAGAGCAATAGTGCAAAGTCATTACATATTGAGTTTTTTAAATTGGGTTCTTGGAAACCTTCCCCTTCTTCTTCTTTTTCGTGTTTCTTCGGTTTGTCAATCAATCAATCAACTATGTCAGCTTTAGCTTTTAGTCGGCATCTTGTAATAAGTATATACACTCAACTTCAATTGGAAAAGCCATTAAAACTCCTCTGTGTTATTGTGTGAAAAATCCAAAGATCAAAATGTATAAGCATGTGAAAAAAAAAAATCGTTAACTTAGAACTAGAGGTGAAGTGCGATCTTAGTTAACTTGTTGAGGTATTAAAGCAAGAAAGGAAGAAAGTCAGAAATTCCGGTATTCTACGTGGTGGGGATTGCGGATCTTTTCTTTCTGTTTTCTTTTTTTTACCTTTCTGTCTTTTTTATAGTTCACCTTTTTTTTTGGTATTTTCGTCATTTTTCTTTTTTTTTTTTTGCTTGTGTTATTTTGTACATAAATTGTGTCGAATCTTCGATGAATAGAGAGATAACAAATCAGATGCCTTCTAAGAAATGCCTTAATCCCAGACAGATCCAAAAAAAAAAAAAGAAACGAAAATAGACAAAACCTGTAGAATTAAATTAAATGAAAATGAAATGAAAAAAACCTACACATTCAACTCATATACGATCAACTAACGAACGCATTTGTGACCAAATAGTGTAATGGACCAGAAAACAAACAAAATGGATCGTTATATAAAATGACATTGAATCAAGCTTTCTAAGAGTTTTGGCCACCGATGCGTATCCTCTTACCGAAGTAATAATACTTTTATGTATATAAGTGTATGCGAATGCATAATATATCGATTAATTTCTGTAACATCAAAATGTAGCAAATTAACCATAGTTTTAAGAATTTACTATCGTACTACTTACTTATAATAAAGAGAGAAAACCAAAATTTAGTCCAATACAACCTTAGATACATGCATAGGGTGGATGCTTATCATAGCAGGAAATCTCTGACGAAAGCGATTAAAATGCTATTGATTTTTTATTTTTTTAACGAACTTGCATTTTTTGGGTTCTCCTTGTTGTGTTCGAAAGAGCTTAAAAACATACACAATTAGTAAAATAAAATAAAGCAAATAAAGGAGTCAGAACTAGAACAACAGTTTCGGAAATGTGAAAAGTAAATGTTAAAGAAAAAGGAGGAAGATAACGAGCCACTCTATGTGTTACAGTTAAGCAGTCTTATGTTAAACTCACTAAAAACAAAATATTTTTTTTAGTTCAGCATTTTATTCAATAAGGAAAAAAAAAAAACTATGAAATTTGTTAATAAAAAGGAGAAAAAGAAAAA
Organism: Glossina pallidipes; assembly: GCA_000688715.1. Taxonomy (NCBI): domain Eukaryota; kingdom Metazoa; phylum Arthropoda; class Insecta; order Diptera; family Glossinidae; genus Glossina; species Glossina pallidipes. The sequence continues at coordinate 3,202,678 of KK499771.1, read as the reverse complement.
ATGCTGTATGTGTTTTGATTGTTTCCGTTGAAAGCATTGTGCTGATTATTGTTGCATATAAAAGCCGTAAGCGTATTTAGTAGTTTGTACGGAACTGACAATAATCGACAGAGGTTGATGGCCTCGCAAGAGGAAACCACCCGCCTTCCACCTTTCCTTATCATTCTGTTTCGAAATTTGCGGCGCGTCATCTCGATCGAACATTTGGAGAATAACGAAGATCATCACTGCTGCTGCCATTGCTGTCTTATCTAGACGCATCAAGTTAATGGAGAAAGGAATTCCCATTCGACCCATTTATCATAATAATCAGTAATCAACGTAGAATGCTTTATGTGTATATGTTGCCTATCTATCCTATTCTTCAGATTTGGTTCTTAGTTATTTCCTTTCGTTTCGGACTAGTTGAACGATAATACTTTTAAATGGGACACACAACCGCGTTCAGAAGAAATTCAGATAAAATTCTATGGATGGCAATGTTTGTTTTTATATATATATAAATGAATCTGTGTGTGCTGTGCACGTGTCATTGTAAAATCAGGAAACCATGCATTCGAATAAAGTGAAACTTATACATAATATCTGTTTCGGCTCAAGGAAGCTGCGTAACGTTACTAGGTTTCAGTGAATGGCTCTGCAGTCCAACTCCGTCACAGTATTGTGCACAGCATTATTTACTCTACACGCAATTTTCATTTAACATAATCAAAATATATTAAATGCAGTTTTTTAATATTATATACATGCATTTACTTCAATGTGTGTCTGTGACGCATACTTCTCATACTTCATACAGACTCTGGCTGTGCGTGTGCTTGTGTGCTAGTCAAATGTAAATCTCAGACTTTGCTCAAAGCAAAATATTCAGCAAAACATTTGGGTGTAGTTTTTGTACCCACCACCGAACTATGGAGGAATATTCGTTTGGTCAAAAAGTTTGCAACACGCAGAACCAGGGTTCAGCGACTTGAAAATTTAATTTGACATAAGCATGTCCGTTCATCTGTCCATCTGTCTAAATTGCATAATGTCTGCAGTAGATCCACTCCTGGTCACAAAAATGAAGTAATCGGCAGACACATTGGAAGCTGTTGCACGCGGGCAAATCGAGAGGACACACACAGCGCGCACACAGTATAACGCAACCTGAGACTAGCTCCGCTTTCAAAAATATATGTTTTTTTGTTTGTTACACATTAGGTACAGCGATAAAAATGTACACGCATAGATCGTGAGTGATCCTCGAATATGGGTAGGAAAACAACTTACAATACTGCGTGCGTGTGTGCCTGTGTGTTTGGAGGCGCCGGGTATAACGGATTCGTTTACAGCCGAATCGAATTTTTCTTTAATTACTTGTTCGTTCTAACTTTTAAAGCAAACATTGTCGCCGTCGCCTACGCTGTTTTCTAAAAATGAAATCGGTTCACTTTCATTACAATAACTGTTATTGTTGTTGTGATTATTTTCCTTTGTACATATGTAAATGTATAATTATCAAGTTATTTGGAGAATGTTGGCGCTTCATCCTACACCGCTTGTACTACTGGCTATAGTAACTTTCTGAAGGCGTATGACAGCCGCGATTTTTACTTACTCGTCGTGTCTGTTCGATTGCTTAAATTGAAGAAGAAACGGCCATCAGTTATATGTAATAACAATATTAGTAAAAATTCGTCTTAGACGAGAATATTTTATTATTTTTTGTTTATTTGTCATTAGGCATTAGTGGCTACATATTCTTATGACTCGCAACAAAATATACCATTATTTTATTATTAAGTAAAATACTAAGGGTAACCTACCCCATGCCTTAAAATGCTTGAACCTAGTTCTATAGGGCAAAAGGAAGATAAAGAAAAAATGAAAGCGGCACCAACGTCTAGCAACTATCCACAACGCCATCGACTGGTCATAATTTGCATTAAAGTGTTTACAGAGGACTCACAGGTTAATATGCAGTTAATAGTCAGCCCTGTGCCTACAGACTCTACACAGTGAGATAGTAAAGTCAATCTTATTCTATAGGGATGAAGACCGTACTTTACCGTTAATAAGTTTAGCCAAGAAACTTACAGCGAGACTGAGTGTTAAGGTGGGTAGGAGAAGCTTATTTACACAAGGAGAAAGTGCAAAATTTGTCGCTTACCCTTTGATGACGAGTGGAAAAATGAAACAAATGAAGTTTTTTCCAAACTAAAATTTTCTCATCAAATCTTTTATTATTTTGTTCCATATTTAGCGATTCTTTTGTTTTTTTTAGATATAATTAAACTAATAAAGTAAAGAAATAAACGTCAACATGTATATTAGACTTCGATAATTCTCCGTTAAGTGGAAAGAAAGTCGAAAATAGTAAAATTTTTGAGGAAGCAGAAAGAACCGAAACCCTGCCGAACAAATCTAATGTAATTTGCTAGGACGCGTGCGAGTGCGCGATGGCTCTGGGGAACCATAGGCAATAGCATGACTAGTAGCAGAGCCTCCTTCACCGGTACTGTAGGCATTCGCAATGGCTATAGCACCGCCTGAAGTGCCACCAAAGTCAATGGGGAAGAAGCTGCCGGCTGGCGATTTCGGCTTCTCAGAGGCTTTCGCTGGTTTCTTAACTAGCGGGCGCCGAGCGTTTGGTATACGGGCAGGTGATTTAGGAATACCGGCAGCAATTGCATCTTCAATTTCTTCTTCCTCCTCGTCTTCCTCATCCTGATCGATTATTTTATCATCATCTTCTTTAGCTGCTGCTTTCAATTGTTCGCCGAGATCAGCAGGTTGTTCCAATTCAACGAAAACCTTCTTTTTCGAAGGTAAATAGCGTTTAGCCGGTAACTGAACAGGCGAAATAGGTGCAGGTGGGGGTAATTCTTTTAGTTTAATATCAACTGCGGGCACTTCAACTTCCTCTGCCGTCACAGGTAGCGTAGTGTAAACACTTTCTTCGTTAGTAGCAGAGGACGCAGTGTGCTCGGATGCTTCAACTTTTTCACCATTAGCTTCATAATTGAAATCGCGTGGAGCTTTGGCCGAATCCGAGCCCTGGTCAATAATTTCATTCTCTTCCGCTACCAAGTCAACTTCTATAGGCACTTCAACATTGCTAACGGCGGGATAAGCTTCAGCCACCGATTGCACACTATGATCTCCTGCAACAGATAAAATATCTTCTTCTAAATTTGAATCTTCTTCAAGAGCGGCATCAAGCACAGGACCGGCAGCGGCTAGATCAGTTTCAGCATGATCGCAATCTTCAGAGAAAATAAGAGAGTATTTTATAATATTTTTTACAGTTCATTTGTAAGAAAATAAAAACATTGTTCTTTTTTTTTATTCCTTACCCTTTAGATAAGTGCCAGTGGCGACAGTTTCGCCGGCCACCAAAGCTTCAGCCGCTTGTGTGGAGCGTGCAAAAGTATGAGAAGGTTGAACATATTGAACATACATCATACGTTGAGGACCATTAGTAAAATAATGACCGGGCTGTTGGTAATAAACTAATCCTAGAAAACGAACAGAAACAAAATTTCTTCAAAAACTGTTAAGCATGAAAAGCGCGTGAGATATGAAAGCATCCTGATCAATTTACTTTCATTATTCGTGGGCATATTAATTGATTACGAAAATTTGTTCTTCTAGCAAGCTATTGCACTGTACTCGGTAAAATCTTATGTAAACAAATAAACTGTTCCTTATCGGATTGATAGAATGTTCATTAACTGCTCTACTGATCACAAAAGCCTTAAGTCAACCGGAATAAACTATTAGAGGGACCTGTCGAAGGAAAGCTTGTTTCAGCGTAAACGTTTAAATATCGATCCGATCTTCAATAGCAGTAGTAGTATATAATTACGGGTATTGATAATTTTAATTATTTCAGTTATTAAAACGTCCTCTTCAATAAGCCCTGCAAAGGTCCGTTTTGATCATGATTGTCTTAAGAAGGATAAATCGAATCGAATTTTCGTCATAAAAAATTACTAAGCAATTGTTGAGTGCTTTTTTGTGTTTTTTCAGGTAAATTACTTGGATTTCACTTTGAATTTATTTTCATTTTATTATATAATTTATTTTAAGCAAGAGTTTCATTCACTTTCTTATTCTAATGAGTTGTTTTTTTGGCTTTTTTTGTTCCAATTTTTCACATACTTTTAGCTGGCAAGGACTGACTAACAGCCACCAGAGTCACGATCACCAGTAGTGAAGCAAATGCGTTCATGGATTTCATTTTAATTGAAAAAAAGTATTTACGCTTGTATTTGCTTTCGTTATCCTTTCAATAAATTAAGTTTCGTTTCGTAATAAAACTGTAATAGCAACGGGGAGCTAAACTTAACACTTAAGTTTCCACCAAAGAAGTGATGAGTTTACCTTGGTTTGTGTTAGATTTATATATACCATTTCAATTTGGAGAGTGGTAGGCACTTCTAGGTAAAGTGCAAAAAAAAAAAGGCAGCTCATGTATTTGAGCAAATGTATACAAATATTGTCTTGGTAGTGGTAAAAATTCTATGCCAACTTTTGTGTGACTACACGCTAGTGATCACGTTAGCACTTGTACTGGTGACAAGAGTATGGGGTTTTTGATCCTATTTAGCATTCATAGAGCGTTCGTTATCAACGTATCAATTTAGTTAGAGTCAGTCCACTTCATTCACAACGTCACATCGTTGTTTTTGCACCTTTTGTTTATTGTAATTATTTTGTAGAATCTCGGTTAAAGCATGCGTTCACTATAGTTTGTTTTTTTTAGCCAGATTATGAAATTTTCCTTGTGCCGTTCTTTGTCACCTTTTTTGGGATATTGGAATTCACTCTGATGATATGCTGATTTTATCGTAAGATTATTTTTAGCTGCACGATTTGAAAAAACGGCGAGAAAACGATAACAAATTCTCTTTAAAGGAAGAAAATTGAAAAGTTTATTGACTGGTATTACGTTCATGCCGATGAGTCATCTATTTTGCATAAACTATTCTAAAGAGTCTTTCCGAGTCTCAAGAGTGTGAGACCTTTTGCAGTTTTGAAAGAAAAAGAAAACACAAAATCCCTCGACCTATCAAAATAAATTGTGCTTCATTTTGAAACGTAGACATTGCAGTTATGTTTATACATATATACATATATACTTATATATGTGTATATGTACTTTTTTATTACACAATTAATCAATCAATAGGTGAAGAAAGAGAAAGAAATAGGGAAGTGGCTGCAGCCCAATCGGCAAGTGTTATGCTTTTGCCGACTGAGCGAGCACTCATTATAACTTAGACCAAAGTCTAAGTAGACTAACGCATTAAGATTTGAACCCACCCATGATATTATCCACAGTTAGAGGTGCAGAAGCAGCAGACTTCGCCTAAGAATATGAATAACTAAGAAACTGAACGATTTTTAATGAATCGGTTTAATTCTCAACACTATGATAACTAAATTTGCTTGAAAATATTTAGCGAAAAAAACCATAATCATCCCCTCAAGCGAACTATAAGTCCAAGTGGTTAGTCCTAGATAATATTTGTATCGACACTCAAAACAATATCTCAATATAAAACAAGCGTCAATATGGCGAAATAAAGCTTATTTTTAAAACTGGTCGGTGACCACCTAAATATATGTTGCAGCGCAACGCTTCATAGTCCCCGTAGCTGATGCGTAGAAGTCGTCTTTAACGAACAATCCATACTATTATTAAAAAGTGCCGACAATAAAACGACGTCTGTTAAAATGTCACGCTTCTTCACGTTTGATCATCTATTTACAAGTTATAGCGATTTTGTTTTTATTATCAAAACAGTGGTAAAATCTGATTTTCGGATTATGATCGGAGGCACTGCTTTTTGGTGGGAAAAAATATCCAAGCTTTCCCGTTGAAAACTGCCATACCAATGAAAATACCGAAAGACAGTGCGCTCATTACTTTCTATGAAAACTTGGGCACGAGGAAGCCATTTTTAAAGTATATGCATTGTGTCACAATTCGATCGTCACAATGGCAAGGTTCTGTGAATTGAATAGCGAATTGCTGCTCGCCCCACGGTTTTCTGCAGTTTCGGCCGGGTCCAGGGAAAATGACTTGCATCAAACGATGGGATGCCCGCGGAAACCGGGGCGTATTGTGAGAGTCTTGATACATTGTTCTATAAATTATTTCATTTTTGTATTCATTACTTTGGGAATTACCCAACTGATGTTTTACACCCTTATGCGACGTGCTAGTGAATCTCAATATACAAAAATATCTTCATAACATACAACACTTGTGTATTATTGCAAATTTTGCTTATTTGCCATACCAAGCTTTCATAATTGGGTCGGGACAATTGATCGGACAATGATGAGGTTAGATTTCATTCTGTGATATTGTCAAAAATGTTGGCATTCTTGTAATGACCATCTGACCGGAGTACAGCTCTTCTCCAGTACAAACTTTATTTGCAGCATTCGCATCATATGCAGCATACGTCCAAGTCTTTTTTTATACGGTAGATACTTTCTTTAGAAAACCGCGCAAAAAAATCGTGTAAAAAATACATGAGACATACGGTAAATTTGGGGATATGTTCCACTACTTTAAGAGAATGTGTCAGATGAGACAACTATAAATATTTTTTCAAAAAACCGTGCAAAAAAAAATTCTAATGAAATCCATATTATACATTTGTAAAACTAAAACAAATCATTTTTATTGCAAAAAAAATTAAAACTAATGTACAGAGAAAATTCAGAAATAAGGAATAAAAATAAATTTCGTAATTCTTCATCGCTGCTTGATAGCAAGCGTGCACGTTTATTACGAACTGCACCAAAAATGCTATCATCAGTCGATATGTCTAGATATGTCTAGTCCAACTTTCGGGTTCGAATCGAATCAACAATGATCATAAAATACGGTTATTTCTTTTAGTAGGCCAAACCACGATGTGGGCATGAATCAGCCGACTTCCGATTATAGTATTCCATCAATTGTATTTTGAATTAAGGTTAAACCAATTTTTTTTTATTTTTTTTGAATTCGTGCTAGAGCGAAAAATTCGTGTAAAAAAGTGTATTTGTTCTTATTGGTGAGCATTTTTATACCTTACAGCACTTGTGGTGCGGAATATATTAAATTTGTGCGTACGTACGTAATACTCAGAAGGGCTTGAGATAAACCCACGTTTTATAACACCTTACATACCATAGTACAGGGTATATTAGGTCAGTGCCGACGTACGTGACACGCAGAAGGGCTTAAGAAAGACGCATCTTTTATTATATCGATCGATTCAGAATCATAATTTGAATTAATCTAAACCTGTCTGTCCATCTGTCCATCTGACGTCTGTTCACGTAAGGTTTGTTCAACCTGTAGGCCGCAATTTTTGATATATTTTGATGAAATTCGGTACATTGATGTGCTTTTCGTTAAGGACGAATGCTATTGAAAATGGGTTGGATCGGTCCACTTTTAAAACAACTTCCCATATAACGCCTTATTTTGAAACATCATTACATAGAAAAAAATTGCAATTTTCAAAACTTCTCGATAAAACTCGCTAAGTAATAGCATTTCGACATTCTTAATTGTTATGAAAAACTTGGTTTGGCTGGGATAAATTTTTGAACCCTCTTTCACATAACCGTTCCTATGAAAACTGAATTTTTAATATAGAAAAAAAATCGAATTTTTAATATGTCCAGGTGAGAAGTGGTTCATAGTAGTAAGTTGGCAAAGATATCAATTTTATCGCGTTTGGACCACGTCAGTGTATTTTTTGGCCATCAGCGTATACAGGGATTCTCAAGAAATTCAAACCCTTATATGCCAAAAAGCCCCAATTGTTAATTTTTTATGATGAAAACTTGTTCATGGTAGCAATGTGCGATAAAAATTAAGCGGATCAAAGTCGAAATATATGAGTCTATTTTTTGAATCCCACTCCATGTAACATTTCTTCAGGAAAAGGTTTAATTTTTAATATTTTATGATAAAAATTGGTTCACAGTAGCAATTTACAAAAAAAAAAAAAAAAAAAAAAAAAAAAACGGTAGAGAATTTGGATCAGTTAAATCTATTTGTTAGGCCTTAACATGCAGAAGGACTATCAGAAAAAGCAAACTCTTATATGGAGAGAAAGTCTAATTTGTAGTTTTTTATGACGAAAATTGAAAAATAATAAAATTTTTAGTGAGCACATTAAGTTTGCAAAATTTGCATCACATTATGTGAATTTTCGGACACATGCGGGCTTTCGTGAAAGGTATGCCTTTGCATGAAAATAATAATTTTTCGGGTATTATTACTAAAACATGTGAATACTGTACTAGGCGAAGTGAAGCAGGGTATCTAATGGTCGACCTAATGGTTGCCCCACTATAAGGTCTTTGCTCCGCTTATTAACTTTGGCGTTTTTACCACATAAAGCTGCAGTTTCCATAGAATTGGTTATATTAGAGGGGGTTCAAAAAATTGACCCAGTCGGCCCACAGTTTTCATATCAATTTGGAATACCGAAATATTACTACTTAGCTACTTTTGCCGAGAAATGTTGAAAATTGCATAAAACGACTTTTCAGGATAGGGCGTTATATGAGGAGTTGATCAATCCGAACCATTTTCAACAGTAGTCGTCCGTGGGCCAAACTGCGCCTGCGTATCAAATTTTATCAAAATATCTCAAAAATTACGGCCTCCAGTTTCAATATAATAATACATGGGCAGACATCAGGCGGACAGATACACAGGCTTAGATCGACTTAGAAAATGATTCTGAATCGATCGATATAACAAAAGATCTTAAGACCGTCTGGGTGTTACATACGTCCGCACTAACGTAGCATACCCCGTTCTGTAAGCCGATACGATGTAATAAAAGCAGCGGAACACATATTCGTTTCTTTGAAATCGTTTTATAACAGCAGTAGCAAATTTTGTACAATTTTGTATTGAAACTGGATTTGACAAGTAGCGTTTTATGTGAGCGATGTCTGTATATAGATGAATTTAAACCGTTATTGGTAGAATTTTGCAACTTTATTAAATGGAAAAGTGCTCATAACACTTATCTTATTTTGAAGGCAACTCAAATCTTACGTTTTATCGGGACAAATAAATCTTGCTTTTATTTGCTTTGATTTTGTAATTTTTCCAATAGCTACCGCGTGTAGAAGCAAGTGTGCTTTAGCAGCTTTATGCGAACGGCACGATGATAGGGGGCAGATAAGAATATCAAGTTCACATTAAGTCCTTCAAAGTGTTTCTTTTATTTTTTTGGGCCATTACGATAGTAGACAAGTTAACGAAATGAGATTAAACAACTCATTCAATGCTATAGGCTATGCAGAAAGCGTACTTGTTTAAAAGGCCATATATAATAAAATTTTCATATTATTCATATTTGCATATAAATTTTATTTAATTAAATTTGATTCGAGTTTTCAGAATTTTGTTTTTTTTCGGTTTCTTGTGTACTCAAAAACTTTTCTAATTCAGTTATAGAGGAGCGCCACATACATAGATTGTTAAGAGCAGCTGGTAACATAACGAAAGATAAACTCATGTAGGTTTGCCTTCAATTTAAGTGACATCGTGGTCGTTTACGTTGATCGTTATCGTAGTTATCGTTTGGTGTATGTTTTTAACTTTTTTAAAATCATTTCGATTTTTTAGCCTTCGATACACACATATATGCAAGCCAAAGCGATTTTTTTAAATAAAAATTTTCATTTTTCTTATTACATTACATTATGTAAGTCAATAAAAAAAACACTTGGAGATGAGAAAGGACGCTATATGTGTTTATATTACATTTATGAGATGTATGTATATGCACAAGCAAACAAATTTGAATGCCATAAGTAAATTTACTATGAAATTATACAGCAATGTGTGTTAAGTTGCTTTGCATTTCTTTTATGCGACCGAAACCAAGACGACCTAAATTGTTATTTTGGCTAAAAGAAACTTTTTTTCGTATTAATTAATATTCTATGTGTAAATCCTAGAAAAAAAAATATGTATACATTAATATATATATATGTACATTTATATATGAGCGTTCTATTTGTAGTATAAAATAATAAACGCAACAACAACACTTACAAGTTCATAAAAATAATCAACCATTCTCCCTCATACGTTTAGCGTTTTAAGGTTTTTCTATTTCACTTACTTGAGTGTATTGATGTGTGTGTGTATGTGTACCAATGAAACATGGAAGAGTATGTTATAACATCAGGAATCCCGTACAAGCTCCATATACTCGTAGCCCTAATTCACTATTCGACCATCCGTCTGACTATGAGTTTGCTTTCGAGCTTCTTCGACAGGAAGCTGAGATGGCTTATATATGTCTACCTCGCATGTATTTGTGTATAATGTGTGTAAATCCGATTTAAGCTTAAGTTGGCGAATATTGATTGCATGTTAAACTTAACCACCATGGGTCGATATATCTGCATATATTTTTCTTTCAATCTTTGGAAAACTCTTAAAGCATCTATATATATATATATATATTAATTTATTTAATTAATATATCTTCTTCAATCGATTGCGAAAATGAGAAAGGAAAAGATTTGAGAAAAATTTATTCCTTTAGAAATCGCTTTCATGATAACATTGAAACGGAAGAACAAGCATTTATTCGACTCCGATCAATTCCGCTTTATTCGTACTAAATGAATGTAATGTATATATATATATATATATATATATGTATATATAGCTATGATTGTTCCTGAAATTTTGCATTTTCGCAATCGACTGAAGAAGATAGAATTGTAAGAATTTTTATTTTTGCATAAAAATCACCCAAATGTCGGGAGTGAAGCTTAATGTGTCGAATAATTTCAAATATCGATTAGTAATCGAAGCAAATATCGCACATAACAGATTAACGTTTATTACGCTAATTATATAGCGTGTGTTTGCTTATATTATATTAATATATAATATATTACATTATATGGTGTATACAGTGTGCGATTTATCCGCAAACAATTAAACATAATAGTCATAATTTATGAATGAAGACTTTATTCGCTTTAACACAAGCTAGTGATGTATATTAAAAAATATGCTTCAAGCCGAATATATAATTTCTCTTGTCATTTCCACGACCGAAGAAGAAGGGTGCACATTGTAAGGGTGCCCATGTGTAAGTGTCGCAATTATATCTTAAAGAATCACTTTAGCCAGGTCCATATGTCCCTTTGTCCATCTATTTTCCCGAGCGACGACAACCTTCCCAATCGAGAAATTAATTAAATGCATCGAAAGATGCTCTTTTTTGTTTTAGAAAGACAACGTTCCTCAACTCTCACATCAAACTTACTATAGAGGTCGTTTTGCTTACTGTCGATAGCTTGGCTGAGAGCACAATGTGAATTATGCTCAGCTCTCAATGTGAAATGTTTCTCGGTGGAGATTGAGAGTTTTGCAGGTAAGTAGAGATGCCTGATAGTGTGGGATGGTATAGATGATCGAAATGCCAGCGGACTTATGTCTGTCGTTTAAAGTATTACCGATGAGTTTGTAAAATAATTCCGCAATCAGAAAAGTCAGAAAGCGATGGGGGACATGTCCGGCCTGATAACTAGACGCGGTTCTTTGGGATGTTTCATGATACTTGTGTTTACCCGCAAATCACCCGACAACATTAGACGCTTGGAATGTTAAGTTAGTTTTATTTTGTCAAATACATCTCTTGAACATATTCATATATATCTCTGCAACTAGGTATACTTTTTCATCCATATGCGTTTAGTTATCATTATAATGTAAAAATTGTATTTGGAAATTGGTATAGGGCACCCGTGCGCATAAAGCCTAATAACGGGTGTGATTAGCCCACATAGGTTAAGTACTTAGTAAAACCTAAAAATAAAAACAAAAACGAAAATTTGATATTGTTGTTGTCGATAACTTTTAACCTGCGGGCGATGGTGAGATAACACTTTAGTTCAACTTCTTGTCACAGCTTTTTAAAAATTTGACTGAAAAGATTTTTAGGTCAGTCGGCCGATCGCTCTTAGCTAATCAAAAAAAATCTTGCAAAGCTTATGAATTCGCTTAACACGACGGGTGTCTGAGATTCACCTTAAGGCGGATATAAATTTCGCACTTAATATTCTCGTTACCATAAGAGCGACCGCGTTGTTACTATTACATCCAACCAATATACTAAAATATATGAATTGATGATAAACGATCCGAAATACATGATTCATCATAGGAGTTTACGTATTTGAGGTAATGCAATCGTGAAGTGAAGAATTTAATGTTGATTCTGGAACCATAACTACCGGGTGTTTTTGAAGTTGTACCAATCAAGACACTTATTGGTATGCCTGGCTCATATATCGCTGAAAACATTGTTGATGTGCAATCGTTAACACATGCTTATGTTAATAAGCATAGCATAGCAATGACGCGGCCATTAATTATTGTGTACAACATGTTGTTGCATTTACACATATGCACGCACATATACAAAGCATATATAATATATATATTGGTTGAAACCACATAAACGAAATGTTGTTAAAAACGTTTACTTTTCCTTTTATTTATTTTTTTTTCTCTCTCTTTCTGAATACTCTGTGTAAGCCACAGCTGCCGAGGACAATTATTCAAAATTATTAAAAAATTAACCAGAGTACGAGAAGGAAGAAGAATAAAAAAAAAAAACAAAAAAAAAAAAAACCTCGAAAAATATATGTATATAAAAAAGTCATACGCGTTCGCCTCAGTAGTTAACATTAATCAATTTTTGAAACATTTGCGTAAAAATTTAATGCAATTTTTATTTTAACTCAAAACGGAAGCCGCACAGAGCAGCAGATATTCACACAACTGAAGTAGGAGAATATTTCGCATTTATCATCATCATGATTGCCATCCTCGGCTCCTTGGCATTATCATTATCATCAATATCATCATGGTTGGTAATAGTTTCGTTGAATGCTTAACGTGATCTGTCCGTCTGTCCGTCCTTCTATCATTCGCACATATATGTACGTGCGTACGGGCACGTTATTGCTTGCATCGATGCTCGCAGAGCAGTAGATTTTCTTCTTTCGCATTTATTTATTTTCATTATTATTATTATTATTATTATTTATTTTATTTATTTATTTATTTTTTTTTTTCATTTTTTAGTTATTTATTTTTTTTTTTTGCAAAAACTTTCGAGAATTTTAATAATAATAGCGTCAATGATGTAAGGTCTGAATACAATAGGTATAAGTGAATGTGTGAGAGTGTGCGTTAGTGAATGCATGCATTGATGATGATGAGTTTTTAATTAACAAATTAACGCACGTTTGACGCACGTTTTTGCCGTGACAATATCATAGCATTCGCAACCGCACAATCAAACAGATAGACAGACAAACAGACATCACTACAACGCATAGATAACATGCGTCACGCATGCGTTTGCTGTTAATTGTTTTTTAAAAAGTTTTTTTTCTTTTTCTCCTTCAAGTTTATGTATTATATATGCGAACATACATATCTGTATGCAGATATATGCATGCTTTTATTGCATTTTTATTATGGTCTTTAACAAGCGCATATTGTTTAAATCTTACCATAAAAAACAATATTATACTTGTGTTAAATTTCTTTTAATGTATATACGTTTTATGGTCACATGACGTATTAAAGCGATTGTCGCATTTTTTATTGTATTGTATTGCAGACAACAGCAAAAAAAAGGGGAAAAAAACGGAAATGATAAGAATAGGATTCTAATGAACTATATTTTTATTAATTCAGTTATTATCACGTAAATAACTCTTTCATCTTGCACGCCGTAACTATGGCTTCCTAGTAAACAGGTCCACGCAATGACAGACGCAAAGTGTTCGATAATCTCTTCTTTGGTTCAGAAAGTAATAAGTGCTGGCACCTATTTTGATCGGTCAGTTTCAGTCTATGAAAATGACAGAGTAATACGAGGCATCAACAAACACAAGGGTTAAATGCGCTGATTTTGACCGCTTTCTACACGAAATAATCGCGTTCCCCTAAGTATTGTTGAGTTCTCTAGTGTATGCAGACACCAATCAGGAAACGTTCGAAGTTGCTTTTTCAACATTCATTACTTTTGTTGTTTGGTTTGAGGAAATCTGCTGTTTGAGCCCATCAAACACTTTTAGAAGCTGATGGTGGTTTTGGTTTTAACGGTTGAAAAGTGGTGATTTTTATGTCAATGGCAAAGCGCGACCTGGTAGAGCAAAAAAGTTCGAAGGCAATAAACTGCAAGGCTTACTAGACGAAAATTCACCTCAAACTCTCGGAGCACGTTCGAATAACTTAGCAGTTAATGCATCAACTCTTTCTAGACGTTTACCTGAGATGGGAAAAATCCAAAAGGGGGAAAAACCAAAACCATACGAATTGACTAAAAATGCCATCTCGAACCGTTTGAACATCGCGGTTTCATTGCTCGGCCATTCAAGCCAAAAAAAATAGTTTTCAGCGTATTATGAATGGCGATGAAAAGTGAATCTCCAAGCGCAAAAAGTAATTAGTGCAATAAAGTGATTAGTGCACGAGAGCCATCCACATCGATACCGAACTGGAATATTCATGACCGTGCATTTGGTGGGATCAGCAAGATGTGGTGTATTACGAGCAACTAAAACCGAATAAAACTATTACTACAGATGTTTACCAACGTCAATTGAACGATGTAGCGGTTAACATGTAACGGTTAACAGACGCAAAGTCATCTCTTGCATGATATCGCGCGGCTCCACGTTGCAAGACTTGTCAAGGGTACACTGTTGCAGCTTGAATGGGATGTTCCGCCATACCCCCAGATGTAGCACTTGCCGATTACTATTTACTCAGATCGATCCAGCATGGCTTAGCTGGCACGCGGTTTTGAAATACTGAACATGAGCGAAATTAGGTCGATGGTTGGATCGCTGCCAAGTCAATATCGTTCTTTCGACACGCTAGCGCTGTAGAAAATAATGGAGAATATTTTGATCCATATACATGTCCCACCAATTTTGTTAATAAATACGTCTTTCAAGTAAAAAAATGGCCAAATGCATGCACCTAATATTTATCGATTGCAATCAATTTACTATATCAGATTTTAATGTTAGATAGATAGACAAACAGTGTGTGTACTTATACTATATTCCTTCAAAAGCCTTATGCAATCTCTTCGACTTCCGGACGAAACTTCCTAGCGAAGCTTTCTCAATTTCTTTTGTTAAGTCATTCAAAGTGCTTGTGATTTGCAAATGTTGACGCGAGCGCCTTCTATTTTGATCGGCCCTGTATGTTTAACTTAAAATGCGTTGTGGGCAATAGAAAGCAGAACCAAGCGTCTAGTTGCACTGAAGCGGCTCACGATGCGGGATTACATTGCAAGCTTGCAAATCGCACAAATCATTTGTGTAATGTCAACCCTAGCAGCCTCGTCCACGTTCTTCTTTTCAGCTGTTTTTGTTGTATGTGATCCTTGTGAATTTCCTCAAAAACAGCTCGACTTCGTTTCGTTGAATTTTTCGTTGTTAATTCGTATGGGACACAAAAGTGTCGAGTTTCTTTTTGCATCCAGTTTGGAGCAAATGATTCGAGACAGATTTTTGGTCAATACTTAATTGCACAGCGATGTAATAACGGGAGCTTCCCCAACATTTTTAACAATTTCATCGACCTTATCAGTGATTGGTTGACGAGAGCGTGACCTGTTTTAAGCATCGTAATTGCCAAAAACAGAAAGAAGCAAATGATTGTTGTGCGGCTGATTTGTAGGAAGCATTTTCATCGCAAACATCATGAATTTTTTCACAGCTCTGTCAAGCGTTATTGACTTTTTCTAAGCGATATTGTAAAATATGATTTTTTCTTTAGATGATTGAAACAAGATACGGGATAAAACAAATCAGCTAATATTTGTCCTTTCAAGCCAACTAATATGATTACGAGATATATTTAATTAATTGGAAAAAGTATTTGCACCTGGAGTAAAGTTTAGCTTCAATTTGATCTATCTATCTAGTATCTAACATTAATCTAATTGAGTGAGACATGTTTTTTCTACTGTTACGAGGGTCAATGACTAATGATTGATGAAAGAATGGGAAAGAGGGAAAAGAAACACATCGACGACAATCAAATAATGATGTTGAAGAGTAGCATTGAAAGAAGTCAATTTTCGTCATGATGATAAATCAAGCAAACCCATTCATTAAATGCATCGATTCTATATCGTATATGCTTTAAGTTATACTTTTGCATGATCTGACAGCACATTGCAGTTGCATAAACTGGAAAGAATGTATCCAGAGGATTTGTTTTATTTATGTATGTTTTGTTTTTGGTACTTTTGATTCAATTGTCGAGTCAGTTTAGTGCCGTTTCCAAGGAATTTTAAAAAACTCAGTTTTCAAGCCACAAGTCGTATATCGCTTGTTGGGGATATAAAAATAGAAAAAAACACCCGAAGCTCTGCTCGGAAAGTAACTGTTAAAAGCAGCTTTTATGGCACAATGACGCACCAATATAACTGAACTGACATTGTGTCCAAATGGAGCTTGAACTTTGAACGAACTTTCATGACTGCAATAAAGCGTACTTCCGCTACGTTCTTGATAGAGTATTCCCTTTTAATGAGCACAAGTTATGTCAATTTTGTTATATCTTTATTTGTTTTGTTCACAAATTGACACACAAAAGAAGAAAAAAATAAATAAATAAATAAATAAATAAAAGATATTTTCGCGTAAAATAGTTTAAAAAGGTGAGAATTATCTATGTTTTCGTTCCAAGGCGAATTTAATTATTAGATTTGTTTTCCTTTGTTTTTGTTATAATGATTTTATAAATTTTTGACGTAATTTAACAATTGTGTGACAATGTGATGTGTGGCCAATTCCATTAAAAATCTATTTATAATCATTGCAATTGCACTACGGCCACTAGTTGTGCTCGCTGCAAGCATACGTTGGCAAAATATCAGAAATGCAGAAAGTATCCCGAAACACATAAATTTTCGATAATGACATTTTAATAGTGTTTCAATTTATGAACCGAAAACGAAGTCAATTGAATGCTCTAAAGGCAATTAAGGCTTGTGAACGCAAATAGATTTAAATTGTAGTGTTAGATCAGATGGGAGAGCAGTGCCGATAATATGGCCTTAAGCCAAATAGTTCTTTAAAATGCTTTAACATGTACGTATGTACGCAAAGTGTTTTCTTCTTTTTTCTCTTAATTTTATTAAAATTCAGGGAAGCAGATTACCAATAACGTTGAGAATAGAAAAAGTTTTATGAATACACGATGTAGGTGAACTTTTTTTATTTTTATATTTATTATTATTATTGTTATTTATTTCTTCTTCTTCTTCTTCTTCTTCTTCGTTTAAGAATAAAATACGTACGTTTCTTAAGGAAGTAATGGGACATTTTCTTTTTAACCTTTGTGCGATTTACAAGTGTTAAGAGCAGAAAAATTGAAATCTTATGAAAATATCTTTCAATTGAATTAAATAGGGCTTCTGCCTACGCCTCTTAATGCAGTGCTTAATTTAAGGTGAGGCCAATTCGTTCAATGCCTAAATAATTGTCAGTTTACTAGCGAATGCCGAAAAAGTTTTTCCAGTCAAAGGAAAAAAAAAATTGCAACAAAACTACGTAATATTATCTCAATAATCTATGATGTGTCTAATGTATAAACAAATAAGAGAATTATACCCATCACCGTTATCCTATCAATTTGCATATTCCGTAATATTGTGTGGACGGCGTTGATTTTTGATATGCTTGTAGAATGCTTTTGCGGAAATTTATATCGTGTATCTGTTGTGGTCTATGAGCAATGAGCAAGAGATGCGGAAAGCAAAGGTGTTCTAAGGGTTGGTAGTATGGATGTGTGAGCGTTATAGGCATGTCCTTTGACCTGCTTGAGCCATTTTAAAACCTTTTTGCACATTTGCAGGCGAAATCTCCTATTTTCTTGTTAACGGGAGAATGTGTAGCACAGATACTATACAGCTTGGTAGACGGACAAATGAATGAACTAACAAACGGATGGGTGGACAAACGAACAGACGGCCATGCTTAGGTGTATTCCAAATTTGAAACCGACCAGGGTATTTTTGTACTTTAGCGGGTTTTTAATCTTGCTTCTGCGCATTATAAAGATATTGAAAAAAAAAATTAAATTTTGATCCTCTATTAAATTGGGTAGGCGGGGTCAATTTTGTCCTTTCTTGTGCAGGTATAAGAAAACCAACTTTTAATTTCTTTTGAAAAATAGGGGTGTTGTCAGTTTACGTCGTACTATAGGCGTATCCTTCGATCCATTTGATCCGTTTTTAATACCAACCCGCCTATAAGAACTTCTAATGCTTCTGCCAAATTTCAAGTCGATAGCTTAATTTTTGCAGCCAGGAGAATCTTAACAACAGACATTGCACGAACGGACTCACGGATAGACGGACATGCCTACATCGATTCAGAATTTGATGCTGACCAAGAATATATATAGTTTGTGCAGCTTTCGAAACTGCCTTATGGGCGTGGCAAACACTAGCTTGACATAATAAAAAACAAATCTCTCGCTTGGTGCCGTAACAATCGGAAAGAACTCGCTTGTAATATTAAGAAACGATAAGAACTCACTCGCACTATTAAGAAACCGATAGAATAGCGTTTACAGTGAATAATACTATGTGCGATTAGCTTGTCGAACCCTGTAGCGTTATTTTCTTGCTTCTTCCTTGCTGTCCTTGGTAACTTCTCTTTCCGTATCGTGGATCTATTTTGTCGCTTTTTGATGGTCCTTCCTTTGGGGGCTGAGTTCAATTTTTCAAATAAGCCCTTCTATGACAAATGCAGAGCCAAGTAGTTAAAAAGGAAGACTATGAAGTCGGCAAATCCCGTTTAAATCCTTAGTGCGGCAGAACATACTTTAGCTATACTGAATGCTCAGTCTGACAGAAGACATCCCCAGAGTGATTGGTCATATTAAAGAGAAATAAAAAAAAAAAAATGAAGAAGAAAAACTACTCAAATGATGATTAAGGAGAAGAATTGCAAGAAAATATTTTCATATATCTGAGGTGTACAAAGTTTGTGGATAAAACCTCCAAGCAATTGGACGTACAATGCCAAGCAAAAAGGTAGGCAGAGCGTCAAGCTGTCGGCACTGAGGACATTTAACGAATTCACTGTTTAAAGACATTTTCGGTTTGGATTTGTTGGTCGGAGGAGAACGACATTTTTCTGACCCATGAAACCGGATTCATAATCATTTTCATTCATTCATAAGGTATTCCCTTAAATATTATTTTTCATGAGTATTGAAGAAATAAAAAAATCACTTGTCCGAGTTGTTCTAGGTGTGTTGGCGATGAATGATTAAATTATTTGTAAAAAGCTTATTAAATATTTTATTCATAATTCATTTTATGATTAATTAATTAATTTGCATTCATGTTGCTTGCGGTACATAGGACATAAAAATTTTTATATTTAACACGTGCTTAACAACAAAACACGATAGTCGCACAAGTATAAAGAAATACATGGACTGAAAGGCAGGGCCCATCAACTATATTTATTTTATTATTAGCCCAAGCGCTAGAGTTGAATTAATAACGACTAAGACGATATAATTAAATGAATTCATTCTTCATTTGTTTCAAGCGAATTTCTTTTGTAAAATTTTTAGGGGAAAATTTTAAAAATTCTTCAATATTTGTGGTTTTAATATCGCTTCTTTCTTCTTTGATCTTTTTTGCTTGCTTATAAGTGACGCACCGTATGTTACGCTTTCAGATGAACACTGGTCATATGATGCGGATGTGTAAATGTCGGTTTCATGAAGTAGGTGTTGCTGGGCTGGTTAACTGCTGCTGCATGACTTCTTTTACACAAGTGCGGTTGGCATTACAGTGATTAAGTGTTGGCCTGTTCTACCATTGCTGGACATATGACACCGTTACGTTTTAAGAGCGAACAGCTCATACAGTGAATGTCACGACTAAAGAAAGCACTAATAAAGAACTTTTTTTCATGCTTATTGTAAACTAACATAAATTCCTGGATATATAAACGATCAGAGCGAAGATTTGTTCAAGTGTGTGTGTGCGGGTAGGCCACTGTCCCCACAAAAGAACATTTCACTTGAAATAAAATACATGGTTGCGGTTTGGTCAACATGAACCATTTCGTTCCTCTTAAATATTTTGTATTTGTTTCTTAATTTTTTTTTTTGCTTTTTCTTGCTGTTTATGTAATTTATTTTGTTTTCCTGCTTAAATCTCGCACCCTGGGTTTGGTCAGTTTATTCTTGTTTGTTTGAAAACAATTATAAAAGATTTGTTGTTGTTATTATTTCTTTTATTTTTTTATTTTACATAACATTTGCAAAACTATGAACTTCATCATAGACTTGGATGCCCTTCACACGTTTTGTTTACGAAGCCTTTAGCTATTATAAAGTCACTTGATGTGCATGTTTCAGTAGCGCTTATAGGCGCCGTTGTTGTTGTTGTTGTTGTTGTTGTTGTTGTTGTTGTTGTTGTTTTTGCTACTACTCATCTTTTGTTACATGCAAGCCAGATGTTCTTGCTGCTTGTTGCCACTTCTCGGCTACAGTGTTTAAAAAATAACACATACACGTTCGCACACACACAATAAGGACAGTAACAGTAAGCTTTCGGCTTGGTTTCGTAAAAGAAAAAAAAAACCAGAAAAAGTATGAAACAGAAGGACAAAGGACAACAACTTTTAAATACACTTCCGGTTACAAGTTTTCCTATTCATCTATTGTTGTAGTACACTTTATCCCTGTCTCCTTTTTTCTTTTTTCGTCTTTTTGTTTTCTTTTTTGTTTTGCTCGCTTCTTATTCTATATATTTAACATGACAATGGTGCATGTGGTGTTTTTAGATTTCCAAGATGCTGCCATTGCCGCCAACAGCACCAGCAACAGCAGCAGCCGGAGTTAGTTGCACTTTTCAAGTCTCATATTTCGTAGATGGTGATATTAACGTGTGTGCTTATGTATGCACGTTTATATTTTTAATGTGTACACGAATTTGTGATTGCATAAAAGGTCTCTAGAGTGTGTTGTTTTTCTTTTCTTTTTTTTTTCTTTGAGACCGACTGGAAATTGTGGTTATTTTAGATTTTACTAACACCGGAGAAGAAAATTGTAAAAGAATTTCTTCGAATTTGTTCTCTCTCCTAACACCGAATAACTATATCACTTCTTAATATTTGAATTTATCAATGCACAAGAAGGAAACACTTCGCAATTTTCTCTTTTTATTCCAAGTTTGTTGAAACATTGTATTATAAATAGTGGATAGGAATGAATTGCTTATGGATTTTCTTGTATTCACACCATCAGGAGATGATAATGTCGTCGTCAGAGACCCCATAAAATATCTCTAGGGCCATAATTTTATACTTAATGGAACCGTAATCACTTTAAGTGAACCGTTAAAAAGTAAGAAAATTATATTCGACTTTTGCCCATACTTTTATACTCTGTTACGTATTACGTAAAGAAAAAGTCCAAAAAATTAAGGAGTTCTGACGTTCTATTATATCAGGTGGGCGTGGCCGAGTTTTTTGCATTTCTGCCCAGACAGTGTAGGATTGCCCATACATTATACGTGAAATTTTTACTTTGTGTTTGTTATTGTTGTTGTTTTCTTTGTGTTCTTCAAAGCCAAGCGATTCTAAGTTTATGTCGAACTGTGGACGTGTGTTCTTTGATCGGTTTGGCTCATTTTCGGTAGTAAGAGTCTACGTGCAAGAACTTCCAATCATTTTGTCGGTTTAGTTAATTTATTCAGCAACGTTTACAACAGACGGTCCGCATACCCAGATGGAGATGCTTGAATCGATACGGAATTTCATGCTAATCAAGAGTATATGTACCTTGTGGCGTGTCTGAAGCTTCCTTATTGGCGTTGCAAGCACTCAAGCACGAACTTGATAGTGACTAAGATTATATATATATATATATACTTTCTATGATCTGCCTTCTGGATGTGTTTCTTGAAATGTTTCGACAGAACGAATATAGTGTCAATGCCTTAATTCCTATCCTTCTTTAAGATAGAAAAATAGTTCGTTTTTGTCGGGATCGGATTTCCAGTCTTGACTCCTTCCAATTTTCTTTTTCTCTTTCAGTTTGAAAACAATTCACATGTCAGGGTTCGAGTAGTGTAGTAGTACAAAGCATATGGAGAACAATGTTCGAAAAGTCGGCGACAAAATTAATCGAGTTATTGCAAATGTAATTATTGTCCAACCAAATTTAAGCAATTGTCGTTCATTGTTGTTTTCCAAGCATACAGAGTGTTGGCATGCATTACGTGCAAAATGAAATTTGTCCAGATTCTTAAAAAGGCATTCACGAAGACGCTACATCTGTGCTTCACAACGGCACAAGTGCTTAGATGCTTGTGCCTGACGACAACATTTCCAGGATTCGGGATCCAGTTAAGCATCAGTACAATGTGAACTATGGTGTGCTTATATCTAAGTATCTCCAGAGCAAATTCTAATCAATTCGCTTCTCTTTCGCTCGTATTTAACCATCTTGCGTGTTTTTAAAACGATCTACCTGCAGTGGTCTTTGTCGTCGTTCCAAATACTTTCACTTTCCAGGCGAATGTATACAAACCTTACTTCCTTTTCCACTCCCATTCTATCCATAAAGTTTCCTAAGCGTGACAGCATGTTCAGGGACCATATCCGGAGTGGGTGATCATTTCGAAACGACAAAACCTGCTTGCGAACTAACAAACATGTACGCGTTTACGAAGTGAATTTCGAAAGCGAAACTATACCTCGCTATCGCTAATTGACCAGTGATTATTGATGACGGTTTCATGACTAGGAAGAGGAGATACTATCTTACAATTGATTAATCAATTCTTTCGAGGAAAAATGTTATTGAACGCTTGACTTTCGGACTCAAGAATAGGCAAAGGCACCATAATTTCTATCGAAGCATCACATATTCATTTTCATGGTCTCTACCAAAGCAAAGTACGAACATTTTTTAAAAACATTTTAGATAAACAAACAAAAAAGGAACAAAGTTTTAGTTATAAATCTAAGATACGAATAGATGTAAAACTAACCTTATTCTAACACTACTACACGTATTATACTGGAACAAACTTAGACCAGTGCGTGGGACCAAAGTCGTTGCTCGTGTTGGTTTTCACACTAGATTCGCCAACTACAGTATAGAGCTTTTGTATTATTATTATAAGAGAAATAAAGGCTATCGGGTTTATCGATAGCACTTGAGAGTTGAATCCACGACCTACTCGGACACTCAGGCGTGTGGGACTATTTTGTTTCTGTGAAATGTTCAATATATAAAGGACCCATTCTATCCTAAGAAACACCACGACAAGGCTGAAGCTTTCACACACACATGTGGTGTCAAAATTGGCCTATGTTTTGTTTAGTTCAGCTAATCGCTGCACGGAGGGTCACTATCTTAGTTGTTAAAGTGCCACTCTTTTCGTTCAGACCATTCAGACAAGTTGATTTCCTTGTTCCGATTCTTATTAAATGATTTTTGTAATCGTTACATTTTTAAATGATTTTCAATATTATAAAGACGCTGAAGATGGATTACTTTTTTTAGTTACTCTATCCATGCATGCTAAAAAATATTCGGTAGAACTTTCGCCAAGATTTTAATCAGCATTTAGTTTTAGTCCAGTAGCGAGTTGAAATATTGTTTTCTATTAATTTGAACATTATATGAATTCTTAAAGACGATGATGATTGCCTTTTCACTGCGAGAATTGAAGCAAAAATATTTTCTTTCGACTACTTCGACTACCAAGTCAAGATAAAGTACGCGTATCCTTTTGGTGTTATCAGTATCGAATTATCGTTACGCTCCTCTCAAGATCTTCAGAATTAAGATAAAATATTTAACTTAGAGATTTCCTTTCCACGTCTACAGATCAGAGAAAACGTGTTCGATCCGCTTTTAAGTAAAAGTTTCATTTGCAAATTTAAGGCGAAATATTCTCCCCAATTGAAACATACGTTTGCAGTTTCTTCCGACTTGAAAGCACTTGCTTTTGCTATTATTTAAAGTCAAGACGCCACAGATTATCAATAATTTGGGACACAATTGTTTCTTGATCGCTTCATATATTTGTAGTGTTCTGGTTCTGGTTTCTGGTTCTAGTAATGGAAAAATTTTGGAATGTTCTTTTATATTTTCCAATCTCTACCTAAAATTCTTTCTAACCAACTTTTTTTTTTGCCTTCCTACTCTAGTTAAAATTTTTCACAACTACCAGCGGCACCTTGCGTAGAGAGATCAGAGTATCACCTGAGTGTCTGATCAAAGAAAAACCACTTTTTTTCTTTATTTTTAAAGTTTAAATTTGTTTTTAAACTTGATATTTAAAGAAGTAGGAACGAGTGAGTGCCTTCTTGAAATCTTGATATGTCGAAATATCGTAATATTTTTCCATTTGCTTGGGATTGTGTAAATGCGCCTATATCATGCCAAGAGACGTATGTTGCTTCCTTCCTTGTTCGTAACGCTTTTTTTTTTTAATTTCAATATTAATTTTTAAAAAAATTTGTGAAATTTTTTAAACATTTTTTCGATCAATCGGGAATTTTGGCCACTAGACAATGTTCGCTACAATTTTACTCCTAACTGTGGTCATTAATGTTAGTTTCATTAAGACGTGTTTTCGGGTTTGTGAAGACAATGTATTTTACAATTTTTTCTTTACGACGAACTGCATAAATCTCTTAAGATTTGCAACAGTAGCAAAAGTTCAAAACTAATGTAATTCCCAGCTAGAAGAAAAGGAAGTTAAACTTTTTGGTTTTATCACCGGTCTACTGGTCTAGTGTCAACTTTATTAAAATATAATATGTAGGGCTTTTACCAAAAGAGACAGACAGAGAGAGAGAGAGAGAGAGAGAGAGAAAGATTCTAGCATAAGCTAATGTACGCACAAAAATCATTATTAACATTAATTAGATGTTTTAGTTAAGGCACTGGGATGAAAAAAATCAAGTATTAGAGTAAGCGTTATACACTTGTCGTATATATCATCGATAATAAGTGGTGCAATAATGACTGACTTCGTGAGTGCCAATCCGAGTGTGTATGTGTGTATGTCTGTGACCGTGCTTGGGCGCTATAAATAAGCGCGAGCGTTCTTGTTTACTTTTACTCAGTTAAATTTTCTTCATTAACCCGTTGCCAACACTTTAAACATTGATTTATACACACTAGACTAGATGGAGAAAAAACGTTGCATTTGGTGTTCACTTTGCTAATTACTGCACTTTCGTAACGTTTTCATTTCCTTCGTCAAGTGTAGACGAATACTTAACTTTTCAATTGCTGCACTCTTGACTGTTTGATCCTGTGATTTTCTATTGCTTGCTTGCTTGCTTGCTTGCTTGCTTGCCTGTTTGCTTGCTTTCTGCTTTTCTCCAGAGTATATAAATTCTCTGGCATTATTACTCTGGAGGTAATGTGCGTAGTGTTTGTGTATTTGTGTGTGTGTGTGTGTGTGTGTGTGTGTAATGTTTTCTTTTAGTATATTGGTTATATGTTAGCTTTTGCTCTCAATACTTGTACAAAATTTTGATACGAATATTCATCTGTGTGCGTGTGTGTGTGTGTGTGTGTGCGCGCGTATGTATGCATTTGTATAAGAAAAGCGTTTTCAAATACTTATTTGTTATATGCGAGCACATACAAGTTTAAGTGAAAAGCAGCAGAAGTAGAAGAGAGAAGGAGTGCGAGTGTGTTGCGAAAATTGATTAGAGAATGTTTACAATGCACTTGAAAAGTAACTACAATATGATGCAATATATTTAATTGCCGACAGTTTATAGATAATGTATGTAAAAAAATTTCAAGGCCTTAGGAAAGAACACAAAAAGTCAGAGAAATTAATTTAAATTATTAAATGCATCTACACGGCTCGAACAGAAACAGAGAAAATCTTGAAAATATTATTTATGAAGAAATCTTTAAATATAAATTTTTTTGCATCTTCCATACAAGTATTTGCCATTAGAGTGAAATAATTTTCCCTTTGCATTTTAAAGCGAATGTCCTCATTCTGTCGCAATTTCAGTTTTTTCAAACTTATGCAAACACCTATAAAGAAGAAGAAGAAGAAAAGAAAAATTAATAGAATCTTTTTTCAAATCTTTTTTAATTGATTTTATTCTGTAAATTAACAAGAAAGTGTAAAGGAAGACAACACACAAAAAAAAGGAAGGAAGGCGGAAGTCACACGACATATGTACATCTGTACACAACATCATAGTAAAAGTGCCGAGTACTTTTCGTACACAAAAGATGGCAAAGAATCAGTAATGACAAGAAGGGCCAGCTGCCATGTCCGGAGACAAGTTTTTCTTGCAGTATTTAAATATGTTTCACTTATTTTTGTATTATTTCGCTTGTTCGAGACAACACTTAGGTAAAGTGCTTAGAGTTGAAGGAAATTCAACATAAAGGAAAACAAAAATAAAAAAAAAGCTTGAGATGAAAAGCAAACCATTAGTAGTGAGCTTTATTCGCTCTATTCGTTTTAGGTTGAAGATAAAATACCCATCATTTAGGTCCAAAAAGTACTGTTCCTATGGATAACTTCGGAGAGACAATTTTTTTGTTTGCTTTTTCGCAATTATTTCTTCACACTCCCAAGTGTCAAGCGCTGGGAGTGTTGGACATTATATAAAAACCGAAATTTATGCCGACATTTCTCATTATGCTCGTTATTCATCGTGATATGATAGAAACGAGCTTTTCCTGTCGAACAAGGTTAAGAAATTCTTAGGCAATTCATAGAGCGATATGATGTTTGTCGCTTTCATTGGCTAGTCATTACGAATATGAAATGGATTCATGTCTCTGCGTACGTGCAGTAGTGAAGAGTTTCAGCGATATTTCGTTACCGCGATTTTGCTATTCAAGACGTTTACCATCACTGTTGATGTTAACGGAATCAAGTCTGCAATAATATATATATGACTCAATGAGCTGCTTCGCTCATTTACCATGAACTGTGTTGAAAATATACGCACACGCTGTCAAATGTCGCTGAGTAAATTTCAATCTGCCAGATGGTTACGCCTTTGATCGACTGGTGTCACTGCTGGTGTCATGGCCGAGTGACTTTTAACCTCAGCATTGCCATATCAAAATTCAAGAGTTCGTGGACTTTGATCGGTTAAGTTGGAGTGATGGGAGTGGTCGGTCCTAATCTCAATATTAAGCGATTAAATGTTTTCAAAGGTAATAATTCTCTCTATTTGTTAATAAAAGCACGTTAACGCATTTGGCTAATTGAGTTCGTTTCTTAGAATGTCGTGTTGACTTTTAATCAAACTTAACACAAATAGCTTAATATATCTCCAAAACTTTTCAACTTTAAAATCTTAGAAACTGTTACAGTTTTGTACCTAGAACCACTTCGTTGCTTGTGCCAAAGAAAAATGTTTATGCTTTAAAATCCAACAGAATAAAAATGGTTTAGAACGTTTAAGCCAACTAAGGGCCTTATGCTTATCAAAAAAATATTTACTCTATTTGAAGATTCTGATCCCTTTTAGCACATGACATATACGAAGACAAGTTTATAAGGTTTTTCAAAAGGGGTTATAGGATTGCGACCATAGGTGAAATATCAGTATTGCCTGAATTAAGTAAGGATTGCATTCTACCAAGGAAGGATATACGCCTCAATAACGTTTGAAAATTATCCACATTTTTTGTATCAAAATAATTTTTCGCTTACGAGCCTCATTTTCATCTTAGAGCGTAGCACATTGAAAATGACAATGAGAGATTACGTGATCAGACCACTTCTTATGTGTGGTTATGCAGAGTCGTTACTCTGCAGGACTAAACCACCATTTGTGGTACAAGGGTTTATTAAATCCTTGCAAATGCATGCAAAAAAAGAAGGACTTGAGATAGACTGGCTTTTCAGCCAGCTTTTTAAGCTTGGCTGTCCGCCTATCCGTCTTGGTTTCTGGCGTTCAATCTACAGTTAGCAATTTATGAGATATTTTGATAATATTTGGTATGCTGACGTGGTTTGGGCTAAGGATCAATGCCCTTGACAATGGTTCCGATTGGACTTCTTTTCTATTTTATTGTAAATGT
The DNA here is from genome assembly GCA_000688715.1 of Glossina pallidipes. Taxonomy (NCBI): domain Eukaryota; kingdom Metazoa; phylum Arthropoda; class Insecta; order Diptera; family Glossinidae; genus Glossina; species Glossina pallidipes. Next base: position 3,174,507 of record KK499771.1, on the reverse strand, counting down.
TTCTACAGTAGAATTATTGGTTATAATATCAAAATTCATCCCTTTCGCAAACTGTGCATGTGACTCACAGTCAGACAATCAGAAGGGAAGAACTCAATCGAGAAACAATTTGTGATGGCGATGCGTTGAGAAACTGTGCCCACTATTTTCGAATAGTAACCGCAGTTTTACATTTGATAATTTCTTTGCGAGCTATGTACTAAATCGAAGTTTGTACAACACTTGAATACAAATCAAATATTTGCCATAAATAAATTAAAACGTAACAATTGATCAAGGCCGTGCATGTGAATTCGAAATATGTAGCATTCCAATTTAGGAATAGATGACATGAAACTTCGATGAGATTTTAATGACAATTGCTTTGAATCGACAAAAGAAAAATCGATATTGATATTTAAAATGAAAGCTGCCCTTATTTTTTGAACGCAGTAGTAAATTAACAGCAGAACATAATCGGGCTTTTCCATCGATCAGCTCCCATCAGACAGATGAACGTAACCAAGTTTGGATTTAAAAACATTTTGAAGGAAAAAGTTGCCGAGACGAAATTTTGCAAATTATTTTTCATGGACCCCTTAACTTATGGGATTTTCTTTATTCATGGCGCATATTGTTCTTCTCCTAAACTGCGGAGATTTGTAGGCTTTTTCGATATAACAAAGCGAAATATGTCTGAAATGTCCTTTTCTTCAATGTTACGGATTTCGCGCGTTGATTATGTTTTTAAAAGCTTAATATGATTAACCGCATGCGGATGGGGAAAAATTGCGAAATTCTTCGCCACGAAATTATATAAAGATCCGATATTATGGTACAACAATTTCAGACGGCTTGAATGTAAAAATAATGAGAATAAGAAATTAATATTTTTCGGTTTAAATTTCCGGTTTATTCATGTGCTATGCAAGCGCAGTGAAAATTGTTTGAAAACCTTTATTATTATTTTTTCTTTTTTGTGGACATGAATGAATGAATGAATAAATGACAAAATTTACTTTATTTGGTTTTTTCGTTTCGTCACCCAAATGCCTGCAATAGAGTGATAAAAGGAAATGTCCTTTTTTGTGTAAAACTCTAATATGAATGGCACAAGAAAATGGTTAAAAGCCCATTTACTCAAGTGTTTTATAAAAAAACAACATACACATACACACATACATAAACGTCATACATATACGCTTCCCAAGCGATGCCAAAAAGTCAACATTGAAAAATATGCCTGCAATTTATATAAGGAGCGAAGAAGTAAGAGAGTGCGGTGAAGGCAGGCAGGAGCCTTTTAGTCGTGCTATGTGTAGGTGTTTGTTTGGTTGTCTTCTGTGGCATATACACGTGTGTGCATTTGTTCAAAGAGGCGTTAAGACGCCAACAGTTTGTTGCATCATTAAAATTAAAAACGTAAAGTTTTCTTATACACATTTCCTCTGATAATTGGCACTAGCTGTGCTTTCTTTACTTTCCTGGGTTATTGTTACTATTATTCTTGTTGTTGCTGTTGTGATCATTTCCTTTTTTCGGTCGAAAGAAAATTTGTAAAGCACTAACCATTAGATACAGTAAATTTCCAGCAATTACCTGATGATGTTGATGATGATTGCGATGATTTTAATTGTTGGGCTTTTAAGAAATATTTTTTTATGCAATATTTTTTCCCTTTCCCTTAAAAAAAATTACTTTCCACTTAGTTTACTTTTAATATTAAAAGCTTGGTTTCCTTTTAATTTGAAATGTTTTCCAAAGATAATTTAAAGAAATTTTATTAGTTTTAAAAATTTAATTCTTTTATGCTTCTACTAAAGAGTGTTCTCCTTCCTTATATGACTGCAAAATAAATTTCATTTAAGCCACAAAAACAATCTCTAGGAACTTCCTACCAACATTACCATTATCTAAGAAATAAAGAAAAAAAAAATAAGCAAAACAAAACAAAACACAGTATCATCTACTATCATCTATGGTCATTGTTGTTGTTTTTTAAACAATTTCTATTTTTCTTCTTTTTTTCTCTATCTCACCTTCTAGGGCATACTAGGTTTGCAAAAATGTACGCACACGAAGCAGACTAAGGTGTATGAAGCATGATCAATAAATATACCAAACTCGTCGTAATTATATCCGTTGGACCATTGAGTTCGCAATTATACTTTCGAAACATTTTCGTGACTTCAACTTCGATCCCAGTTTACTTTACTTATTTATCGCCGAATAAAGCCCGGCAACCATTTATTTTAAAATCAATCATATCTTTGCATACATATATCGAATGTCCAAGAGCTCGCTTTTAATCTGAAAATTTTGCATTAGAATCGTTATGCAATCAAAAGAAAGTGAAAGGGAGATCAAGTAAATCGAGGAATGAGATAAAAGCTCTTACAATGTGACGTAAAGTAATTTATTAGACGAAAAATTGAAAATGCAGAAATTCTCACGACAGCTCTAGCGGTGATCGCACGTCAATTTCTTTGTGAGTGCGATGCCAAAATCGCGAAACAGATTGCTCGTTGTATTATGAGCATATAACAACTCCTCCACCGCTTGGTCGCGAATTTGTCAGAGCCTCTCATTCTGAGTTACTTCAAGCAAGCAAAATCGAGTCACAAAAAGGTCACTGATTAGTGATTACTATAATAGTACAAAAATTACATTGATCAAAATGCCAAGTCAATTTTCTTCAAGCCCAGACCATTGCCATTCCGTGGCAACCGTATCTGTCTGTGTGTACATCCGACCATTGATGTAATGAGTGAGGCTTCGAAAGCTTGTCAAGAAGGGCCAAGTTCGCTCCAAGTTCTTTTCTTATCCCTGCCATGTTATGTTGAATTGAAAAACAAACCACGACCTATTATTAAATACTCTACACATTTCACGTAATGCAGTTATTCATACGCCAACTTTTCAAAATGCGATCTTTTATGTTAAGTGGTCGCAAGCGGTTCGTCCTTGGGTATATGAAAATTTCGAGCTGCCGGTTGACACACAAGAGTACAAGAGATACGGACAGATGGACGGACAGGCTTATATTGATTCAGCAAGTGGTTTTCGACCGATTGGTATAATAAAAGGCGGGTCTATCTCAAGTGCTGCAAGTGGTGCAAGCGTATAATCACCGAAAACCGATTAAGATTTATAAAGAAAAGAAACCCTTTTGTTTCCTGATAAGTTACAATCCGCAAACCTTTCCTGCATGCATTGAAGTTTGCTTTAAATTTTCCTTATCAAGCTATACCCGTGTCAAATTGGACATACAACTGTTCGTGGACAATGTAAAATCTTTAATTTGAGCAAAAATCAATTAGGTCCTTTCAAATTTCATGAAAACATGCCGAATCTTAGATCGTATCGTAGATTCTTCCTCTATTTTGCAAAGCAAATATCCTCTAGTCGTAGTTATTTCTCCGTGGTAACTTCTCTTAGTGTTAATTCAGTGCGTGGAGTTAGTTGTTACCTAAAAACGCTACTCAAAGCCAAGTCGACTTTCATGTATAAATTCGAATTATCTTCTAAGGAATTTTGCTTTATCTTGCCTCGAAGTTTGCATACAAAAGGCATTTGCTCCAAAAAGCAAGCATATATCGCAGAAGATTTTTTTTACAGCTAAAGTTGGGTATAAAAGTATTCGTTCAAAACCGTTTGTAACTTGCCGTTATTTTCGCTGTGTCGGGTATGCCCTTAGTATGCAGTAATCAGTGAGATAATGTCACAAATAAATAAGTTTCTGCTATTGGTGTTGCTGTTGTTGTTATTTAGGAAAAAAGTAAAAACATTGTAAACGGGCAAGACCTATCATTGAATACACTGCGCCGTTTTGCTCATACAATTTTTCATATATGTTTATTGTTTGTATGTAAAGTCATGCTTGCCTTTGGTGTGGTATCCAAAAAATTAACCAACATGGTCCAAATTTTTATAGGCTTATCTTGTATATCAAATTGTTATACTATTATGGACTACTTTTCAAAATATTGAAATTAGAGATCCGATCCAATCTATTTACATCACTTCGTCCTTGGACTTGGAGAACGTGTTAATGTACAAAATTCCATCAAAATATTTCAAAATTTACTACTATTAAGTTGCACATAAAAACCCATGGACTCGCATTAGATAGATAGACGGACGGACAAGTTGAAATCGATGTAGAAAAATGCCACCAAATCGATGGATTTAATCAAAGGTGATTCGATCTAAAGTCGTTCTATGTGTTACATATATCCACATAAACAACCGCATAAACTTAGTACATCCTATATTGTAGATGGTGCTGAGCATAAAAAACAATAATAGGAATAACAACAAAATTTCACCACATATAGTTTAACCGCAAATATTTTCTAATGTCACGCAAATAAACTGTCACTGTCACTGGAGCGAGAGTGTTTGCTTGGGTTTGTGTGCTTATCTCTGTAAGATAGTGCAGTTTCAGGGTAAGGTTTATAGTGGGTTTAGCGTGTTTATCGGAATGAGTTTCACGTTTCGAGTCACTACAACAGTATTGTAATGATTAGTTCAATTTATACTTCGTTAGGCAGGCAAAGGTGAAAGAAAAACAAACTAAATCAGTGTGAAGAATAAGATAAAAGTTGCTGCAGTGCCATATAAAGTAATTTATTAGCGATGAAAATTCAGTTAGCAGATTCTATGAGACACATCGGTTCCTGATCAATTGTAGATTGAACATAGCCAACTCAGTTTGCCTATAATGTATATGAAAATCCGTACCAGAATAATAACAACTGACGGTTATCTGTTTGTAGCAAGCGTGTCACCGAAATAGTTCTTGCGATATGTGTATTTCGGCGCATGCATTATGTAGCCAGAGTCTTGCACCTTTCAAAAATTTTAACTCCGGGCATGACGGAACAATTTGAGAAAGGAACTCGTAATCCTCCTAAACACCTTATAAAGACCACTTATCTGACTTTGTGGTTTAAATATATCTCATGCTATCTGTAAAAGGCATACGATGAATGCCCGTGAAGCGGTGAAGGTAATTAAACATAGCATATGTAGATGTTCAAAAGTATTCGTTTTTGTTAATTAAAAAATTTTGAAATAAATTATTAGTGATTACGGAAGCGATTGCTGTGATACGATTCTCTTTCTTTCTTATCATCACATTGCTAGGTCTGCAATGCTTAGAAGTACGTATTAGAGATTCTAAAAATGGTGTATAATTTTGATAACCGTGAATAGCGTAATCTGCTTAAGTTCCGATGTTAAGACTTAGCGAAGCTAAACTGGCTTGGATTTACATTTTTTTAAAACTTCTAATCAGATGAAGACCGAAAATCAGGAAATTTGAAAAATGAATAAAACCGACCTAAACTGAACTAAAAGTACAAGTTTTTATACCCTACACCACTCGTGGTGTAAGAATGAATTAAATTTGTGGAGTTGTAAACAACTCCTAGAAAGACTTGAGATAGATCGGCCTTTTATTATTATTATTATACTTAAGCTTGTCTCTCCGCTTGCCCGTTTGTTTTCTTTTGTATTCAACGTAAAGGTCGCCATTTTTCACATATTTTAATGAAATTTGGTACATTGGGCATGCTATTGCAGTTGGTGCGGATCGGACCAACTTTTCGGCCACCGCTTCCTATATAATGCCTCAGTTTGAAAAGTCATTATAGCAATAACTGTAGTAAGTGAAACGGACACACATAAGCGACGCAAGTGCGTCCAAAACTCTCGATATCCCTGAGCATTGGGATAATGTGGGCTTGTTTGCTCTTCTGAATAGTGTTCTACGGAAATGAAAGAGATTTGCCCACCAGTTAGGTCCTTTTCGTTCTGGAGTTACCTGTATGCCGCACAACGTACTGCCACGCTGCCCGCCTTTGGAACAACCTACGAGCAGTGGTCTTTCCCATCGTACCTGATATCTCCATTTTCAGGTCGAACATTCACAAATACTATTCTCTTTGCCCATCTATCTTCTCCTATAATCCTTTCTGACCACAACCGTGTCCGCATGTATGGGATGCATCTCCAAGTGGCTGGTCATAGAAAAAACCAAAAAAAAAAAAACAAAAATATCGCTCAATCTAGCATTGAAATGTCATATATCATACATAAACACAGTTGTGGATATCAATATCATAGATCCGGTTAAAGCCAAATTATTTTTAGTTTTCTTACTTTTGTAAGTAAAGGGCAGAGACCGAGATAAAAACTATTTTTAGATTTTATTATCATTGAAAGCAGTTTATTAGGAAAGTAAGACAAATTGAATTTTTATTTTCTTTTTCATTTCAAAGCAATGGTACGAACGAATTAGACTAAAAAGAAATTATTGCATAAAAATGTTAAATATGTATGATTGTGTAAAAACAAACTCGTTAGCATTTTTTTTATTGCACCTAAGTATATTTATATCCTTTCTTATATATATATGCATATATATATATATATGTATGCACACATTTAATATCTTATAACGCATTGAAATTTATATTCCATGAGGAATATTATATTATCTGTATTTCACATTTCCCATTAAATGTATTCAGATGATGGTTTTTTCGCGTTTGCTGGGTACAAGATTTATTAAGTGCTAAAATGTGCAATAATGCGCATTATTCAACACCAACAACAGTAACAGCGTTGCAAAAACGTTACATAACTTTCAAACGTTAAAGGAACGGAAACCAAAAGAGCAAAGCGTACATTTGGGAATTGAAAATTTTAAAATAAAAACGAGAATATATATATATATATATATATATATATATATATGCATATACTTGTATGTATGTATATATTTCAAATAAGAAGGAAAGGTTCACTCTAGGAAGAATTTCAGATACCACCCCAAGGAAATATGTCACAGTGCAAAAGTTGTATATACTCGGTTTAGATCGCATTTTTTAATACCCACGAACTGCCCAGATCGAGATAAGGAAAATCTTTAATAAGATATTAATGATAATCATAAATATATTTTACGATACGATCTTTGAAATTTGATAGCGTTTGACAAAATGCCTCACCCATAACTTCTTAGCTTTTGAATTGAATAGCAAAGAGAATTCATGCACAGTGCTGTGGAATGCTGAAAGAAGATAAGAATTTATCGGATCTCCGCTATTTATGGCGAAAGCTTATAAGCCATTTCGACCAACTTGCGAATTTACGGTGACAAGAGAAAAAATTGAAGTCCAAGTTTGATCGCAAGACGCCAATCATGATTACAACAAGACGCGAGCGATATACGTATATCTCTATATAGTCGGAGATAATTGCATCGTTTCAAATATTCACCACGACCACGAACGTATATAACATAGCGGGTGCTTGATGTATAATTCTATAACTGGGAATTATAAGTAAACGAAAGAGAACTCTTCCGATCGTCCTTTATTGGACGTTTTCGGGGGAGCAACATTAGCGATTAAAAAAAGGTAAAAAAAAAAAAAAACAAAATAGGCGGACCTATTAATGAAAAATAGGACGGAGCGACGAACGGAGACAAACGGACAGCGGAAGAGATAAAAGGAGGAGAGTTTGTTAGTCCAAGCATCTAAATATCTATCTCAAGGTGTCGCCAATGTAATGACAAACTTATTACACTAAATCTCGGTTGAAAGGTATACAAGTGCTGTTGGCTTGGTTGGCGTGTACTGACGATGCTAAAGCTTTTGCTGAGAGATGATTTTTATTATGCGCACATACACATACGCACACGTACATACAGCATATACAAATTGGCCTTTAGCTAAAATGTTAGAGAAATTTGTTGTAATAAGAAGATTATGATTTGAATTTATGATGTATTCATGCATGTACAGCGTTTTCGTGTTTCTTCACTTTTCTTCACCTTTTTCCTTCTAACATTTGATTGCCATACCTTAAGCTGGTTATTGTTAACTAATGCAAAAAAGTTTTATCGGATATTTAAATTGAAAATGAAAAAAAAGCCAAAAATAGGAAAAATAGATTTTTTGCTATCGTTCTGTTCGCTTCTAACAGTTTTAAGGTGAAAGTTTCAATAATCAAAAATCATTGCAATCTCTGTTGTTTTAAATGTGAAACTTGAAAATTGTTCCCATAAGCGTTTTTTTTTTTTTGCTTGGAAAATGAAAATTTTTTTTTGCATACCAATCAGTAGAAAAGTAAAACAACAGAGATAATTCCCGCGCGTCCTGTTACAACGGGAAACAAAATTTAGAAAAACTTGTCAGTGAAAGGTCAAAACAGCAAAAACAAGTTAGAATGAACAAAAGGACGAGAGACTGAGAACGAATGCTATATAAATACTAAAGCATAACGGATTAGCAAAAGTCAAACCACAAAACGACAAGTAAAGATGTTTTCTCAACTATTCTCAAATAGAGGCACAATAGAGATGAACGGAAAGAGACCATTTCTCTTTTTCTCTTCCAAAATGTAAAAGATTGAATATATAAACTCGCATATAACGAACGTATAGAGCGACGAACAATCAAACAAATATATGTATATATATTGGTATGGAATGGACATACACATACACATACACATACACATACACATACATACACACATATAACACATATACACATACAAACACGTATACGTATTTATGTATATTTAGCAAACATTCATAGCAGTGATACTGGGAACAAAAACAACACATTAAGATGGTGATGGTGTTGACAGTGCCCTGATGATGATATGATGATGGTGTTTGATGGTGATGATGGTAATGTTTTGATGATGACGATGATGATGATGATGACCGTTGTCAATGAAACAAACCTTGATATACAAATTTGTTCGGAGGTATCATTTGCTTTTATGTGCTTCTTCACTCCTTCAGATTGACGACTGTCTACCATTGGCATGGGAGATATAAAAAGTCATTGCAATGATGATAACAAGAAAATTTGCATATGAATCGAGAATTAGTAATACATTTTGCATATGTGCGTGCCTCTGTGAATGTCTGTGAATGCATGCCTCTAATAATAGCAATAACGGAGACTTTACAGCTTTTTGAAAAAAGTTTAACAGAATACTGGAATTATTTGGGATTAAATCTTACAAAGAGACTAATTTTACTTCGAGACTCGAAAGGTAGGCCAAAATTGTTATGGAAAGCATTTTTAAGATTACGTATTAAGTATGGTTTAAAAAAATAGATGAGTTTTTTCTTTTTTTCTTTTAACGTGATAAAGCAAACGGTGAGTTAAGTCATAACAACTTAATTTCTTATAATAGCGTTACACTGTTGATATTATCACTAAGAGCATAGGACACGATAAGCATAGACGCTTTTAGAAATTAGACTAAAACAGAGTATTTGTCACTTTCAATGGGAAAACGTTCCATTATCTTTTAAAGATTTTAAGGTTACAAGTAAGACAGAGTTGTCACCTTCAGTATACTATACTTAAACATTAGAGTGCCTTTACATGAAGCTTTCTGCAGATATCCATTCAGTTGGACGCTCAAAAGAAGTTTTGCAATCAAAAATCAAACCATTTTTTAAAATTTTTATAGTTTACTGCCCGATCACTCCCAATCGTGGTTTGTCACTTTTCTCGTAATCTGCTGCACAGTTCAATATACTATGCAATACTCGAAATGTGAGACAAATTTAATTTTTTCCTATACCGGCCTCTTTTTGCGAATAGCGTCACGCAAACGACGTATAGTACTCAAAGAATATTCCTTGTTAACTTGTGTGTTTGTAGAACATCACGATAATCGAAGAAAACTGTTAACAGCGCCTTGATTTTTGAGAGACTTTGGCGAGCTTTTTTCGGTCTTAGCTCACATTTTGCACGATATTTACTCGATTGGTCAGGTGTTTCCGGGTTGCACGCGCAGGTGCAAGTCTAATCTCCCGCAGTATTGCATTCTATGACCGAATGAAAGTCGTTTGGTCAACAAAAGCCCACGGAAAAAATACTTTTTGTGTTGTGCAAAGCCAAGCGCAGCTGAAACGCTAAAGATGTTTACGGCATGAAATTCCACACAGATGAATGTCATAGTGTTACCAATTTAGAAGAAAGATATTCTTGATATTCGCTATACCCGCCTAATTTAACTTGAAAGCTGTTTACACTTTGTGGTCACATTACTATGATTAAACCAAATGTTAAAAGTATTATGGGATATAGATTTTGTGCTCTATGTCGCAGGCTGTAATAAGTTTGTGCGCATTTATGTAAAATCTCAAAAAGATTTTGAATAGGTCTACGTTTTAATACAACGATCGGTTGAACATTATATCTGAAAAGATTTAAGCTTGTGTGTCCGTTTTTCCTATTCATTCTTGTGCTCAAACTACAAGTGACATATTCTTGAGATATTGTGATGAGGTTTGGTCCATTGACGTGTTTTAGCCAGTGGTGTTGTCGAGCCGGAACGCTTCGGAACGTCGTTCCGGTACTTCCTTTTTGGACAGGAACGCGTTCCGGAACTAAAAATGATTTCTGATAACGAGAATTTATAATAAACATTAGAAGACGGGCGAAAATTGGGGGAAATCTCCCCCCCGTCGTCAAATTTGGGACATGAGACCGCACAGAGCGGCCGCCTACCCAGGATCGGCCCTGTCTATATAATTATATATACGCGTTCCGGTAAAAAAAAAATAAAAAAAATTAGCGTTCCAGTAAAAAAAAAATTAGCACACCACCACTGGTTTTAGCACAAGGACGAATCGTCTCGAAAATGAATTGGATCCGATCAGTTTTCTGACCACCATCCTTACGAAGCCTTCCTTTAAAGATTGCCTTATAGGAAAAAAAAATTTTTAATTAAAATTTTTTGAAAAAAATCCCTGAGTACTTGGCCATAGTAAATTAATGTGAAAAATTTGGGTCGGACGGTCCAATCTGTTAGATACCACTTGTATAACCAGACCAAGGAAACTTATGCCTTTGTATAATCTATAATATTTTATAACGAAAATCGATCCACATCTATAATTTTAAGTAAAAATTAACAGAAGCGAATTTGGGTTACATAGATCCATTTTTACGAACTCCTCGCTATACAAGGATTCTCACGGAAAGCAAGTCTTTGTTAAATGCGACCAGATCCAATTTTTAATATTTTATGATGAAAATAGGTAAAGAATAGAAAGACGTTCAAAGGAAAATACAGAGTGAGAGATAGAGAGGCAACATGAGCTACGCAAAAAACTATACGCTGCGTTGGCTAACAATAATAAGTATTTTGCAAAATTTCTTCGCGAAAATTTTGATTTTCAAGGTGCTACTGGCTTCAGTCGGGCTGTCATTAATAATAGATCACGCTCTGCCCGAAGAGATTGTTACACGCCCACGCGCGTAATATAGAGTGGGTCCACTTTCCATAGCTTCGTCTGTGGGCTTTCTATGTTATGACCGCGTGTCTTGTAGGTTGTATTGGACCTATTAAGTCTGACCAGTGGCTTTTTTCCCTTTCTCTGCTCTCTGACATCCAAGTATCGGGTGCCATCGAAGCTTGTCTCCAGTTCGTCGAAATTGTGGGAATGACCGATTATGGGATCTAGGTGGAGGTAGATGTAAGTCACAGGAACAGCATTTCATTAATCCGGAGTCATATTGCAAATCTGTGCATATTGTCGATGGGTCCTACTCTCGCCGAAGGGGAGAATATTTATAAATTTCTCACTTGGCGACTAATCAGCCAATAAGTGAAAGTTCTGGCATGTTGTCATTCCCTGTTTTATTGTATCCCGAGATGTTAAGCTTTTACGGCAGGCACTCATGTTAAGGTTCCAGAAATATTTGCCAGTAATAATCGATTTCGGTTATCATTTGATAAGAATAGAAGTTGTCACTACAAAATTCTGCTTATACAAGTTTACCCTACTAGTGTTAGAGTGTATAGATTCTTGATCGGCATCAAATTTTGACCCGATTTTAGTGTGGACCATCTGTTCGCCTGTCTTATGTTTCTCGTAAATATTCTCCTGGGGGTAAATATGAAGCTATTGGCTACATAAGTGGCGAACACATTCGAAGTTCTTGCACGCGAGCTAATGTTGAAAATAGGCCAGATCGATCGAAGCGTAAGCGTACAGTGCTGCATAAACTCAGAACACTTTTGGTTTCTGGATAGTTAACTCATTAGTCATAAGCCACTGCTAAAATACCAAGCCTTAATTTATAAAAATAGAAAAAGATCCGCCACGCCTTCTTTTCTTTCTATTTCCGAGAACATAGCAAACTTGGTCTTAAAACTCTTTCCATTTTCATTCGGTTCTAATGCGTGCCAAGTAGTTATCTATAATTAATTTATACATGAAAAATTCATGCTCCAAATTATATCTCAACTAGAGCCAATAGTGTTAGTTGCTAGTGCCTAGCGTACTATCGTACTTTTTCGTCCGAAATCCTATTTCTTTGATGTGAATAAACTATATTCATAATAATAACAATAGAAATAATAATAAACAAAACTCACGTACAAAAAACCAAAGAAAGAATGATGTACACATAGAGTCACACTCACAGCCAGTATAGATCCAACCTACGAGTACCTAAGAGCACCACTAAACCGTTGCAACTACACGAAAGCTTGGCAACCGATAATAGTGAGCATGTTCTGTTCAATTGACGAATCGTGTAATGTTTTAAGGATTACTTCTTAATTTAGATACGAGATGGACAAGAGAGGCATATAAGGCAGACTCGATTTGATACTATTTAAGGAATTCGATATTAAAATGAAGTTATATATATTATGTAAACACAGCGAAAAGCTTGGAATCGTATCTTCATTGGCCAAATTTTGTTTGCTATATAAGGATCGTCCAAGTCTTTGGATCGCCGTTTAGTAAACCCAACCGCTGATCTAGCTTTGCTTATGGAAAGCTCAATATACAGATTATAGCGTAATCTTTGCTTGTATAAAGTGCTTAATGAAATACTCGAGTGGTAAATGAATCCCCCCTTGAGAATGTGAAAGCTATTTGCATTTTGTTCAGATTTAATTTCTTAAGATTGAAAAATTTAATTCGGAAAGCTGAACCTTTTAAAAAGATTGAAATTGAAGTGTTATTGAAATGATTACAAACTAAAGCGGCAAAACTAACATACTCGATCATCTGTAGAGGGTAAAATTAATCGTAACAACAAGAGCGTTAGTAATGGTGGTGTTAGTTCAACTAAAAGTCGGAGTATTAAGAAAAGTATACAATTGGGATTTTTCAAATCACCCTATCGGGCTTTACCTTTGCTAGTTGCATTTCTTTTTTTAGTGTTTAAAGCATTTACATAAACATTACAACACATTAAAATAAAGCACCAATATTTCTTGAAAAAAAGTCTCTTATATTTAAACTGGTACTGTCTGTGCTTAGAACGGAGAAATAAAAGAGACCGAATTAAGTTAGCCAAAAGCTACTTTGTGGTTTAAAAATTAATTCATTCATTTGCTTACACACACACACATATACACACATAACACATGCACTGAAGAAAGTTTTTGCATTCCAGCTACTTGTACCTACGGTATTACAGAGAATAGTCAGTCAGAACAGTAAAGTTTGTTTTGTTATATAAAATAATTCTCCTCGTCGACCCGCTTTGCTCCCTTCTTTTCTTTTTTCTCTTTTTTTTTTTATCCTTCATTTGATAGAAAATACCAGAGGATTATTTAAGTGTCGTTGTTATATTTGTTGTTGTATTATTATTAGAGCCTCAAGCTGTTTAACTTGTTTTGTTTTGTTGTTTTGCTTCTTTTTTTTTTGCCCCCCCCCACCCCTCCTATAAAATACCATCTAAAGTGAAGTTTATACGCTTTTCCGTCTGAATGAGTGTATATATGGGTGACAATGTGTGACAATCGTGCATGTAATTGTTGCTTGACATGCAAAAGTGTTTTAATTGAATTATATACGTTTATATTGTGTGTCGCCGCTTCCTACTACACACACAGAAAGCATTTCGACAATTTGTTCGAATAACAGCAGAAATAAAGATATAGACACACACATACATGTATATATATATATATGTATATACATACAAACACGCTCACGTATCTAGCAATTCACATGAAACGACCAAAAATTTATGCAAACTTTGGTAATTTTAGCAAAAACTCAATACAGAGCAAAATAACAATAAAACAACAAATACAGCAACAATAAATGAAACATTTTCCAAACAATTGTTAAACAAGTTAAACGAGCATTTTATCAGCGTCGAAACTTTTTTTTTTCAATATTCTAACCAAAGGCATCTTTTTCTTTTTTTTCTCTTTTTTTTTGTTACTTTTAGTTCAACAATTTTGCCTTAACGTGACGGTGAGAGTTAAGAAAAAAAAATTATCACAAATGAAATATAATTGTTCAAAAAAGCGATAGTTATACAGAAATGATTAAATTTGTGTTGTTATACATACACTTCTTATAGATTCGAATGTATGGCAAAACTCTACAAATAAACAGTCAGTGCTGTTTAAGACACAATTTACCAAAAACAAAAAAAAAGCAAACAATCAGGAAAATTCTGAAAGAAAACGAAGCATTCCGTTAATTTGTTAGAAGAGTACGCTGTAGGAGTCATCGGACCCATAGGTAGAATGACCCAAGGCATAGGATCAGCCCGTCCGTTGAGTAAGTTTTGTCTGTCCGTCTGCTTTCATAAGAGTTTTAGCATTTGCATTTCTTTAATGTAATCATCTGTGGAGTGTCTGTGGGATAAATAAGGAACACCTCCACCCCTCGCTCCCACCGCCCAACCATCAGTACCGAACTAACTAGCTTTTACCTCGACCTTTTGAACCTTTTGACATAAACAATTTTATCTTGTTATACGAAAATGTTTCTGTTATACACATGCGGTTAGAGTTCATCTTCCATTCAATGTTCAATACGCAAGAAACAACCTTATTTTTCTCAAGACACTACGAATCAGCAGTCAGAGCTATCTTCTTCGGAGCTTAGGGCCTTTATGTATATAACGGTCCGCTTTGCTTTTGTTATTTTTTTTCCAATTTATCCTCTATGATAAAAACACATTGATCCAATTTGCGATAGACCAATAAATTTTCAGTTTGTTGTTTTTGGATTTTGAATAATTTTAAAGTTGGAAAAGAAAAGAAAGTATCTATGAAGAAAATGCACTTAGAATTTCTTCGTAATCATAGTCATACATATTTCGTGTGAATTCATTTCCCATTGCGAGTATCTGAAATAACATAGCTGATATGTCCCTCTCTCGCTATGATTGATCTGAGAGGAGACTATTTAGGACATTCGCTTTTATATAAAGAATATTTAAAAAGAAATTTTTTTCCTCCTCTCTAGAATAAAATCTTTAAAATTTCTTTTTACATACGTTTTACTATTTTTCATTTTCATGGTCATTGAATCAAAAAAAAAAAAAAAAAAAATCGAACATCATCTAGTCGAAGTAAATGCGAGAGAAGTGTGTGTAGTCAAGCAATCACATGTAAGTAAAAAATGTCCACAAAAATTGCATTAAATTTTTCTAACAATTGACCAGTTAAGCAATGGACCCTAGACGGTCCATAACCAACTCCATAACTACCTGCCATATGTATATTTATCATTTGTCCTTTACTTCGTTTTTTTACGTTTGCTTATCTCAATTTATCCATTTCAATACTTAATATTGTTGTAAAAGAATAATGCGTGTGTATTAAAGCACAAGAATAACAACAACAATTGCAAAAAGGAAACCGATTGTATCTTTAGATCAAACGTCAGTTCAAGTAAACAACGTACAATACACACATTAGAGTTTTAAAAGACAGCGTAAGGTGCAAGAAACCAATGTTTGATAAAAAAAAAATATATTATTTACTAAAGGGAGTGCATATGGACGGATACATATAAGGCTATATAAGTGTAGCCATGCATGTGAATAGATATATCTGCAATAGAAGTTAAGCACATTTAACCTAAAGCTTTGTCAATGTAATACAAGGACACTGAACGAAATTAAAAAAAGGGAAACCATTCAAACGAATCGATCGGCAGTAACGGTCATTTCAGCCAAGTTCAGTTAAGCTCAAGTGAACATTATATTATTATGCGTATTTATCTATGCTATCTATATATATATACGGGTATGTGAATGAATACATTTCGTGCAAGCGTCACGCGTAATTTCAACTACATTTTTACTCTACCGTTTGATTTAAAGATTTTTCTAAACACTATGCGAATTTCCTAAGGGACATGTACAGTAACGAACATAGCGAAAGAACGGTATTTTTCCTATATTATGCTTAGGTGTAGATGGTCAGATTAACCCAATGTTGCCTTGCAGTAAAATGTGTTCTTGGTTGGTAGACCACAAGACAGCCATGGACGAATAGACTCCTTCCGTTCGTGAAATTAAATTAAGAGCGCATGTTCCAAATTCCAAAGCAGATGGCATAAGGAGACCGAGAGATACTCTTGGGCCACTCTTTAGCTTGTTTGACAGTTTGTTATATATACAGCAAGTTATAGTAGGATTTAAATTCATTTTGGAACATTTTAAAGTCTAACACGGGCTATCGTAATCTTCTTATTCCACAGGCAAGAGAACCAACTGTATGCCAATAAGACAGCCCACAAAATACATATACGTATAAATATCGTGATCCACGTAAGTCTTCGAATTCTTCTACTAGTTTGGATGACCCTTGTGTCGTATTGTTATACTTACGATCGAAACAAGAAGATAGAAGCCTCATCTTTGGAATATCTATTTATTGCTTAAGGGCTGCTAAATCGCCTCACGCACAAAACGCGAGAAAGCATACATTTTTCATATTCGCAACATTCTTTATTATAATAAAATACAAAAATCTAGTGTAGAAACGGATTACAGCTTAAATGACTCTGCAAATTTTTGTGCACACGTATCATATGTAATTTAGATTTCACTTTCGGCGAGCAAGAGAACTCGTCGTGAAGACTTGCTTCGAAAGCAATTTCATTCTTAACTAAAAGTGAAGTAAACCGGCAATCATGGGTTGCACAGTTATTAGGTTTTAAATTATTATTCGAAATTTTTTCTCTCCGTGTTTTTGTATCTCAGTATGTAAAGTTTAATGACAATAGTTCCCAAAAAAAACGGAAAACAAAAAATAAAAAAACGAGAAACTGCCAAATTCTTGACCAGTAACATGTAGAAAGAGGAAAAAAGCCAACAAATTGGTAAATAAATTGCATTGGATTAGGCTTTATTGTGTATTGTATGTCCAGGTTTCCATTTTCTGTTTTTTTTCTTCGTCTTCTTCTTGATTTGATTTAGTTGGATTTTAGAAAAACTTTGAGAGCTTACATGGGCAGGCGAGGGAACGTGAGCGCGAGAGGGTGGGAATGAAGAGACGATAAGTAAAAATGTGCTTTACGTCGTAAAGCAATATGTTGTGTTTGTCTTTTGTGATGTTTAGTAATCTTTTTTTTATTTTTTTTTTTTTTAGAAAAAACTGAATCACAAAATCAATTGGCGTAAATCTTTTATTAGATCTTTATGTCTGGCTTAAATGAAGAGATGCAGGCATAAAAAACAAAGGGATTTCTAAACTTCATTTTTTTGAAAATAAAAATAAAATAAAAATTCCGAAATTTATGTGAAGAGCTTAAATATTAAATTAATGAAAAAAGTTTAACTATTTTGATATTATGGAAAAACTTTTAATAACCAGAGAAACTAACCTAGAAACTCGCTGAATAATGATTACGATTATGCATAAATATGCGCTAACAACAACTATAACAAAAATTTAATTTAAACTTTAATCCGTTAACATGGCTGCACACACACACACACACGCGCGCGCGTACACACAAACACACCCACATATTGATACATATACACGCATGCACGCACACATAGACACGCGCGCGCGCAAACAGTTCTCCTTCGTCCCCTAGTTCGTTCTTCGTATCCTTTTTGTTCTTTGTGCCGGAAATGTACAGAAATAATTGTAGTGACGATTTTATGGTTTTACATCATCGTGCATTTCATACATATAAGTAGACATTGATGCCATCGTTGTTCTTATCTTACTTGTTGTTGCTGGTGTTACTGTTGTTGCTCTTGCAGTTACTATAAAATGCATTTAACATGCTTGGTTTGAGTTTTGTTTGGGAAAAAAAGACCAGAAAGCAAAAATCAAAACGTAAGAGAAAAACTTTTTCTTATATTTATTTCAAATTTTTATTAAAGCGGCTAAAAAACGGCAAAATATTCTATATGTATATATATATGTATATATATATATATATACTTTTAATATATATATATATTTTTTTTTGTATGCGTTGTTTGCAAAACTAAGGTCTCGTTAACTTTAATCAAAACCTTTCGCTGCGCTTAAAAACTTAACTGCCATAAAAGTAGTGGTTGGCGGCGTTTTGCAAGGACTCAGTCGTTTGAAAGAACTTGTTATGCCGCTGAGTTAACAAAAACTTTGCGAAAAAAACACAAAAAAAAATATTCTAAATTTAATAAATATTATAAGAAAATCATTTACGTAAAGTTTTTAGTTTAGACTTAAACTTAGAACTTAGGCCGAACAGGAAAATATGATAACAAATTTATTTAAAAAGTATATTAAGACAAAGCCATCATCAAATCAATTAATTTTGCCTAATTTGTTCATAGATTATGTTAAGTAGGTGCGGGTGTAGCCTCTTTAAATTGCTCTCACTTTTTGGGCGCAGTAGAATACGCTTCAGTTTTTTGTTTATCAATAATTTATATAAAAATAAGCAAGGACATTATAGTCGGGTAATTAGCCCGATAACCTACACCGTTTCGCTAAGTGCAGTTATCTGCTTGTTTTGATCATAATGCACCAGAAATTCCACATCATTATCGTGCAATGGCAGAGTCTTCATGGGAGCCCGCATATTGGAGGAAGTCCGAAGCATCACACGAAGTGAACCAAATTTTGCAAATTTAATTTATTTCTTAAACATTACATTATTTCTCAGTTTCCGTTATAAAAAACTAGAAATGAAACTTTCTGTCCATAAAAGGGATTTTAGGGTCCAAAAGATAGACCTATGTGATCCAATATTTATGCTAAATTGCAACTTTTTCATCATGGAATAATAAAAATTAAAACGTTTTCTTAAGGGGCTACTATACGTGCGAAATTTTTTATGCGCTGGGATCCAAGAAATAGAGCCGTGTGATTCACATTTGGTCCAATGCATTTCTTTGTCAAATTGCTACCGGGAAAAAATTTTTATCATAAAAGCATTAGTAATTAGGCTTTGTTTGGCATACGATTTCTATTTCCTAAGAATTCTTATATGCGATAGTATCCAGACAATAGTCCTACGTGATCCAAATTCGATAAGGATGATTTCTTTGTCAATTTGCTAATACGAAGCAATTTTCATCATGAAATATTGAAAATCAGATATTTTTACCGTATAAAGGTTCAGTTTTCGTAGAACAGGTTATATGAGAGAGGGGGTTCGAAAAATTGCCCCAGCCGAACCAAATTTTTCCTACCATTTTAATATATCGAAGTGCTATTACTTAGCGAGTTTTGTCGAGAAATTTTTAAAATTTTCAATGCTGTTCTTCTGAAAAGTGGTCGAAAAAGTGGACCAATGGTGCTCGTTCTTGGTTCAAAGAACATCAGTGTACTAAATTTTATTAAAATATCTCAAAAATTGAGGCCTGTAAGTTAAACAAAAGAAAATAAGCAAGATGGACAGACAAGTTTACATCGGTATAGTAGAAAAGGTAGATCCATCCCAAGTCCTTGTGGGTATTGTATACATTCGCACAAATTGAATATATCCTTGTATCATAACTGATGGACGTTGTAACAATAAAGGCAAGGAAAAGATAACACATCGATTCGACAGCTTAGGATTTTCTAATGCTAGGACGTCAAGCGCCAATTAGGCAGAAAGACAACCAACTAAATCGATGGATTTCAAGCTGGTTTCACTCAAATTCGAAATTTGAAAATGATTTCAATGTCAACTGGTTATTATCACGTTTACTCTGCATGTCGTAGACACGAAAGCGCTTTCACTCTTTCAGAAATACAAGCACGTAAAGCATTAATTATATTATGTCTTTTTCGATTTTATGTTCACAATACATCGCTATATATATTGTCAGCCATTCGTCACCGTGAGATCGTGAATGCTTTCCCTAAATAGCGGCACAAATTACCAATTTTCAGCAATAGGAGCTCTCCCTCTCTCTTTCTCTCTCTCTCTCTCCCTCCCTCTCTCTGTTTAAAGCGTTAGCGAGCTGAAAAGCAGTGAAATTGAAATAAATTCTAAGACTAAGATCTTAAAGCAGACTATCGGCTTTATTGAGTGGTTACTCAAGAAATTAGTTTTTCGAATTACGTGTAAATTAATTATGGTTTAAATGTATTAGTTCATGATTAACCTCGAAATATATAAAAGCCGATCTGGTTTTGGTTTTTTGTTTGCTTTCGAAATGCACGGATTTCGAAAGCAACGTTTATCAAGTCAAGAAACACTCTTCAAGTCCTCAATTTTAATGATTTAATCAAAAAACTTTAAAGACCATTAGATTTTAAATATATATATATATATATATATATATATATATATATATACATATATATATAGATAATAATTTTTAATCCCTAAAAAAGTTTTGTTATTTTAATAAAATTCAAAGAAATCTTTACATCATTTTCTGCTTGAAAATGTGTTTGTAGAAGGAAAAGTCTCATGTAAATGATCTTTTAACCGTCAACATTTTCTCAATTGAAATGTCTACAAGTATTCGTCAAGGATATAAGCATATAAATAAAAAAGCAAAAACAACAACAACCTTGCTACTACCACCAGCAATAAAGGTTTGTTTATTCGTTTTTTTTTATTGCATTTTTTTTGTGCATTTTTTTTATTTTTTCATTTTAGTATTTATAAGGAAGCATAAGTTTGTTTACTCAACTCTGACTCTCTGACGACGACTGTTAAATGTTTTAAATGAATTTGTTAGTTTGCGAAAAGTTTACAGATACGAAAACTTATGCATACACATACCGATACATATGTGAACATGTCCTTAGCTTCCTTATGCCGTAGACCTTGCATACACTTGCCGAAGACATTTTTCTTACATATCATATTTTTTTCTCGAGGAAGCAAACAAAAAACAAAAACCAAAAAGAAAAACAAAAAAATGAAATAAAATGGAAATATGTTCACGTTGATAGAGGGTGAAAAAGGAAGGCTTCTTTCAGGACAAACTTTTTGCACACAAAAAAGCGTATAGGCATCCCAGGCAAAGGCATAGGCAAAGGCAAACGGGGCATATAAGTTTACTTTGGTATGCCTTTAGTTTTCCTTGTAACAGTTTTTCCTACAAAGTAAACGAAAGTATAAACTTTTGTAATTATTTGAATTGATGTGAAATTCTATTACTGCCAGAAAAGGCATCAGATCAGGTCCCCGTTGCATTTGCAATAGTTAGATCTACATTTTTGCTCTTTGCTTAGTAAAAATTTCAATAAATAAATTTGTCATCGATTAAAGTCTATTACAAAATAAGAAAAAATCAAAAAATACTGGAATATATTTATTTTTATTTTGATTCTTCTGTGCACGTAACCCAGCAACAATAACAAATTGATAAGCGTCTCCATAAAAAACAAAAAACAAAATTGTGAAAAATGTATTTATACAAAAAAGTCGTTCGTTACAAAATCAAAATAAAAATTCTATCGTAAGTGTGCGGTACTAAAGTCATATCGGTTTGTATATTATAAGGTTTACGAAGTATAAAGTTTGTTTGGGCCGCCATATCAGCGTACAGTGGGTAAAGTGTCATGTAAATTGTTGCGAATAATTTCTCCATAAAAAGTGGTAAGTGAAGTTCGAATAATAATCATGCTGGTATTGCGATTATTTCATAAATATTTTTCGTTCTTCCTTTTGCTTTTATGGATACAAAGTAGCACAAAGGACTGCATTCGAAAATATGATTTACATTTCATAAGAAATCTTTAAATTAACAAAAGATGTTTGCGATTCCTCTAAACAAAAGAATTATTAAAAAGTGCGACAATTTCCATCCTTTCAAACACACACACACACGCATCTTTATTCTTTTGCCTTTTTTTATAATAACTAGGATAAGTAATAACAAATGATCTCAAGTCTTCAACTGGCATGTCTGTAAGGAAAATCTACTATTTTTATGAAATTGCCTTTTTCAGGTAAGGTACTGTTTGTAAGGTGTGCATGCATATATATTTTGTCAAAAAAGTTTCAGGAACCCTTATCGAATCTATAAATTTCCCTTAATCGGCTGTAAGTGCTTGCATTCACTAGGAAGACGTGTGATGGCGATGAAGTTTTAAAATCATTTGTGTCGAAGTTCACTGGCATTATAGGATGAACTTGAGATCGGAGATAGCTTCTTGATTATCAGAAAACTCATATATGAAAGAGATAAAGTATCGGAAGTATTTTTAATAGATAAAAATACCTACCTGCGGCCCTCTGTTATATATTCGTTTATAAAAGTTATTCATGTCCGTGTCGAGGATAAAATTTGCTCTTAATTTCTACTCTGTCATGAAATATTGGAAAGAGGTTTTCGTTAATGGTATTCTTTTAACTATTCTTTTAACTATTAAAAGAAAGTTTGATCTCACTTTGTTTCTCACCCCTCTCTCGTTAACTGAACACTTGTAACGATGGTTCAGAGTTGGGGTATAACCCAGGGCTACTTTCAGGCGTTGGTTCCAAGAAATATGCAAATAAAACTCAAATTATTTTGTGAGACCATAATCGACACGAAATTTTGAAAGTTGCAATTTTGGGATTTGTAATCGAAAATTAATAAAATTACGAAAAATTTTTTTTTTGAAAAGTTTGTATTTTTTTTTATTTTAAATAAAATTTTTTTAAGACTTATCTTACCACTGTTTGTGCTGTGATATTTGCTGCCTTTATCCTCTCCCTCCTGCACGGTCTGCCGCGCACTCCCCTTACTCTGATTCGTGCTGTCGTATATATTTTGTCATATCGCCTGGAAACATAAACGGCAAAAACAAAAAAAAAAAAAAAACAAAAGCTGGGGCACACCACAAACGCTTAACCAAGTGTCCAAAGTAACGCCACAACAAAGGACGTTAATTGACGCGAAGCGCCAACACTGGAAAAGCAGAAAAAAAAAAAAATAAATAAAAAAAAACAAAAACAAAAAAAAAAAGAGAAAAACAGAAAAATTACAGCACACTGTCAGAGCAAATGTAGCAAAATTTGACTAAAAACCATTAAAAAATGTCTCCATTGGAGAAAAAAGAGAAAATAAAAAAAAGGCAATATATATACGTACACATACATGTGCATATGTGTAGGCATGTATAATGAATACATGTTTGTATTATACTCGGAACGTTACAAAACCTTTTATCGTTAGCAGTTTTTTACCAGGTTCGTTCGAGGAGCTTTTTTATGAGTGTCCTGGTTTCATGCAGTGAAATATTCCCAATGCTTAAACAAGTGCTGTCGTTGTTGTTCTAACTATAGTCTTCGCATGCTATGTTTACTTTGGGGAGAGATTCAGTGTTAAATGTTGTTATTGTTGGTTTACGAAAAAATGAAAAAGGAAAAAAGAAAAAAACAAGAAAAAATGCTTATGCACATGCATGTATAAGCAGAGACTATAGTTAAGCCATTATTAACCCTATATATTTATAAAACAGGTTTAAACTCCTCCCTGAGGTTGGCAGTAGGCAGTAGGCAGTAGGTAGAAGGCAGCAGGCGGCAGGTGGCAGGCGGCAGGCGGCAGGCGGCAGCCGGCAAGCAGCAGTCAGCACAGTTGAACACACATGCACACGAGTCAGGTCTGACTGACCTTTCTGTTAGTTAGTTTGTTGGCTGGTAGGTCGTAGGTAGACTGACACTGTGAATCAGCACGTGATTAATGGTCTTTAATTATGTCAAATAGTCCAAATGTCTATAAGAAGGGTTTACATGCACATGTACGCGCACATACGGACGGTATATATATGCGTGTATATGGATACTTGCATATATGGACGCACTAACTAAAGCTATGTTTACGGTTGTTATTTCTGGGTGTAGTGAGTGGCTTGATGCAAACTGACGCTTTGACACACACGTACATATATATACATGAGCACACACGCACGAATACGACATGATACACACATCACATTCCGACATATAAATGTTTGTGTTTATGTGCATGATATGCGCGCATCCGTGTGTGTGTGTGTGTGTGTGTGTGTGTGTGTGTGTGTGTGTAAGTTGTAACCTTTATGAATTGGTTTTTGCTTATAAAAGGTGTCCACCTTACTCTCTGCCGGTGCACATATAAAGTGCATGCAGTGTGCATATGCGTTGGTTTGTTTGGCATTAAAAAATTGACACCGTTAGGGTAAAATGTCAACGTGACATTCTGGTCATATGTCTATGTAGGAAAATGTTAATGTTTACTATGCTAAGTTAGCTGCTGCTGTATTTGCTACAAATTTACGCAAATAAATTTTAAAATGTCTGATGACTCCCAGGCCCGATCACATTTTACTATCAAATACGTCGTATAGGTATGACCTGAACAACAAGCGTTACAACAGTCGTTTACATAAATGTTTTCCTTGTACAATTAGTCTTACTGTGATTGTGTGGGCGTATCCGTCGTTTACGTGTTTACATGTGCATAACCATGTCTGTATGAATGTATATATATATATACATATATATATATATATATATATATATATGTAAGCAAGTATATATAAGTATTTCCTTTATTACATGCCGCTTTAATACAATGAAAGTGTCATAAATTATGTCACATTTGACGAAAGGACACATGCATATGTTACTGATGTCGTTGTTACTCATGTTCTTATATTGTTGCTGTGTCACTTGTTTATTTAATAATCGTTTTTGTGTGTTAATGGCCATATCAACGTGCATACATATATGCGAATGTTGATGTGGAAAACGTAATATCAAAAAAAGAATAAATAAATAAATAAAGGTGCCTGAAAGCAAAAGAGAAAAAAAAATAAAGAAAAAAATGGCAAAAGAAAAGCAAAAGGCAAAAAACAAAACGTAACCAAAAGTTCAACAACATTATTTCAGTTTGTAATTTATGATGAACTTGACATTGTTAGAGAACATATAGCATAAAATGTATGCAATTACATACACAACCGCCCCCCGAAACACACACACACACGCACACACATAAAAGCACATCAAAGCAAACAAAATAGAATTGTATATACATATATACGTCACCATTCATCCTTGCTTCAGTTCTTATGTTAGAGGAAACGCTTTTTTTAAAACAACCAGCGATTTATGCATAACAAGTAGAAGTAAATGAACGAGAACGAGAATCAAACGTATACCATTATCCCATTACATTTAGTGCCTATACAAAACACTAGTTCGCGTTAAATGTTGATCACACGTAAGGGGGCTAAGCAAAGGGCGCATGGAAAATTCGATAGAAAAAAATTTATTAAAAGTGTTTGAGAGGAGGTAGCATAATTCTTCCGGGCAAAACTTTTCGAACTATTTTTTTTTTAATTTTTAT
This sequence comes from Glossina pallidipes, assembly GCA_000688715.1. Classification (NCBI taxonomy): domain Eukaryota; kingdom Metazoa; phylum Arthropoda; class Insecta; order Diptera; family Glossinidae; genus Glossina; species Glossina pallidipes. Next base: position 3,148,990 of record KK499771.1, on the reverse strand, counting down.
AAAAATTTTTTTTACATTTTTTTGAAAATTTTATATTAATTTTATTTATTCTTTATGTTTTTCTCTTGAATATTATATAACACATTATTCTTCTATGTCCTCTCGGCCTAATCCTCTTGTCAAGGACTAGTGTACTATATAAGCACTTAGTTTTTCGTATTTTCTTAAGAATATTCACGGCGGCTCTCCACACGGCGGAGGCATAAAGTCTCAATAACAATCGCGTGAAAATGTTTGATAGTATCTTCACCTTATGCTACGTCGCACTGATTCAGCTAACTAGAGTAAGAGAGAAGTGAGAAAAGTTTGTAGTAGTGGTTGCCGACTATCGGACGCATTAGTGGAAGGGGTAACCTTTAACTGGAAAAAATAAGAAAAGGAATTTTACGATCTATTCTTTAACATACTTCTTGGATAGAAGTCCTGATGTCATTGAGCCAAGAAATCAGTGAAGTGCTTAATGACGGCAGTTTTTTTAAAGAAATTGATGTGTGGAGCCCTAAAGAGCCTGAAAAACTAAGCATCCAAGGCGCAAATCGTAGGTTGAGCATAATAATATAGTTGTTAGAGAACGATGAGACCCAGCATAGGCTTAAAATAATCCTCCTCCCTTCTCTTGGTCTACTCTGTTTGGGTTGACGCTCTCTAAGTATTTGCTGCAATTTGATCAGTTGTGAATCGTCTTAAGAATTTATTTATTTTTATTTAAAAAATATTTATTGCAGTATAAATAAAAATATGTTATGGACGGGACCCAATAAAGAGATTCGGTTATAAACGTCGTTTAGCTTTAGATATAGAGGACTCTAAGTGAACTAAAGAGGTCATAGTTGAACTTGTATTGGTTAAGTTTTATAAAAATAAAATTCCTTTATGGATGGATAGGAACATAAAAGTCGTTCTCTGAGCAAGAACTGCTTCTGTAAAGATTCAAATGAATTAAAAAGGCACCGATAAGAATACAACGAAGGCAGATTCCAGTATAGGTCGAATTCGTTTTCGATGGAAGATCATTAATGTATATGATAAAAAGAATAGGTTTTGTATGTACAAATATGTATGTCCAAATATACATAATAATCATACACACACACACACACACACACACACACACACACACACACTTATAGGATGAATGGCCGACTAGGCAAAGGATCGCGTGTTTAAATCTCGAATGCGGAAGAGTTTTGAATATAGGCGAGCATATGATCTATAGACCTGGAGGCCTTTAAATTCATACTTTGTAAATTTATTTGGAAAATATATAGACAAGAAGTAAATAAATGAAATAAAAATAATTTCATAGAATAGTTCGTTGATATGTGTGATTATTTCATGGAGGAGCCTAAGCCTCTACTAATGGCAAATGTAAATATTTTGGACATAGAAGAATTGAAAAATATTTGTGTGTGTGTATTTGTTTGAGGGAACCATGTTTACGTTCGCCCTGTGCCGAGATAGTATCACGTGGACAAAAGTGTGCATTTGACCAGCGGCTTAAGAAATCTTTGTGAGAAGATTTTCATCGCCAGGATTTTGATTTCCTTCTCTCTGCCCGTCCTTCTTTCTCTCGGTTTCTCATTCACACTCACCCGATCTTCTTTTCTCACCACTTTGATCCACATCGCGGATGATGATATAAAGAAACCAAGGGCTTTTAAAAGCCTATAGCGATATTGATCAATTAATCGTGTTTGCGAACATTTTGCGTTTTAAATTTACTCGGTTTTTGGTAAAGACTTATGGCATAGGCCCGATAGTTTTACTTTTTTTTGCTCTTTTTCTCAAAAAATGTAATCTTTCCGTTTGAAGCTAGATATTGTAAAGCTCCAGTAGTTGAAATTAAAGAAACAAAAAACGGCAACGAAATGAGCTACAATTCACCATCAGTGCCAAAAAGGACAACAAAATCTCTCCAAGGAATTGACGTATGACGACACTACGATATGTTAACAGCCATAAACATCATGTGTACGAATGATCCGAGTGAATAATAGATTTTTTATATAATAAATATATTTAAGGAAATGGGGGCCAATCGTTCCTGTTTATTGCTCTAAACTAAATTCATTGCTTATATGTTTCACACAGTGTTTCGTTGATTATGTTATGTACGTTTGTGTGCGCGTTTTCATAATACATACAAACATATGCTGACACCACAAACTGGTCCTAGATCTCCACATGTTTTGGCTGCTTGTACTACCGCGTCTATATTTACGTAGATATGTGCGAATGTCTATATAGTGTGTTTATCTATGATAATATAAATCACTAGCACAGCGCACACAAGGATTTTATTGTTTTCTCAACAGACGTATACACACACTCAGCCGTACAACGAATTTTCTATTTATTTTAAAGTTTTATTGCTCTATAGTTGAATTCTTTTTTCATTTTTCTTCTTTTATTTATTTATTTATTTTTATTTTTATACAACTTCTCACTCTCTATTTATCTCTATATCTATCTCCATCTCTATCTCTATCTCATTCTCTCTCTCTCTCTCTCTCTCTCTCTCTCTCTCTCTCTCTCTGTCTGTCTATCTCTCTATCCCTCCCCTCACCTATATCGCCTGTCATGTTCATTGTATTTGAGTGTGTGTGAGTGTGTCCTTTGACCGGTTTTATTTAGTTGAGTTGTTGTCGTTGCTGGTGTCCTTGCAAGCGTAAGTGTGTGTGGCTTAGATAAATCTTGATTACAAGTTTTATGTTTAGTTTTTTATACGATTTTAAATAATTTGAAAATTTTATATGTCTATGCACGTATGTATGTATGTAATATATGTTGTTCTCTATTTCACCGCATATACATATATTGAAGCGCCTCCTTCCCTCTTTCTCCATCCCTGCGATCCGTCGTTGTTATCCATCCTTAGCAAAGAGTCTTTATTATGCTGTCGCACTGAATAGACTTGCTTTTATATTTTGTTACTTTCAAAGACATACACGGGTTGAGTGTCACATATACGGTACACATGTCGAGCGACTTTTACGTACATGTGCTTAAATGTGTTCTTATTATTATAGTTATATGTTTGTTGTTGTCTTTCTATGGTGTAGTATGTTGTATGAGTGTAAATTTTGTGATAAATTTTTCCGCAACATGTTTTCTTTGAATTAGTAAAATGTTGTGTTTATTTTCAATTAAGGATTATATGCATTGCACACAAGCACACACTCACGCACCTTAAATGCACACATTTTACATATACGTATATATATGACATTTAGAGAAGTTGTATAGTTAGCTACAGGAAATAAAAGAGTTGGAGAAGGAAAATGCTAACGAACGTTCAACCCTTTGCAGTAAATGTTTCTATATAATCTACAAAAAAAATTGTAATAAGGTTTCTCCCACAGACAAAAATATAAACATTTTCTCGTTTAATTCATTATTAAAATCAAAAACCTTTAAATATGTTTACGATCTCAAAAATAAATTGTATTCCAAGATCATCATCGGATTGATTATGTTGCGATTAATCTTCACAACGTTACATAAGCCTTTTATTGCAATTCGTGAACTTAATAATAATAAAACGATAGGCTTCGAAGTGTCATCTGATTGTAATAAACTCGACGATAATCGGACAAAACATCGCTTTATAGGTAAATGTGCTCATCGGGAACATACTGCACAGCTACAACTATCGCATTAACAACACAAATATAAAATTATTTTGAATATTCTTCACTGCGATAAGACAGTTCCTGTTTACCATTGCAAGGATATAAAAAATAATCGATGAATGCGCATATGGTAAACGTTACTTAAGCTAGATAACAATAACAGCAATAACTTTTGTAATATTAATTATTTTATGTTTGTTATTTACTACTTGCATTGACTTTGACTTTACCTATAAGTAAGTTCGACTTCACTGTTTCCCGGGAAACATGGTGGACTTGCTTGCAGGAATTTACATTAATTCCTACATTTCTTCAATGCGCACTGAAGATTTAATAATTTACAAAAGATACTATGTACATCAAGGTGTTCGAGGTTATGTACATCACGATGTCAGGTACGGGAGCAGTGCCAAAAACTGCAACAAAAGGCCTAAAGTACTTAGGGATTGGCAATGGGTTGGAGGAGTCGCAGAAATCGGTGCTGCTCTTTACAGTAAACTCGACAGTTGGCTCGGTAATATTATAAATAAATCACGAAAGCATCAAAAGCAAATCGCAGAGGAGTTGCGCCCAGCCCTTTGGTTTAATACACACGGGAATGGTTGAACTCCCCGGCCCGATAGCTGAGGCATGCGGCACTCAATAATAATAATAATGAAAAAAACAAGCCTAGGCTCCAAGGATGTAATATACGGGGGGTGTTAAAAAAAGCTGACTTTTCATATCTCGTAGGTTACGTACATTGCAAACTTTTCTTTTTTTATTACACTAAGTGTTCCAATTCATTTAAAATGTTGACTGTGGCATGTGGGCCAGTACACTATGAGCAAAAAAAAAAAAATGTTTACATATGGTACAAGCTACAAGCAGATGGCCGAGCAGATGTTAATGACTATGCCCGTCCTGGGCATAGGGAATAGGCAACAGGAATCGAGGAAAACATTGAAGCAGTGACAAAAATTGCTATGGAGAATCGTTGAATCACTATTAAAGAAATTGCTAAGGATGTCCGTAGATCGGTTGGCGCGCGGTATTGTGCCAGCTTACACGTCATCTCTTGTTCGTAGCTTTTTGGCCAAAGACAACACCGTAATCACCTCTCAGCCTCCGCATTCACCGGCCTTGATTACTTGCACCCTTTTCCTGTTCCCGAGATTTCGCCACAATTAAGGTGGGGATTAAAGGCCGCAATGCTGGAAGAGTTCAAGGCCATACCAGAAGTGCTTTGATGATTGGGAAGAACGCTGGCACAAGTGTATTACAAGTGTATCTAGGGAAGGGAGGTGGGGGCGGGGCTGGCGAGAGTACTTTGAAGCGGACAAAATACACACGGATGAACAAGTAATTATTTTTCGAGAAAAATAAAGGGTCTCCCTTTTTTTTTTTAAAACACCTCGTATACAGAGCACTTCGCAAAATTTCACTTCAATTTCTGATTTTACAAAACAACAAGTAAAATTTGGTACTTTTTCTTTTTCATAATTTTTCTCTCATAAATAGCAATAATTGACAAGAAAGCAAATAAAGAAAACTTAAAAAAAAGAAAGAAATCTTGTGATAAAAGTATTGGCATTTAATTTAATTGATGTTTATTACATAGGATACTACAATACGAAGGACGTGTACAACGAAAATGTAAAAATTGAAAGGACAACTAGCAAGCAGGTTAAGAATCTTCCCTTCGAGTTTGGCCCACACGACAAACGAGCACATGCATCCACTCATACATGACATAAGTAGAATGATTTTGAAAAGTGTATAAAAATTCGATTATAATGCCATTGTTGTGATACGAAAGCTAGTTGTGGGAAAGCAAGATCTGGCTTGTGTGCATATGCGTATGGAAAAGGAATTGAAATTCAATTTATGTTCTATTTATATTATAAAATCTGCAACATAACTCTTAGTTTGATTATATGGCAATAATCTATAAAATAAATATACAAAAATATTTTATAATTTTTTTTCTTATACAAAAATTGAAATAAAATTGTTTTTAAATCCTTAAATGTCCTTATCCTTATATGCTTGCTTAAACGTAAGCGCGTGTGTCGCATTTTAAAAAAGTTCTCCTAACATTTGATATAAATATATTGCATCTATGCGTAGGTTCATCGTTTAAAATTCTCAATTACGTAACATATGAACGGCGGTATGTTAAGTAAAAGTTAAAATTTGCCCCAGCCCATAGGGAAATTTTATATAAATTTCAAGTCGAAAAGACAACGCAGAAGAAGAAGAAAAAACACTAGTATTTAAAAAAATGTTCTTTCATTTTTCTTTGCTCCTTCGCCAAATGTTGTAACGTTCGAGAAAGTTGAGGAAAACGCAAATGGTTAACTAAGTCAGTCCATATTATTTGACTTCGAATGCCATTCGATAAATGAAAAGATAGATTAGTTAGAGAGAGCATAGGAGGGCGGAGCATGGAGGGATAATCTAAATATCAATTACTGGAGAATTTTCTTCCAAGATACAATCGGGCTTATGCATAGATCTTATGTATATTTGCAACTTTTGCTTATCAATTCACATTGTGCTGCCTGCCGGTTGACCTTTTCTGCTTCGCCACGGTTTCACATATTGGTAAAGGTTATTGGTCAGGGCTTTCAATACACCCGTTTAGCACATAATTTTTGTTTGCATTCTATATGTTTCTCTTTTTTTCTCGTTTAATTTTTTCCTATTATTTTGCCATAGATTTTTCTTACACAAGTCGACTTATGTTGTAAATCTTGAAAAATTGCCATTGAATATGCCACACAGTCAAAACATTCATTCATCAATACATAAGCAGACAATATTTTTTTCTTATGTGGATATTTTTTCAAGGGTTTTTTATTTTTGCTTTTTTGGAGAGACTATTTAGGAGTCAATTTGGCATGAAAATCCTCGATATACACTCTCGAATATATATTTTAAATTTTTACAAACTTTATATTACTTTAAAAGTTTTTTCTTCATTTTTGTTTTTCGAAATTTCTCTTAGTGTCTGGTGTTTCCAGCAATAAACACTTTCCGAATTCTTCTAACCCTGTTGTGGAAACATATATAAATTTAAAAGATTTCTTTTCTTCTTTTTTTTTTTTTTTGGTATGTTTTTGCATAGTTGCACGTAGTCAAATCTGTCCATTTAGCCAATAAATCCTTGAGCTGCTTATTTTGCTCGTCTGTGCATAAATACATATGACATCAGCTTTGTCTATAACAAAAAAAGAAAAAAAAAAAAAGAAATGGAATGCATATATAAGTGGGTATACATGTAAACACACTCTGATGCCTGTGTGCTTGTGTATATATATATATATAAATACACTTAATTTTTTTCACTTTGCCCTCATTCTTTGATAAGTTTTCTATTTCTGTAGGATTGAATACAACAAGTTTTTACAACAACCATTCACTTTGCATTAGTTAACGATATTCTCTTGTTTTCCTTCTTGTCTTTCCTTTCCTGAACGTTCGCACCATTCCTGCTCGTACATTAGTTATCATTGAAAATTGTTATAACAATGGTATGAATACTATTTCGTTCGATACTTACGTTGTGGCATGTTGTGCCTTTCTCTGTGTATTCTTCAAGTTCAGGCCAAAGGAATTGATGTTAAATAAACATAAATGAATATCTTTATATAGCACAAAGTACGAGCGGAAACGAGAACATTTCTTAGGATAACTCAAGAGATTTTGATTTACAGAGAAATGCTTTATAATATTATATATATATTTATATATATATATATATATATATATATATAAATATTAAATTTATAAATTTATATTCACAACCGTCAATAATTTCGAGAACTTGCCCAGAGATGTTGTCTCCAACGAAAAGTCTACAATAAGTTTTGGGAAGGCTCATCGCTTAGATGACGCGATCAAAACTGAAGCAACTCCTCCTAGTCGAAAGCAACTATTTCCCGGCGAAAGTGGCCACAATTTCAAAGATGAGCAACGCATTTACTCACGATTAGACAAACGCTGCGAAAGCTAAAGCAGCGAAAGCTAAAGTACGATTAATTGTCACGACTACCGTATTTGCCAAATCTAGCCCCAACGAGTATTATCTGTTGGAAAATCTAAAGAAGATGCTTCCGTTAGAGGGATTCAAACTGGATAACGAGGCGTGATGCACCCACTGCAGTATATTTTAAGAATCTTTACAAACCGTTCTCTAGCAGATATTGATATCGAGAGAAGCTCGATCGAGAACGTTCGAATGATTCTATCAGTCTTTATGAGGGCCATGCTAATGAATAAAATCGAATTTTGCAAAAGTGTTTTTTTTTTTGTCTCCCCTTATTTAATCATGGAACTTATTCAGGAATATATTGTATTTGAGATCTATATATAATTTCGTGTTGATATGTTAAGCGATATTCTTTGCAATTGTTGTTTAGCTTGCGGATGTGTGAAACATCTGAGGTGACATGCATTGAAAAGTAAAATTTGTTTTGGCTTTATGCACAATTTGCCGAACAGATGTTAATGTGCCGTGCTGACCTTGAATCTCTGCAAAACGAAATTTCGTAAATTATTTAGCACAAGCAAGTAATACTTTTCTCTTTTTACTTATGTCGCGGATTGCCATGATTCGTTTGTTTATAGTCATCTTTCGGAAACACCTCCGACCAATGATGCATAAATACGTTATATTCGACGAATTCGAGGGGATTTGTGTTCAGAATTATAGGAACGTGAATATCGCTATAGCAAAGCAATATATTTGAGGCTAAAATTACTACTGTTTGTTCTTAAAAAGAGTTTGCGCTAAGTTTCGTATATTTGAGGCGTTGAATGCGAATTTTTGAATAACTGAACGTTTGGTGAATGTTGGTAAGCAAAACGTATTGGCGTAAGCAAAAATGTATAGACTAATTTTTGAGATGATTACCTCATGTATGCAACGGCTAGAAGGTAGCTTTAGTGACGTCACAAAATATATGTATTGTTGTTCAGCATCAAATTTGGAATCGGTTTAAAGATGTCTGTCTGTCCATCTGTGCCACGTGTGTTGCAAATATTCTCTTGGCCGCAAAAATGAAACTATCAGGACCAACCACACAGCCACGCATACATGTGAACAAATTTGCTTTCCGTGTCTCTTGCTGGTTTCTCATCATTATGGCGCATACAAATTTATATTTTTCCTTTTTTTTCAATCTTTTATAGGATAACAGTGATGGGTGGAAAAGATTCGATCGCAAGCGAATATAAATTTCTTACTTGTTGTAACTTGTCCTTAGGATTGTGGAGTTTAGATCGAGAGAGAATTTAATTAGCAAAGACACTTGCCAACTACCTCAGTATAGAGCTATTTAAAGGCTCTAAATAGTCAACATAACTCAACTTACATGGAAGCGTTAGGCCATGGTTGACTTTAGAAGCCTGATTTATCCAAATTAGAAAACTTCCGTCAACGTCAAAACGTAATTAAACAATTTATGGTGAAATTAACCGTTTGAAGTTGTTATTGCGTCGTTATCTCATCCCTCAGAACGTCCGACTAGGCAAACGATATCGACTATCAACTCAATGGTCTCAAGGGCGGCAGAGTTTTCAATAAAACCGATAGCCCTAGATGATAGAGATGAAAGATTTTTGTCTTAGAATTTACTTCTCTGGCTAAATTAATAACAATAATAATAATACGTGATGATCATCTTCAAATGAGAAAAAGTCGATGAATACAATGCAATAAACGCAGGTGTTTTAGTTGTTTAGTGTAGTCTTTTGCCGGGAAGACTTAAATTCGCAATGCCCGAAGGCAAACGCGATGAGATGTAGCCGCCACTCTTCGACTCCGGGGTACTTAGTCCATGAATGCTGTATGGAAACAAGTTACGTGGACGTGTCCTTTCCTTAGGCAAGAGTGAGTCCCATTTGAAATTTGTGCAACTGGTTCCAAAGCAACTTTACATCGTCCAGCCTCCGTCGCATTATTCGGGCCCGCCACAATCATCTTGAGATTCCCGAAATGGGTGTTCCCGCTATCAGGTAGAAGCACGAACTTTTGATTCGTGGGCTGGTCACACCCGTGGTATCTGAGAGAAAAAGCTTCCTGTTAGAGTTAATTTGGTCTCATATGATCTCAAATATGAGAATTACTCGTGAGTCGGAAATTTTGCAGACGAGGCTGTTGTAGGTGAAGCCAGTTATGTTAAACGCAAGAACATGATATGTTCGTCGACTAAAGCGAGCAACAGACACCGTACATTCGTGCGGCTAGATTTGTAGATCAATTTGAATCTGATCGAAGATTTGCGAATGGTGTAGGCAAGAAGGAGACAAGAACTTTGATTGCGGGCTGCTTTTGCAATTGCAAAAGAACTAGTTGCTTCCCAGAGGTTGTTGCTACGCTTCCTTATCATCATTCGTATGGAAACTGTTGGAGTTGCTGAGTGAAACCCGTTCGACATAATTGCACGTAAAACTTAAAAACTTTCTCTTTATTTAAAAAAAAAAATTTTGACTAACCTTAGTTTTAAGCGTGAGAAAAATATCTAAGCCCAAATCATAAAGCATCTGAGATAAGCAGAACAACATTTATCGAATGCTAAGTTAATTTAAACAACAGCGATAAAAGAACGTCATAAAAAGCTGTAATTAAATAAAAAGGTGCGAAAAGCGAATATAAGGCGGTCGATAACTCTTAATGTTTGTTCAAAGCTATTGTACTTAGCGATCGGGATCATGATTTGTGAAGTCGTAAAAATTCTTCATTACGCGGGAATTTATTTTCTTACTATTTGTAATGCATGTACGTTTTGCTAGTTTTTCAAGGTTTTTGAACCGTACCAAAGGAATTCTAAAGTAATTTTATCTCGTTTTTTTTTGTTCCCACTCAGATAAGATCTTTAGCGTGATTAATTAAACAAAACTCGTAAATTAAATTCAAATAAATAGAATGAAATGAAAAGACAAATAACGCGCGCGTAAGAAAAACAACTTTATAGTCTGCTATAGTTTTTTTTTCTCCAGATTATTGTGCTTTTTTTTCCAAATTAAACGTGCCTCGTTAGTGAAAGTTTCGTTTTTGTTGTTGCAATTTTACAGTGTGTTGATAGGCAGAAAAGGCAGTAGAAGTAGCAGCAATAAGTTGAATCATTGCCGTCATCAATTTTTCAAGCAGCCAGACAGCTTGTCACCAATGAATAAACATACGATTTCACAGATGAGCAGACACCTGACGCACATGCACGAATACGAACGCATACACGTATATGTTCATATATATGGATAGGCAACTAACAGCAACGGGAAAGAGCAAAACACAAAAGACAACACATCGTATTTACCTTATAGCCAGGCTTAAATAGAATGCAGTCAGCCACTGCATAGAAGACGTTTTGCATACCAAAAAGGATTAAAACTTGCACGCATGCATATGCTCGTAGGAGTGTGTGCGGTGGTTTTAATTTACGTGCGTATAAAATAAATTCTATGGTTTTTCAAGATTATGCACGTTCTGATTGATATTCTGGGTCTCCTAAATGCAGACAACTCAATCAAAAAATTTATAAATTCACTATAAAAACCTATCAAAGTACTATCATCAAACGTGTCGCAATGTGTCTCTGTTTAAACAATAACGTATCGACGCTATTTGTGTTATTCATCTAATGATGATTGTCTGGCACATTGGTGTCATTATTGGCTCTTTTACGATACATCTAAACTCAAGGCGTGCATATGTCGTTTGAGTTAGCATTTCCACATCATCATTGTTAACATTGCCGTCGTCATCGACATCGTCATTGCTCTCTTCTTCATCTTTATCGGTATCGGCATCGTCACCGTCATCATCATCATCATCATCATCATCATCATCATCAATATCTTTTGTAACGTTAAACACCGTAATCAGTGATAATTTCTCACTGAGAAATGATGTTTTGCATGTGGAATCTGATATCCATGTAATTGATGTTCTACTGATGCGTGAACAAAATTAAGAACGCACACAATCATCTATTCATGCAAACATGTAAAGAAACTCACCGGAATTAATTCGTTTATATATGAACCGCCAAGACACTGTAAGACAGTGTAAATATATCAGAAATTGTTTCATACGATTCGGAATTGACAATACGTTGAGAGAGATCTGCATGCAGTTATTAGAAATAATTGCGTGTCCTTTAGAGTAGATTATGAGTGATTTTTATGAGAGATGCGAGAATTTTAAATATATTTAATAAACTTTTCCCTTTTTTCATCATTTATTGAAGTTTAAGTTAATTTGCTTTGATTTAATAGAATTTAATTCAATTACTGTTACACATACTACGCGACTTTCTTCTTAAGTATCTGATCTTTTTTCACATCTGTTTATCCTTCGCAGTGGTAAATAATAGCAATTACATATATCACTTTCTTATTAAAATGTGGGCGAAATCCGCATTTAATAAAACGCTTATACTTATCACGATAATCTCACATATCTTATTTTATCGGCCACATTAAAACGGAGGTATACTAATTTCATTATACGTTGGTGGCTTGGTATTGAAATTCTAAAAATTGACATTGTCCTTCAAATTCCGTTGACCGGATTTGAAAAATATGTCATGACGCATGACAGTTGAAAGACTGAAGCTTGTTTACAGATCTGTTCAGATTTGAACAAAGTTCGCTATTTAATTATATTTTTTTTTGTATCCATCAGCGAAGGATGATTTGTCGAAACATTTGCAAGGTCTAGAAGAAAGCTTCAGAGACCCCACTACGTATATATTTTCTTGATCAGCATCAAACTCTTAATCAATTTAAGCATGTCCATCTATCCGTCTGTCGGTCTGTGTGATGTCTGTTGTAAACATTCTCTTGCTCGCAAAAAAGAAAGCTATCGACTTCAAATATGGAAGTCCGTGAACGCAGGTTGGTATTGAAAAAAGGGCAAAACAGTCGAAGGACGGATAAATGTACAAGATTTTGATCGCATATTCTACGGGCGATGCTGTAGTACCTGCACAAAATAGCTAAAAAATATCCGCACCTACCTAATGTTATAGTTTATCAAATTTTATTTTTTCAATACCTTTATAACGCGCAGGAGTAAACTTCAAAGGCACTATAAAGCATACAAATTTTGGACCAGTTTCAAATCCGGAAAGCATGTCCACCTGTTCATCCGCCTAAGTGTGCAGTACCTGTGGTAAACATTGTCCTGATCGCAAAAATGAAGATATTTCCTAGAGATTTGCAAAAGAATTTGAAAACAATCGCAACTGCTGAAGAGACTCGCCTACAAAGCCCGCATGCCAAGGCAACAAAAATGGTGCACACATATGCTTCCCGCGTTATTTTCTTGTCACTCATAAGATACAATGCGTACGCCTCCGTAATTTTCGCCTTTATTCTGAGAATAGAAAAAATCAGCTGCGCCCAGTTCCTTCCATTGATTTTAGTCTTTTGCAGGGTAACGACCGTGGCTATAAAAGATTCGGTTATGATCGGATATAATCTTTTTACTAGTTCGATATCTTCTTTCGGCCAGTGGATGTCTATACGCGATGACATCGACTAGCCTTCTAAAAGGTTGAGCCGTCAAAAGTTTTGAAAGAATCTTCAAGTTGATGTGTACACGTGACAATTTTCCTAAGCTACGTAAACTAAGAAAGTACAAGAAGCGACAAGAATACTGCGTCTGGAAGTCAGAAGACTGGTAATCATTATCATCGGATGAAAGACCGGCGAACGAGGCGGTAGGGTGGCCATAATCAAAACTGTATATATCTTACAAGCGGATAATTAAAACTCACGCAATCTCATCCATTGCTGGCAAACACAAGAAGCCAGGCATTTTGAACCAATGCATTCGTTTTCTGCGTTCGACATAAGTAAGCTGTAATTAAAGACAGAGATAAAAGCACAGTAAATGTAATTAAAAATTTCAATTTTCAATACGCTATGTCTTATATAAATGCTTATCATAGATAAATGGATACGTGTGCGTATATAAGTGAAAATGATATAACACAACCTTTACAAAGCTGACAAAGATAATGTTGATGATGGTGCAACAAGACATGTTTATGATTTTCTTGCTCCATTTTATTTTTTAATTTTTTTTTTCTTTGATTGTCTATCCCCACTGAAGCATTAAATTGAAATTGTAATAAAAAATCATTCATACAGGCAGTGGTTCGGAAATATTGTCTCTTTTGTTTTTGTTAAATAATCATAAAAAAAATTATGAGTGATATTAGAATAAAAATAAAATCGATTTAAAACAACAACGATAAGCGGCAATAAAAAGAAGAAAGCATTTAAATTTTAAAGTGTCGAAAATTATTTAAAATTAATAATAAATTCTTCGCTCGCCTCAAGTTTTAGTGGCCAAATAAAACATTGAAAAAATAAAAAAATTCAAATAAAAATATCATAATAATAAAAAGATAAAGAAAAATTTTACTAAAAATTTCCATATTTTGTTGCTGTTATAGTCTGGTTTCGTCAGCGAAGATCTCTCAATATCGTTAAATTTGCGTATTTATCATGACATTGATGAATGAATGTATGTATAATAGACTGTAGATAGATATTTTTTAATGTTGTTACTGTTATTTTTACTGGTGCTATTGAGTGTGTGCATGAAACATAGTCATAAATTTGTTATTTCGTCAATTGAATGACAATAATGTTGAACTTAGCCTTAAATTGTCAGAAGATATGTTAACAGCAAACTTTGATAAGGTTGCGTGGAATACGAAGACAGACCAGATTTTTTATAAGTTTTGGCAATGAGAGAGTTGCTTTCAATTTCATGTCAATTTCTAAATAAAATTATATTATAAAAATGTTGTATGTATGTTAAGCATGAGTTATATTTACAAAAGTTGTTATCACTAAAGACGGGTTTTTCTTAATGTACGGGTTCGGATCAAAACCAAGCAGAAACATTATAGTCGGGCTGGGTCGACCTTTAGATAGTCTACACCAGCTCATCTAGTACAGTTATTCTCCCGTTTTGATAATAACATACCAATTATATATTGGTTTCATGCAAAGGCAAAGTTTTCATGAAAACCCGCATATTAAACGATGTCTAACGCATCACATGACGTGATCTTAAACTTTGCAAACTTTATTTACTTCCATTATATTCCATTTTATTATTTTTCAGTTTCCCTCATAAAAACTAGAACTTAGACTTTCTCTCCATATAAGCGTTTGTTTTTCATATATGTCAAGATTTATAAAATAGACCTATGTGATCCAAGTTCCCTATCGATAATTTTTGGGCTAACTTGTTACTAAGGATTAATGTTCATCATAAAATGTTAGAAATTAAATCTTTTTCTGAATGGGTTTCTATGCAAGAGAAATCTTATATGGAGTCCGAGAAATAGACGCATTTGATTTAAATGTGGTTCGCTTAATTTCAATGTCAAATTACTATCATGACCAAATTTTCATCGTAAAGACTTAACGACTAGGGTTTTTTGACCCACAGGAGTTTACATTTCCTGAGAATCTTTATATGCGGTGGTATTCAAAAAATAGACCAACGTGGTCCAAATTTGGTAAAGTTTATTTCTTTGCCAAAATTACTTATTGCACTTTTTTCTTGCATAACAATTTTTCAAAAGAAAGCGTTATGTCGTTATATATATATATATATAAAAGTCATCGAAAAAGTGGAGCGATTCAAACCATTTTCAATAGCGTGCCTTTGTGTTGGGTCAAAACACGCCAGGGCGAAAATTTATTGAAATATTTCAAATATTTCAACCTGACAGAGTGCACAGAGACAGACAGGCAGATTGATAGACCGACAGACCGACAGACAGATCGATATAATAACAAGGGGGTCTATGTCAAATTCTTCTGGGTTTATATATAAATGATTTAAAGTGTAACCGATACACAATATCTATTACACGATATGCGATCGATATGTTGAGGGAATGAATCTAACTATATCGTGCAATTGAATACCGTATAATTAATATTTCTTTCTTTTCTTAAATTTACTTGTTCAAGAATTCAAGATGGCTTTTTCCTATCCGGATAATCCGGAAGAGGTGTTTATAGATGAAGATAGGGTTATGTGTATATACATATGCCTAATATTTTCTTTATGGAAGATTCGAACAAGCGGCAACGCATTCGTAGCCTGAGAGACTTAACTGAAGCGACTGAAGATATTCATGTTGTTTAAATATTTCCACATTTTCTATGGCTACTATTGCAAAGTTCTTATCCTCCTTTCTTTTTTTTATTTGTTTAATATAAAAAATTAAAAAAAGTCTATACAATTTTTGGATATTTTTGAATATATTTTTTTTCAAGCAAAATTCATAATATTTCGTTTTAGTTTAATTTTTTTTTTATATTTTAAAATTTTATACATTTTGTAACGAAATCTATACAATAAATTCAATTAAATTTTTAACCACTTTGGAGCACGAATTAAATAAATTTTTATAAAATTTGCGGCGCAATCAAAACTAAAATCAGTGGCATATACGCACGCACACACAAGTCGTGTGTGGCTTTAATTTATTGTACACCGCAATTGTAAAATAAATGGCAAATGTAATTGATAACAACATATTACAAAAATTACAACCGAACGAACAGATAAAAATGACGACCAGTAGCAGTGGGCCTGCCAGGCCAAATACTAATCAATCAAATTAAAAAAAAAGTCCGTATATAGTATTTTTCGCTTGTTATGCGTGTACGGACACAATGGACACAATGCAGTCAGATTGAGGGGGAATAATATGGGATCAGGGTTTTAGACGAAGAAGAGTCAAGCAGAAATCCTGGTAAATACAGTTTCTGAACATAATTTCTTACGAATACACTGTAACTGTTGTTTATACTTTAAGATCATAGCGAGTTCTTTATGGTATCCATATGGTATATGTCAACCCTGTGGATGCAATCTTTTTGTGCATATCTTGTGTATTTGCAATTATCTCGAATTCTGGAACTTCATCTGACAATGTCATCAAGCATTTCTTAGGAGAAACACATTGGTTGATAGCTTCCTCCCCCAGGGAGGTTATCCAGCTTACAGGCGATGGCGTAATTGTGAGAACAATTTTAGGAAAACTTAGTGTTTATATATGCAGCAGAGTTTCCAATAAAGCCCTTAGCCTTAGATGTTAGTGCTTTAAGACTTCAGTCTTACAATTAATTCTCTGGCACAAGTTAATAATAATACTAATAATAATAACAATAATATATTCAATGTCTGCGCGTGAAGCCACTTTATCTCACCGCAATTATATGTAGTACGCATTTCCCTGCGCACTACAAAACTCAGAAATATTACTGAACCGTTAAGTTGATATCGTGTGAGCGGCCTGTTGCAAATTCCTATCAAGTTACTTTAATCTCTCGTTATGCGAAAACTAATGCCTGCATTGTTACACCAAACGACCATCACTTGGAAGTAACAGTATTTGCTGTGATGATTCTCGTTGACATAATGAGGCGGAATGCATCACAACATATTAATATAAATCATGTGCGTAGGAAGAACAAAAGATGAACTAAATATACGACTCGCTTTATCGCTAACCTTCGTGATCGTCAACTGCCGTCATCGGACAAATTCACATGTTCAAGAAGAAGCCCAAGTTTCTCTTAAAAACAGTCAGCAAAGGATCTTAAAGTCAGTGACAACGCATTCCATTATGCATTCATGCGTAAGCCGTATAGCATGTAAGCTAAGAAGAATGTTTATTTTGACGTTAACTGTTTCGGGTGTTTCGATATTAGGGACCTTATTGTGTGGGTTTCATGAACATTTTAGAAGTGCTATTTTTTTTTTAATTTGTTCAGTACGTAAGCAATCATTTAATGAAGGTCTGGCGAATGTCGAAGAAATTAACATAATTTTTATTGTGTTACAATTATTATTATTATTATTATTAATTTTTTTCTTTTTTTGCTTTTTTCCCAGCATCTGGCTTAACTTAATTTATTATTTAAAAAAAATAAGTATATATATATATATATATATATATATATATATTTCTCTGAAAAAATATAATAAAATTTCCTATACATATATTGAAATGACGATAATTGAAATGATATGCAACAACAACAACTTTGGCAATAACAAAAAAAGATTGGAAATGGAATTAACATTTTTACGAAAAAAAAAAATCGAAAAAAGTAAAAATTCAATTTTCATATAAAACGAGAAATAAATGCCGTCAGCCGTATGTACAGGAAAATTCTATAGAAATTGCACGAGGAAAATAGGAGAAGAATGAAGAGTAAAAGGGAAAGAATGATAGATAGAAAAAGAGTGAGAGCGGGAACGAGAGACGGAGAGTAAGGGAGGAGGAAAGTAAAGGATATATACAGTGCATATGCCAACCTGACCATATGTTCATGTGGAAATATTTTTGCAAAATTAATGTCACCAATCACATATAGCGTACGGTTGGTTCGTTGGATGGTTTTTGTTTTTAAAATTGTTATTATTTCTCTTTTTTTTTATATTCTCATTTTTTTTTTTCTTTACGTTTTTGTTTTGTACAAGCCATCATCAATATGAATGCCATTAAAATTTGTTGTCATACAACAACACGTTGTAAATCATTGTATGGCCGCTTCGGTTATTTGCTCACAAAAACAATAACAACAACAGGAACAAAAATTTATACAACTTTTAATTTGTTATGCATACAGAGTTTGGCATTCTTTGACAATTAACTAAATTAAAATTGAGGTAAATCAGTGGCCAAGTACAAAAGACGTTTATTCCTTTTTTGGTTTTTTTTGTCAGTTTGTTTGATGTCGGTTTAAATTTAAACGGCGAGATGAATTAAAAAAATGCAAGTCAACTTTTAATCGCGAACTGATAACATTACAACCAAAGTAATGAAAAATCCATTTATTCACTTTGACGGCCAAGGGCTTATGCACATTTATGAAGTAAATATTAAGCAGTCGCGAACATATGAAGATTGTAGAAGATAAATAGCTTCAGATGGACCCAGAGATCAACGTATCATCTCTATATAGACAACTGCGTGAAAAGTGTCCGGTTTAGGTCAGCAAAAAAAACATTTTTTCTTTTTTGCAAAATTCGAATTTTTTTCTATCAACGTAGTCTCCTTTAAGAGTGCTACCATCAGTCCAACGGTCCCCTAACATATCGTCATCTTTTGTATGGAATAATATGTGCAGACTCTAAAAATTTGCACCACTTTTCACAATGATACCATCGTTTGCGAACAGCCAGTAGTCGCTAGATACCACATCCCTACATACAGGATTTGCGCGCATGATGGCGAATATCGGAACGCTAAGTCAAAGGAGACGGTTGTTTTTGGCCAATGTGGTAGCCTCAGTTATAATTTATGCGCTGCTATGCTATTATAGCTTAGCACAGCTTACGTAGGCCAAGCTGTATCAAAATCGCCAACAAGCTAATTCGGGAACAGCGGAACTAAGGGTATGGTGTGGCTTCTGCACAATGTTACTTGATGGAGCGTGCAGCCAACTAACAAAATTGTATCATGCAAGAAAGCAGTTTGGGTCAAACCCAACGACGGATAGAAGTAAGCGCTTCGTGAAAGAAACTATGTGCTCTTTTCGGTAATACCTTGATAGACGTGGCTACGATGTAGACGGTTTATAAAACATCTGAAACGGTGCTAACGAAGCCTGTGTCTTCATAATGAGCAAATTGTTAAAAGCGGAACGTGCTCGCAGCAGAATAAGCACAAAGACCTTACCATTTAATGACAATTCCAGGACTTGCGTCAAAAATGTGCGAGCGGGTTTTATTGGGCGGAAGTCCCACACCAACTTCGGGTTTAAATGCTTTCCCCATTCTCTATTAGATTAGAATGCAAATCAAACTTCTGTTCATGGCGCGGACACAACGAATATTTAATTACAGTTCGATGCTTTGCTTTTTCATTTCTATAAACGGTTGTCAACGAACAGTTGCCTGTCTTGATGGCTGAAACTTTGGTGAGTAGTTACTAATGCACGGGTATGCCCTCAACTTTCAACCTGCATCTGCAGTGATTTTCATGTTGAGGTCGGAAACTTTTCAGGTATACATTTTGTATGTATATATATATATATGTATATATATATATACATATAAGTACGTATACATCACACAACTTTCATAAATCTAAATTGACTGAATGCACTCAATATATGAACTTATCGAAGTGTCAATGGTTCTTCGTCTCATGTCCAATAAACGTGTTTTTGTAGACGCAGTAGAATGGAATTTTTATATCTTTGCTGTTCTCGTTAACGTCTCAATTTATGTTTCCGTTTCCGATTCTATCTATATATATGGACATAGATGTATATTTTTTTTATTTTTTTTAAGTTTGTTGCAATTGTTTTTTTAGACTTAGGTTCAGAATTTTTAACCGTTTTGCTGCTATTACGGCATTAATAAATGATTTTATTACTATTTTCAAGTGCGCTCTTTAGCGTTGGTGCTATAGAGGAGGCGTCAGCTTCAGTCATTTACTTAACGAATTATTATTGAAAAAGTTGAATAAACTTTCGTCTAGTTAACCTATTTCATGAGGAAGATGTGTTACGAATACAATTAAAGTATAATTGATATGCAAAGATGCGCAGAACCGCTGATAGGAAGTTTAACTAAAACGTTGAAGACATTTTAATAAGTCGGCTGGCTAAAAGCAATTTCAAGTATAAATCGATAAAAGACCTTAACCTGGCTTTTTGCGCGTTAAAACCAGGAAATTTATGTTAAATATTTCTGGCAAAAAACTTTACTATAAAAAATAAAGGACAATTCGCGTAAGCATTAGAATTTATTTCCTTTAACGATTTACATAAATTTCATCTAAGAAAATTAAAGGCGTTTTTCCTTTGGAGTGTGTGCTTGCACGCCAAAGCACCTTGAAACGAAATGTTTAGTTTTCTTTTGCTTGAGTTTCTCTTCATTTCTTTTTTTTTTTTTTTGACTAAACTAAATGCTTAACGGAGATGAGGGCGTCTCTGTATTTTCCACTATATCTTGAATTATTTTTTTCTTTCTTCTTTTTTCCTTCTTTTCAGTTTGGTTTTGACATTTATTGTCTACAATTTACATATTTTTCTTTCTATTTACTTTGACTAATGTAAGCCTTAAGCAATTGTTGAAGTGTAAATATTGTTATATAAATATAAGTAAAGAAAGGGCTTTTGGGTGTTATATCAGAAATATGTTAAAATTTTATATTTTACCATAACATGCATATAAAAAAAAAAGAATGAAAAAAGTATTTAATCTTAATTTTCGTCAAATAATATGAAGTGGAAAGGTAAAATTTAATAACCGTTTAGGCGAATCAGAAATGATTTGCTCGAACTTAAAGTGTTAAAAGCATGTGAGTAAAAATATTTGGCCTTTGTTTTCTTTAATGAGATCTTTTGTTGATACGGATTTAATAATCATATGTTGTAAATATGTATTGCGAGAGTGTAGATGTGATTGATGGCTGATGTGATCAAAAAGCAGCAAGACTAACGTTTTTTCCGCTTATCGTAGAGTCAATCTGTAGGGGGTATTAATTGAGATTTATGGCCAGAAAAATGTCCAACGAAATGCAGCAACAACAGGAATAAGAAAACAGAGAGTAAAATTTTTATGTTTAGAAACATTTACAAATACTGTAGAGGCGAACGGTTCATTATAATTTTATACACTAAAATTTTATACACTACCCTTATCAATATGATAAGTTTACACTTTTACACATTTCCACATAATGCAAGACTAGCTATAACATAGTTAAGATAACCCAATTTAGCTATAACACACATTACATGCAACTTTAGTGACAGCCCAGTTTAATTCTACTACTTATTATTATTATATAAGTCACTGACCACAGTTCAGTTAGGTTAGAAGTAAAGTAAGAACTAAATAGTAAAGTAAGAGGTAAAGTCAGAAGTATAGTAACGAAGTAAAGAGAAATCAAAATAAATAACTTTCCAAATAAACGTTAATTGTGTTTTCACTACAAAGGCCTTATATGGGAAGTTGTTGAAAAAGTGAAGCGACCCGAACCATTTTCTATAGCGTATCTCCTTGGGTCAACTAAACCATCAGTGTGCCAAATTTCATCAAAATATCGGGCTAAATACCAGAATACAAGATAGACAGACGGACAGCCAAGCTTAAATTGGTTCGATCGGTATCGGGCATGGAGGCGGTAGACGGGGAGGGGGAGGGGGGTGTTTGCATACATCTGCACAAACTTATCACGCCCTTGTACGACACGTGGCGTAGGGTATAACAATATTACAGCCGATGGAGCAGATAAGTTCATTAAAGGGATACAGTGTTTTAAGTATTAATAATGGCTAAGTAAATGGTAATAGTAGCAATGATAAACAAAAAGAGAACAATAATTAGTTTTTGCATCACGATAATACGTCTTCTTACATGGCATTGGATCTTGGAAACTTTCTCATCAGAAGCTCAATCTATATCTTTCCTCAAGTCCCTTATCTGCCTGAGTTAGCTCCGTCTGGCCGCTGGCGACGCAATTAAAGTCCAGATTTTTAATCTTTACCTCGATTAACTTCTGAAGACAGTGGCATTATATTTGATTGCGATTGCTGTAATTGCTCTACGCGTCTTTGGATAATCCGCTTGCAGTGATCTTTTTCAACGTTTGTACTTTCAAGTCATACGTATACAAGCAAACACTACTTCCTCTCTCTTTCTTCATCTACGTTGAAGTTTCTCTGACCACTATACTTGCACGTATGTGTTGGTGGAGAGAAACGGTTCGGTTTATCTGATTAAATACGAAATAAATGTTGCTGACAGCCTAAGAAAAAGAATCGTTTGGATATTCTCAAGCCTTTTATGTGAGAAAGTCTTAGCAGGTTTGGATTAAGATATTATACGATACGAAATTTGTACAATGTAATGAGTATTAGAAAAAAAAAAAAAACATTCAGCTATGCCTTCAATTAATATTCATTACTTTCTATTTAATACACGTCAGTAGCTGGTAAATAATTGCTTTTTATAGCCGACAACACTTGTGCTAAAAGGGATAAATTAAGTTTATGCGGATGTTTGCGACACACAAAAGGAATTGAGATAGACTTGTATTTCATTCTGCCAATCGATTCGGAACCATTTTCTTAATCGATTTAAGCTTGTCTGTCCGCCTTTCCGTCTGTTTGTTTTCTTTTCTTTGATATACTGAAGTGTTCTAGTCCAAGGACGATTCGAAAGTGTGTGTGCCGTAGCCCACTATAACGTTTTTGCTTGTTTGCAAAAAAAAAAAGTGGAGATCTCTTTACTCCCTGCTTCTTAATGGATTCTACATAGTTTAAAGTTTTACGGCATCAATTATTTACAAGCTTTTTAGTGTGTAATTTAGCATAGTTCAGAAAACGAGAATGACATAATAACAGGTAAAGGTAGGACGTGATCAGATAAAGTTGTAAAGTAAAAAATCTATGCAGTGGAAAAGTTCAAGATCAAGTTTTTAGAATAATACAGCGAGACTTGCTTCCGATAAAAGGTATAATATAGACAATTATTATGCCAGATTAGAATTGGATTATGTCATTCTTTTTAGATCGTCTCTCTTAGATTGGTTTTCATAAAAATTTATTTAACTAAACAACAAGATATTATGTTGGTATTTTAAGACGAATATAGCGAACATAGAAAAAGCAAAGAAAAAAAGTTCTCGGACGAAAGAACAGACGAAGAAAAAAGTTACCTAAAGTAAATTTGAACTACGTCTATTCACGTTTTGGCCTCCCTGTCATATGGACCTTTTTCAAAGGTGAATTTTCATAAAACTTACATACTTGAAGGGTCACTATTTTTTAGAGTACGATTACTATCTGAGTGAATACGTAAGCATGTCCGTTAATATCGATTAAATTAATGTGATGTTTCGGATATATGAGTGATATCCTTTAGCTTTGGAAAAAATGTTCATTAATTCGATCTTTGTGAAGCCGCTTTAATGTCCAACTACATATGCGTTAATTTATAATGTCTTTTTTTCCGGCATCTCGATTTTAATTTCTTTATAATTAAATTCGACAATTTTTTTTTCATATATAAAGACTGCTGCCATTGCGTTTTTTATGACATAATTAAAAATGTGTTATCCAAACAATTAAAGTACTTTACGTGCACACACACACACACACACACACACACACACACACACCGACATAGAGGAAAAAAGAGAGCTATATAGCATTAACTCATTTCAGGACCACTCTTTTTCGCACATAAAAACAATTAAATATTAAATGATATAAGACCACACCACACATGCAATAACAACAACAACAACGCTAACAATAACATAAAATGAATCCAAATTTATCGTTTATGTGTATAATCGAGTTATTGTAAACGTTCATATGCGTGCATTACTCTCTCATATAAGCATGAACCTTAAATCTGAAATAATAAAAATTTATTACAAAATAATTGCAATCTCATTAGAGACTACATCAACATACAAACATAGATACGCACACTTAAATACCCGGTTATAAGGGCGCACAATGTAACCTGAAATGCTTATAAATATGCTTATGAATAGAAGAATATCCAGTAGCTCGCATAGGCCATATATACACAC
The DNA here is from genome assembly GCA_000688715.1 of Glossina pallidipes. Classification (NCBI taxonomy): domain Eukaryota; kingdom Metazoa; phylum Arthropoda; class Insecta; order Diptera; family Glossinidae; genus Glossina; species Glossina pallidipes. The sequence goes on along the minus strand of KK499771.1, from coordinate 3,124,758 downwards.
ATACACGCACTCGAGCACTTATGAAGCGATGCTGTTAAACAATGTGCAACGCAATCCGCCAATTACGGAATTTGGTGAAGAGAAAAAATGCTGTCGTTCAAAATTTTTTTTTTTTTGAACATGATAGAGAAAAGTGTTACCAAATGGTTGCTTAACTTACATACACGCACAGCCAAACACACACGAATACACACACACACACACACACACACACACACACACATGCATGCATGCAGCAACATGAACATGAACATAAACATGAACATGAACATGCATGTAGAGATAGATATGCAGGTATTAAATATTTAATAATAATTGAGCGTAAAATTATCACTTGCGCTGTAACATGAACACGCACGAAAGCTTGTCCAGCCACGACCCCATTACTATTAACCCCGTGCAAGTTGTCGCGTTAAGGCCTGATAATTGTGAAAACATATATATGCATACGTACATATATATACATATATATATATATAAATTTACAAATATCCGCACGTATCTACGCGTACACACACACACACACACGCATACGTGCAGTTAGTTGATACAAAATGTTCTGTCTGCTATTGCAAGAACACGAAGCAGGCAGCTTCATCCTTGTTGCATAGTAGCAAAACAGCAAACTGTGGCTGCAATTGTAATTAAATAGAAACCATTTTACTTGTTACTACCCATCGTCATGCCTGCCTGGGAACCTTTAAACCTTTTTGTCATTAATTTTTTCTGGATTAAAATGCGTAAAAAAATTACTTTATTTCATAGATTGCGTATGCATATGCATACTTGCCTGTGTCCATAACACTGGTGTATTTATTTAAAGTTATTGACTTGCTAATGTTCATTAACTATATATCCAGAGATACCGAGTGTTGTGTTTAAAGAGATTTAGTACAAATAATGACAAAATAATATAATAGTGTTGTGTATCACGGTGTCACATACATTACGTATACATACACTATTAAATGATGATTAAAAAAAAAAAAAGAAAAAAATATATAAAAATACATATATGTATATACAATATAACATCAAACTGTGAAACATACACGATTAAAATGACTAAATTAAGTAAATGATCTCATTTGCATAATTGCGATTAACTGCGTTTTTTTATTGTAGTGGCTGTTGTTCAATAAATATTATTAAACTATAATTTGTTGTAGATAAAACAATTATAAAATAAGAGAAAAAGTTATATTTGGCTTGGATCGAATTCTTGTTCACTCATCATCAATAGGTTGCTTTGAAACGAGAGAAAAGTTTTTTAAAAATTTTGATATTTTTATCTCATATTTGATCTCCTACGTATACGCAACGTATATGTGAACATATACGGCAGATAATGGAAAGCCAAAGGATGTCAAAGTTTAATCGGGTTTTAAAAAAGAAAAAGCATAGGATCTTCTTTTATATTTTTTGTCCCTATCATCGAACGAACGTTTGTTTCTCTTTAATCGCAACTAATATCACAAGGCTAACTATGATGTATATAAGCTTGTCTACCTTCATCCTAACTTCGATCTTTTTCCAAATTCTTCGTCCAAGCTTGCATCACCTTCACCTACTAACAGAAGTTATTTGATTTTGTGGGATTTCATTGGAAACCGCCGCAACTGCCGCGAAGAGGTAAGTAACTAATAAGGTGAACACAAGGTGAACATGTGTTTGTAGTATCGAAAGACGCAGTTTCAGTTTTTTAAAGAGGTGCAAAAAATACTTCACTGCAGTGGATATCCATAAAATTTGCGCCACCTATCCGGCCAAATTAGAGCACAACTGGTATGTGTAGCCTCTTAACTTGGCTGGAACGTCCTCAACCGTATACAGAGACAAATAGTCATGGGCGACGAAAGTATGTCCAAACCTCTCGATACCCTTAACCATCGGCGTAATGTGGGCTGTGTTGTGCTTATGTACAGGTAAGACTAGGGCAATGTCCTACCGACACAAAACCGATTCGCTAACCAACGAAGTCCTTTAAAAGGACTACACAGCATACTACGCCGATTCGTCGTCTTTTTAACCTTGCTGCCCGCCTTTGGAACAATCTGTCAGCATTGGTGTTTTGCACCGTACTTGATGTCTTCATTTCCAAGATACACGTTCGCAAGCACTACTCCCTCTCCCCATCCCTCCCTTCTTGATATCCCTAGAGTGGCTGATTCCGAACAAAAGGTATCTAAATACCGGCTCGAAAGCCTGAGTTTTTAAGATCGTTAAATAAAAACTTCACAAATAATAGTTGAAATAAAGCTTTTTTATGTGCTTGAAAATTTATATTAAACAACTCTTCCATTATAATAAAGAGTTCAATAAGTTTTTTTTATTACGTCTTTATTCTACAATCTGTTCAAAGAGCTAATGAGTAAAAATTGAAAATAACAAAGTTTGCGTCTCCCGATGGGAACAAAACAACAATAGGGACATAATGTTTAAATTATAATAGACAAAAAGGAACTAGATAAACTTGGACAATACATTAACCCTTTTTGCTGCCATGTCCTCTCTGTGTCCACATTGCATCCATCTTACATTAACTCCTAAGTCGACCTAAATTACTTGAAATTATTGATTAATCCTACAACTACCGATACTTCGCGTGCAATTGTTTCCACCAAAAGGATCATAACATTACGTACATCAACTGACGTACTCTGCACTTCTAGTGTTAAGATATTAGTGGTAAGTGGAAAAAAAAGATTGCAAACTCGTTAAAAGTGCTTAGTGTTGCTTCGGTAAGAAATTAATGATCATTTCATTTTGATTGCCGGCTAATATAGGAAAAGTATCGGAATAAAACACAAGGCCCTCTAAGTAAGTACATAGCGTACTGATCGAGAACAGATACAAATGATAATTTTACGCGTTGATTAAAATCGTCGTAAACCGAATGTGATGTCGTTTATTGATGGAGTTTCCCATCATCTATCTTACAATCAAACGCATGTGCATTGTAAACGATGGGTATAAATAAATTCAAATCATTTTATATATATGGAGATGTTCTGATTAAGTATTCATTTTAAGCTCTAATGACGAGGAGATAATTTCACGTGAAAAGTTGAAATATCATTATTACTTGGGAAAATTGAATCTAATCCGTCGCCTTGCTTTATGATACATGAAATCTTCTTCTTTATACAGAATTGTTTCCCTATAAACCTAGCATTTGATCGTTAACTACGATTTCATTTCGCTTGGATTCATTATAATATTGACTTTGCTGATTAAATTATTAAATTTACTTCAAGAGTCATAACAAACATTCTCAGTCGAAATATCCATTCTCCTCGTTGTCTTCCTTTAAGCCTTACAGTGGGAATTATGGCGAAATGTAGCAACAAATAGATATTAAAAGTAACAAAAAACAAATAATAACAGCATAACTTAAAACACTTGAAGCACAACGGCCAAAACGAAAGAAAGGAGTGCGCGGGGATGAGAGAAAGAGTGGGAAGAAAAGAAAAAAATAAACACACATTCATTCAGCAAAAAACTGGCAAAATCTTTACTTATAAATTATGTTAATTTCGCTAAAAGTATTAAAAAGATGATGGAATGAGTGTATGGACCCCACAGTTCTCTTCCGTAAGCGAGCGCGGCTAACATTACACACAAATAATAAAATTTCATCTTATTAAATCAAGAAATTCGTATCGTATTCTGGAGTGCATGCCTGCCATGTACCTACACAAGCACAAGTGTTTGCGAAAGGGAATACATACATATCTCTTTCTCTTGCCTACGACAACGGAGACTTGAAAGAGCAGACAATTGACAAACAATGCATTGAATTTTATGCAGATAATAAAATGAGCAGACAATTTTTAAATTACCATCTTTTCATTTTGAATGAAAGTATGGCAAAGCAGAGAGCAATAGATATCTAGACACACACACACACACACACACACACAACTTCCTCGTATCTCTCTATACATTTATGATGAAATTTATCAAAAGGAAAGTTTTTCATTTTTTGTTCGAATTTTTATTTTTTTTTTTTTTGTTTTCTTGCTCTTGTTTTAGGAAATCGCTTTAGGCGTTAAAATAGATAATTATTTAAAAACTGTTAAGATTTTTTAAATGTTGAATTATAATTAAAGTTTTTTGAGAAGAAGAAAAAGAAACAAGATGTACGGCGAAGAAAGTTTTTGAAAATAAAAAATAACAAAGACATGCCACGTCAGGGTGACGCGATAAAGAGATCAACTCTGAGGACTTTTGCAAGCTTACGAAACAGTAAAAATTTTGCTAATCCCCTATAGGAGCGTGTCACAAAATTCACGCAAGATAATGCGGAATACTGATTCTAGTTGATCACTTGGGAAGGGATTAATTGAAAAATGTAGAAAGTTGAAATTAAGTAAACACGTCTAAGCTGCACTTGGGAGTGTTGGTAAGAGTTCAGGGACTTCAATTCACAAAACACTCGATCCGAAGTCACAGTGATTAGATTTCATTGAATTTAGTGCAGAACATCAACAGTTGGATGGTCATCTTTCGAATAAAATCAGAGCATGTATGTGCCAGCAAAGTCCAAGACACAATATTTACGTAACACGCTGTTCCGTATACAATCCTATACGGTATATAATAAATAAAACATGCACACATTTTATTTGTATACCGGTGTTTTCTATCAAAATTACTTCTTGACTGAATTCTGAAGCACCCTATATTAGCAATCATTTGATGAGAAGTAAACTTGTTTTGTTAAGTTTAAAGTTAAGTTTATCTAACAACTAAACTAACAGAGAATACTAGTGTCGACAATGCCGGAACAATGGCAAGTTTTCGAGAATATTTCTTTGTAATGTTATACACAAAGCTACCTTAGGTTTTGTACTATAAGTCGTAAAATTGCTACATATACATTTTCATACAGGAATCTAGGTCTTCCTGGCATCTCTTTTTTTAGGTAGAAGTGCGATCAGCCTTCCTACGTACTTATGTGTTTAGAAAATGTCTTTACAATTTCAATTAATTTTCACAGTACTAAGCGTTTCCTTCGTCTTTCGCAGGAAGCCACCATCGTGTACACTGTGCCCACTTTCTTATTTTATATAACAATAAATCAAAACATATACGACCTGCGTATAACATATTATGTTTACATATACATACATTATTTGGATATGTAAATGGATTTTAACTATAAACAAAAGTAATAAAGTTTTAATTATTCCCCAGATCCTCACAAGTGATGGGAGAGTTGCATCGCATTATAAAAATTGTAAGGATTAGGCTTAACAATAAAAAATTCACCAAACTCTTGTTCTGCACTATAGATATGTTCCTTAGACATCCGTGCAAAAAAAAAATCAATGAAAAAAAATATATGCGACATATGGTAAACTTAGGGATATGTTCCACAGCTTTAAGAAGTCGTATAATATGAAAACACTATAAACATTTTCCCAAAAAAACACTCAATTCATTTTTATAAAAAAAAAAAAATAAAAAAAATGAGATTAGGGTGCTGTGAAAATTCGGTCCATAATATATACAAATTTATATTTAAGTTAGGAACAAAATCAACTTCGCAACTATTCATCGCTCCTCGATGAAAAGCGTGCACATTTACTTACATTACTGATTGAACATAAAAAGCCCTCATCAGTGGACATGTTAGATATGTCTAGCAGAACTGTTGGCTTTGATTAAAAAAAAAAAACATTGATTTTTGGGATTCGTGCTAGAACAAAAAGTTCGTATAAAAAAAGTGTATTTTTTCGTATTAGTGGAACGTGCTACTTTAAAATTAGGTAAAAAAACTGCGCATCAACGGAACCGGGGTTACATATTCCCAGTAATATGTGAAGCATATATTTACTCCGCATGAGTAACCGAGTAGGCAAAGAATCGCGACTAATAAATCAATGACCGTGTGTTCAAGTCCCAAGTCCGGTAGAGTTTTCAATACAGGCGACCATATGATCTAAGTTATCCGGCAGTCTTCAAGTCCATACTTTGTAATTTTATTTGCAAAATATATAGAGAATGAATAAATAAGTAATTGTTAAACTTATCGATTGATTGATCTACTTATATATAAACGTATATATATATATTCATATATATAGAAGCTAATCTACTTACAACCTAGCATTGACTTGCAAGTAAGTGAAAATCTTGCGTAAATGTTGTTGCACATCTCACAACGCGAAATTTTGAATCGCAAGAAAAACTAACCTCGAATGCAAGAACGGATTTTAAGAGAAAATCTTTTTAAATTTATTGCCTACTTTAGAGATTGTAAATTTATATTTTTGTTGTTGTTAAATCTTGCCATACTAAATAAAGTTGAACGATAGACTTACGTGACTGAAATGTTTAAATTCGAGAAGAAAAACTTCAATAGTAAAACTAGCTTAACAACAATAATAATAATAATAATAAAAAAAATAAAAAAAAAATAAAAAAAAATTGGCCTAACAGAACAACAATTACGCATGAATACCGAAAATACACAAGAACGTTGAGATTCAATGTTTGTGCGACCAAAATGCAGATAACTCACACATCCGTAAGTATAGTAAATAAATTCAAATGCGCGCCTGTGAGCTTTACAATAAAACCGGCTGTAATAAAAAAAAGAAAAAAGCAGAAAAAAAGAAAGAAAATATAATAGAAAAGAGAAAAAACTTATTTAAAAACAAATATTTAACTCTACTCCCGCTTAAAAATAAAATACGAAATCTTTAAAGTATGTTATGGAATAATAAAAAATTAAAATGTGAATGAAAATGTGACCCAACAGGAAAAAGGCTGGCAATGTTTGAAAACTTTTAATCCTTTAAGGTAGTCACTCATCTATATGAAATATTTTGGGCACATTTTTCAGTTCTCTATGCCCGTGGGAAAACATCGGTTCATAGCCAGAATCAAAGAACACTCAGTGCACTCAGCATTGTTTTAACATTTGGTACTTCAGGTGTGCGTAGACGGGTCTCTAAGCCATGCGTGCTGGGAATGATGTATCCAGGAACTCGGAGACGGAATTATGCATCGAGTTGTTACAGTCTTGTTCATGTTCCCAATGAATTTTTAGTTGAGCGCTCGGGTATATTAAGTTTGCACGGATGTATGTAACACCCAGTGACCAAATGGCTGTAAGATAGAACCATTTCTTCTTTTACTAAATCGGATTTTATATCAATTCGGACTTATTTTCCGAATTTTTTGGGCTGCGTCTCTCAGACAGAGAGCTTTCTATGGATTATTGTTATTACGATATACTGACGTGCTGGAGATGACAACTATTGAAAATGCGTTTATAAACTCCTATAAGAACATATTTTAAATTAGTGATTGTGTAACAAGTTATTGCATGGTCGGTCTTATGCGATTATAACATCTTCAATAGTTTTTATTTATTGACCAATCGTTCCGACGATGTCGCCTATTCGTGTAACATGGTGTTGATCAAAGAGAAGAGAGAAAAAGACAGAGATAGGAAAGTGATGATCGCAGCCTAGTCGATGTGTGTGCAAACGGTAAGTGTTATGTCTTATTATTATTAGCGCATGCCATAGCCACAAGCAAAGTAAACTCTACCGCACTTGAGAGTTGAACTCGCAAACATTGACCTGGTAGTCGCGATTTAAACAGTTTTTATGATATTTTTCTCAATCTAACTGATAGTTGTACCTTCGGTGGTTATTTAGAACAGAATAAGCTCAACACCCTTTAATAAAATGACCAGAGACTTTCCGGGTAATCGAATTCAGGTCAAGCCGGCTCTTTGGTAGACTTTTATTTGTCCCATTTATTTATATCAAATTTAGCGGATGAAAATTAGTTTGAAATTAGTGCAAAGAAAAGATGCTGCGTGGCATTAAAACAATGTTCGATCGGCCTGGTCGTCTATGGCCTGAATGTTTCGTTAAAGAGGTGTCGTCAGTTTCCTCTCATTTATGTCATTCTTAAGCTCATTAAATGCAATTGTTGTTGCTTTCTCTCCGTCATTCTTACATATAATATATATACTTGCACACACACTATGGGAGATATTTTATTATGATTTTTCAAATTGATTTATTTGATTTAATCGAATTAATGCATTGTTTTTAAAGTTTTATTGTTTGCAATAATCTTGATGTGTTATCCCATCGCCGCTTACTATGCATTATGTTATGTTATATACACTATTGACCTTATTTTGTATGTATTTTCTTTATATGGTAGTTATTGAAGAGCTTGTTCAACAAACTGCTCGAAAAGGTATTTTTATGTAAGCTCTTTTGTAATCTCCGTAATGTTATTCTTACGAAATTCGTTATTATTTCATTGAAGTGCTCTATTAATAAGGTGATCCTTTAGGAAACGCTGCACTCCTTAAAGCACAGCTGTAGCGTCATTTGGCTTGAAAAGACATGGGGAGGGAAGTGTAATATAAAGAAAATGCATGAAGTGATATTCAAATGACAAACTAGTAAGAAAATTATATTTGATCGTCACCGAAGCTCTTATACCCATCACCGTTATCCGTTATATGAAAAAGACTAAAGAAGTAAGAAAATTATATTCGTTTACGACCAACGCATATATACCTATCGCTGTTATACTCGCTGTATACTCTATAATGTTGGGTGGGCGTGGCCGATTGTCGATATTCTTGTGAAAAAAAGGCAAATATAATAACAATAAGGGATGTATCCATGTTGCCAGAGCCCCCCCAAAGTGTATATATTCTTGATTAGCATCAAATTCCATGTACCCGTTTGTTCGTCTGGGTGCCTGTCCGTCTATTGTAAATATTCTCCTGGTCGCAAAAATAAAACTATTGACTTCAACTTTAGCAGAAACATTAGAGGTCTTGTACGCAGGTTGGTATTGAAAATGGGCCAAATCGGTCAAAGGACACGGCCACGTAGTGTTACGTAAAGTGAGGACACCGGCGCTTTTCAAAACGCATATAAAATTGGTTTTTTGCTCATTACTCGTGAACTGTAGCAGATAGATGCACAAAAGTTTGAACGAATGTTGTCTTTTTTTACTTTCACTATTAGTCTAAATAAGCAAACTGAAGAAATTGATATAACACAGTTAGTAAGTAGTCTAGGAAGAATCTTTTAAATATTTACATTTTGTACTTTTTGATAAACAAGTGCACTCTGCTTTACTGCTAAATACTGATAATTAGCTTAGATTAAATTGAATAGATTTTTATAATCATTTTGTTGTTGTTGCTTTTTTTATTGTTTTCTCATGAAAGTTTTTAATGAAGTTTTTAAGATTTGTTACAGTGACAGAATTTGGACTGCTGTGGTGTTGATGTGGTGTTCAGTGTTCAGTGCTCTCGGTTGTGTTTATACGTTTTACATAAACAATTTAAAACCATAAATATATACAATAACAACAACAACAAAATTACCTATTTTGTATATATTCAGTTTTTTTTCCTGTTTTGGATTTTTGTTCTTGGGTTACATGGCATTTTAAATGATTGTTGTGTGTTTTCGTCTCTATATTTTTTAACGGATTCCATGACACATGTGTGTATGTTTGAACATGCAGTGTGCGCGCGTGTGTTTGTTGGTTAAACTGACAAAAATCCTCTTTACGAAATACCAACGATCAATTAGGGGTTTTCCTCTGGATTGTAATGCAGTGTAGTGCACACACACACACACACACACACACACACACACACACACACACACACACACACACATACATACATACATACAAACACGTATAGTTGCATTACGGTCTATATGCTTATGCCTGCATCTGATTGCAAGCAAACGGTATTTGTGTGTGTGTCTGTGTATGTATGTATGTATGTATGTATGTATGTATATATATGTTTGTGTGTGCGTGTGCATGATATTGGCATTTCTCTACCATAACAAGTAAATGGCCTTAACCACAAATACTATGGAAACCGTGTGTGTTAAATTAATTGCCCTTTCCTGTTGCCCTGCTTTGCCTTATACGAAGAATGAGAGTAATGGTACAATCGATTCTAGTGTTTGGATATATGCATCAGTTCCATGCTTCCTTATCCCTTTCCCCCTCCCGTTGCTCGCAGTCATTTATTTCTACCATCCATCCATTGGTGGTTTTGTATTTTGTGTTGTTAATTTTTATGTGACTCTCTTTAAATGTGCGTGAGCACGGGTACGTGTCTGTGTTGTTTACTACTGCTATGTTGTAATTTTGTTTTTTGTTTTGGTATTATTTTTTTTTTTTTTTGGTAATTGTAATTTTTACAGCAATTAATTTATTTTATTATATAAAGCCATTTTTACTCTTACTCTCTGACCAACAATTCTCTATAATTGAAGAGGTTTGTTTTTTGTATATATATATATATATATTTTTTTTTTTTTTTTTTTTTTTTTTTTTTTTTGCATAAACACATTTGCACATATTCGTACACAAACACATTTTGGTTACGGTCTGCCAATGGTTGTCGTTTCAAAAATGTTTTGTGGTTTTTTGATTTCAAATTGGCTGCGTTAGCAAAACAAATTTATTTAGATTATACTTTATATATGTATATGTGTGTGCGTAAAATGATGAAAAAGAAAAAAAAAACAATAACAACAAAAAACATAAAAATTAAATTAAAAACAAAACAGCCAGCAACAATATGAATACAATAAACACGCATGACACTCAGCCTAAAAATTAATTGGTTTAAATAAATTACATAATAACTGCTCTTATACATATATGTAAAAAATAAAAAAAAAAATTAATTTGATCCATTCAAGTTTCTTTTAACCAGAAATGATTTGAAAATTTCAACCGGTTCATTTTGAAATCACTGAACCAGAGAATATTAATTATAGGTTAGGAAAGTCGATACATTGGAAAAAATGAATTTCCATATGAAAATGAGACGATTCATTGTTGCGATGAACCGATTCACCGATTCACCGATTCACCGATTAGTCGAATGGAATGAAATGCATTTTCATCCGGTGCAAGTTTAATACGCTCCTTTATAATGGAAATTTTATGTGTAGGTATTATTCGCATTACCTGCGTCACTCTCGTATCGATCAAATATAATAGGAAGCATTATATATTTTTCGTTTTAGTAAAATGTGAAGCTTGAAAAATGAATTTCCATATGAAAATGAGACGATTCATTGTTGCGATGAACCGATTCACCAATTCACCGATTCACCGATTCACCGATTAGTCGAATGGAATGAAATTCATTTTCATCCGGTGCAAGTTTAATACGCTCCTTTATAATGGAAATTTTATGTGTAGGTATTATGCGCATTACCTGCGTCACTCTCGTATCGATCAAATATAATAGGAAGCATTATATATTTTTCGTTTCACTAAAATGTGAAGCTTGTGCCGATATTTTAAGAAATTGTTCACTGAGATTTAGTAATTGCTGTATATATTTAATATAAGGAATAGGAAGACATCAAAAGAGTGTTTAACGTAATTCATTGCGTATACTATGATTTTCAGGACCCTGCCCGCCTTGGTCAGTTAGCCAGTGGCATTATTGATCAAAACAAGTTTCTAAATGTTCGTCTCCAACAAAGTCCGTCTGCAATCTCACAACAGTTGCTAGTTGACTGCATCAAGACTTCATTTTGCATTTGAAATTTATTCGGTTTTTGCTACGGACCTATGTATAGTAATAACAGGTATGAATAAATCAGCCCTTCGGCAATGGACGGGTAGCCTTCGAGCGGTCAATTGCATTCCTTCAATTTGTATATATTTTTATATATTGCAAAGTGTCTCTATTGAACATTCGAACGACATGTATTTGATGGGATCGATAAGGAACAACTGATTATACTTAAAGGTATGATTCATTCGGGGAAGTTTTTCGCGCGGCTGTTCAAATTTGAAGCGAGGAATTGTTCGAGGTTTGCAAACGAGAAGAATGCGTTTAATCCTGCCATCACTGGACCATCCGTTTTCGTGAGAAGCCAGCGATGGGACAGATATTTCGATGCATTCACTGCTTCCAGCTAAATTTTAAAGTATTTTCATTGCGAGGTTCAATTAGCAGCGCACTATCAATTAGAGTGCTTTATGTGAAAATTTCCCTTCCCTTTGAGGCTATTTTACGTGTACTCGAATTTTCGCAAGTGCGACTTTAATGCGTCCGATAGGGGAAACGTTATCATAAGGGGTTAATTTTAAGTTAGAATAAGATATTTAAGCCAAAAGAATTTGTTAACAGCTGGGCTCAATTCGTGTATTTTAGTGCATCCCGTTTAAGGGAACATTTTTGAAAGAAACCAAGACTTGTGAATTATTTTCACTCAGCAGATCCGAACACAATAGGTTGTCGTTCAGCATATCCACGTGCCACAAGTGCCATTACGTGGAGCATTTTTTCTGAAAATAGTTCAAAAAGCCGACATATGGACATGCACATAACTGCCGTTACTGCACGTTTACTCTTAAACGTAATCAATAGTCCTAACCTAAATTTAAAAGAACTGCAAACGTATTGAATGGTTAGAGGGTTCCCCGCGACATGTACCGCTTCAAGTACACGCTAAAATGCATTTGCATACTAAGGTCTATTTTTTTAAATTAAAGGATTAGCATCCAGCAGTTAACTATTATTATTATTTCGTGCGTTGTAATAATGTATACGACACTGTTCGGGGCGTGTACCAGTAATGATGCATCCGACTTGTCTAAATATATAAATATATATTTCCTTCACAAACGTAAGAAACGTATTTATTTGAAATTATCGAGTTAAATAGCGTGCACCGAAAACAGTACAAGTTGCATGGAAACGTGTTAAGTGAAAACTCGCGATTTTGAGAAGTCGCACAAACGAGACAACATTTACATTTTTGTCAGTGTAAAGTTTTTAAAGATAACGGATGTAACAAAATTCAAAAATCTTTTGCTGTTATTACAAAATCTTTAAAAACAAATACAAAGAAGAAAAAAGATCATGAAATATTTTGGTATAAAAAATGTTGGTTGAAGCTTTTTTTTTACATTAATCAAGAAACCAAACAGCAACAACGTTAACAAGATAAACGTGTAAAAGTGTTTAAAACAAAATATGTGGTAAATAAATACCAACATGAGTTGTTCATTCGCTAAGCGAACTTGCTGCCTGTCGCTCTGATGTTGAAATATCAGCCACTGTGGCTACTTTATGTGATAAGTTTCAAGTTTTCTTGCACATGCAATGAGAAATGCAATTCGATGGTTTGCCTGATGGTGGTGCTTTGGTCCACTAACTCAGTAGACTAAAATTTATGACTTGCTTTGGCTTTGCTATCGAAACATTTGTAGAAGCGCATTCTCACTATAAGCTACTGTGTGGTGATCGAGCAGTTAATAAGTAAGTTAGTTAGATACACTTACAATAGCTAACCATGTAATCAGTTAGTGCGGTCTATGATCTTTGCTGTGCTGCACATAGGAATTATATGGTATATGATTAATAATATTGCGACACATTATGCGTTTTTTGTGTGAGTTTTTTTTTTCTTTTTGGTCAATCGTGTGTGCATTTAATTTACACGATTGCAAATCGAAAGATAAAACAACACAAAATAAAAAAAATAAAAAAAAAAAAATTCAAAAAGCTTTAATCAGAGAGTTTGAAATTCTTAAACGATCTAATGTCTTAACGTATTAACGACGGTAAGGTTCAGTTGTTTGGAGACCGTTTCTCGGTAGAGTTCACAGGAATATAGAACGCGTAAAAAATTGCTGCGCAAAGTGTTTACGGAAGTAATTTACAAAGCGGTTAACGGGTATGGAAATATTGTTACGTGGTGTGGCGTTGCCTTTGATATTCTTTGGAAGTTTAGCGCATTCGGATGATAGATTCCTAACAGATCCGCGTAAGTTTTAACTAAATAGATAAATTGATAATCAATAGCGGATTATAGAAGTTTTACATATAGTTTAACTAAAGTTTTCAATATCTCAATTCATCAACAGCAGATTACATCAAACCATGTAAAATAGCGGATAAAAATTTTGTCAAATGTTCCACCGACAGTATACAGCAATTGTTTGACAAACTTAATACTGGTAAGTAGGCGGAAGTGGCGGAGAAATACCAAAGAGCAAATAAATAAAATAAATGCAATTATGTTTAAAATCGTTTGCGGTCAGAATATTTATTTTATGAAAAACATTAGAGAATATAAAAAAGAAAATCGGGAATGTTTTTGATAAAAGCCTCTACGGTTATTAAAAAATTAGCCTAACATTCTTTTAAAAGACGTACCGCCCATTCCTCTGCAATTTGTATGGATGTGGACGTACATATGCACATATATGTAAATTATGTGTAATAGGTGCACACACGGTTGCGCAGCGAAATCCCGATAATTTTCAGTCGCGTATGCATCATGAAAGTAGCGTCGAACCGAGCTGAATGCTTTAAAGAAGTACACCTACACATACGTGACGTAAACAATCTTCAATTTTGTACGGTATGTGGAGGAAGAAACATTTTTTTAATGCCCCAAATTAAAAAAAAGAAGAAGAGAAACAGACAATATTTACTATAGGGGGAACATGCAGCGAAAGGAGATTGCAAAGCTTCGTAGTCGGGATTTTAATCGCCAACTTGCTCATAGATCTAATTCCATGAACACTCATCGCTGATTTCAAATAATTTAATTATTTGCGCGAGATCAACCGAGATTTCACGTGTGCAAGCCAACTTCGAGCGTAACCGCCATATGTAAGCAATCAACTCGTCGGAAATTATTCGGAGATTTGGGAAAAATTGTACGTCGCCAATAAAGCAGGATAAGATGCCCAGAGATTAGAGCGAAAAGGAAACTGTGTAACCTCTAACACACTTTTCTCAATGCTACAAACGCTTTGACAAACCTATTATACTTAGTATTCTTTCCTATTCCCCTCAATGATGATAGTGCCGGCGTAACCCGCCTGCAACTATGCACTGTTCTTAATGAATATCGATTTGAACTTTGAGCTTAGCCTTTAGAGACAAACACAAGTAATTAAGTTGGTTTGGACGCATCTTCTTGTAAGCTTATTCCTAGAATGCGAAATATATTTTTAATGCGCTTACATTGAAGATACATTTTTTTAGGTATTCCCGGCTTGGACAGCATTAAAAGCTTCGATCCATTTCATTTGAATCGTATTAAAATAACCCAAGGTAATAGTCAGGCCATTAATTTAAAGGTGGAATTGGCGAATGTTAAAATTAATGGTTTCGGTCATACAAACGTTTTGGAAAGTGTGTAAGTAAATATCATATGACTCAGGAGCGATATGTTTATCGATGTTATTCTTGCTTTGCGAACAATTTAGGGTCTTCCCTAAGGACTATAGTTGGAAGACTACTTTTATGCTGCCTGTGATGAAATTGCAAGGTGACTATAGCCTCCTCGGGCGGATCTTATTAATACCATTAAATGGTAGAGGCCAGGTATTCTTGGATGCTGGTAACTATTGAAATTAAAACACACAAGACTTGACACTTTTATCTTTCAAGTTATCCTTTTCTTTTTCCTTTTTTTTTAGATAATATGACGGTCGTCATGCACACAAAAACGCATTTATATGAAAAGGGTGGTTTTACATTCTATAATGTAACTAACACTCGCGTGAATTTCACTCTGGAAGGATTGAAATCGTATTTTTCTAATCTATTTAACGGCCAAAAACAATTGGGTGCGCTTTTGGAATTTTCATTTAATATGATTTTTATATATAAAGCATTATTTATTTATTGATCCTTGCAGAGGACAGCACTAACAAGTTCTTCAACGATAATTGGCGTATGCTAACTGATGCTTTGTATACGGTGATCACACAGACTATTGAAGATATTTTGCTGGATGTTTTGAAAAAGATTTTCCATTATATTCCAGCAAATTTTTTCGTAACCGATATACCGACACCTGAGCAACTGTACGGAAAAACAAAAGAAAAAATTTTAAAGAAATTTCCATAGAGAAAATAATTTAGTTATGCTTACGTTTATATATAGGTTTCGCCAAGTGTACAATAAACTTGGCTCTGATTGACAACAGTTTTCTATTCACAATCCAGAAATGAAACAAAAAAAAACGAAAAAAAAAAATCCAAAAAATTAAACAAAAAACGAAATTTGCCAAAAACTTTATTAATGACTAGTTTATATGGTTTCCCCCCCCCCCCCCCCCCCCCCCAAAAAAAAAAAGAAAAAACCGAAAACAGTATCTTGTGTTATATATATGAAAACAAAAAAAAAAAAAAAAAAAAAAAAAAAAA